>CM060077.1:42527525-42737525 GCA_030533445.1 Cyprinodon diabolis
GCAACATGAACCTCAGCGAGCTGGTGCTGTCCAGCTGGCCCCTGAAGAACGGCGCCGACCCGTGTGACATCGAGAGCCAGCTGTGATGGACCCGCCCCCTGTAGCCCCTCCCCTCAGTCAAATATGGGAAGCCATCAATCTTTAACGTGGGACCAAGTAGTGGGAAACAGTTTTTACATAAAATAGAAGAAATGTTGATGCTGAGCTGGTGTCTGTTTGCTGTGAGGTCAAAGGTCAGCTGGTCACAGGAGGCCCTGCAGGGTGGAGAAATGCTCCTTCAGATGCTGCAGCAGCTCCATCAAGCTGTAGTTAGTAGACCTCGGGCTGAGGCTGCGTGTTTCTGACCAGGATTAAACTATAGCTGACCTGTAGGGGTCACTGGGATCCAACCAGCTGTAACTGGGAACCAGTGAAAAATCAACGCAATGTTTAGAACTTTCTTCAAAGCTTTCTGTCTGCATTAAAGTGCCAAAATATCTGAAAATAATCCTGAGTTAATCTGCGGTTTTCATTAAAGTGTTGAAACGTCAGTTGAAGCAGCAGCTTTGCTCAGAGCGCCACCCAGTGGAGAAAATAAAGAAGGAAGGTTTAGGATCCGGTTACAGGCTGAGGAATCCGCTTCTGAGGCGGATTTCAAACCTTTTCCACAAACATCGCATCAATCTGGGTTTCTAAGAGAAGAAGGATGAAGAAAAGCAAGCATGTTGGTGAAAAAGGAGCTGCAACGTTTAACGCCTCTAAAATCGCTCAGATTAAATAAGAATTTCAGGATTAGATGCTAAACTTTTTTCCTCTTTCGCAGATTTCCCAAAAATTCAACTTAAATAATCCTCAACTTTTTGTCTTTTTTTTTTCTTTTTTCTACAAAGTTATATCCAATGATTGTTTTTACAACCTCTGCTTGATTGATACACAAGTGGTTTTCAAAATTTTGTTTTTTAATCTGAAATAAAAGCTATAAAACTTAGCTGTGGTTTTAGTCCGTGTTTGCTGATCTATTCTCTGAACATCTGAGATCATCGCCTTCTTCCAGACTCCATCCATGCTGGAGGCGCCGACAAATCCAGCAGCTTTAAAAGCCTTTAGAGTTAAAAACAAAGTTTCTGCTGCGTACGGATAAACTGGGGAAATATCTGATCCACACAGGAAGTGGGTCCAGATAAATGAGAGAGAAATGACCTTTTCTCCGCTGCAGTGGAGCCGTTTGGGAAGTGAAGCAGTTAAAAACTAGTTCTGGTTATTTACTGTTTGTGTTATTTTTTCATTATGTCATTCATTTCATAAAATCAAGGTTCCAAACTCAATATTTTGATTATCAGTCAAAAATAGCAAGTTAAATATGTTAATATTTAAGTTAATATTAAATAAATATTTAACTAGCTTGGTGCCAGCTAAATATTTAGCAGCATCAGCCGATACCTTCAGTTTGAAATGGATGTGTTTATATATGAAGAACCGCATCCTGCTTGGATGTAAAATAATCGCCATCATGGCTTCATGTCGAGCTGCTGCCTTCCTTTGTGAAGCAGGAAAAAGACTAAAACAAAGTGAATCCAGTAGAACTTTTTATTGCCTACCTGGAATGGGAGACAATAGTTGAAGAAGATGGCATCGTTGCCCTATTGGTTGCTACTCACTGATACCGATTCCACCATTATAGTGCTGGATCGGGGCCCCGTCCGGTACTGGTTTCAGGGCAACACTAATATTTAGTTTCTTAAATAACTATTTAGCATCAAGCTAAATATTTTTTTTAACAAACTCTAACAAATGTTAAGTTTAGAAACTAAATTTTCAGTTAAAATAATAAATATTTAGTTTAGAAGTCTGACTTTTATAAATGAATGAATGACATAATGAAAAACGTGGTAAAAAATAACCCCCTAATTTTTCTCTTAAAAGACGCTAAATGAGCATAAATATGAAATTTCTCCCAGAGCGAGATAGAAAGAGAAGCCAGGACACTGGAGGTGGTGCAGATGGAGGAACAGCTGCTGCCTCCATCCTCCTCTAACTTATTATCAATTAAAGGTTCAAATATTTCCTTTAACTTCCTGAAATAAGCGGCAGTTTTTCCACCTGTTTGATAAGTTGTTCAAAAAAATTATGAACTAAATGTATTATTTCGAGGATCAAATAACTCTTCACACAGATCTCAAAATTTCTTCATATTAAATGTCCAATGGTGACGTCATCGCAGCCTTTGGGACTCTCCACTGCCACCCAGTGGCCATCAGTTAAAGTGCGCTCAGCATCAGCAGCACTGAGAGAAAAAACCAGCATCTCCATAAAGTCAGTAAATCATCAGTTTTATTTCACTGCTTAGTTAGACTTGTGCTGTACAAGGGTCGTAACAAAACGCTGAACGATGAGCAAAGGAGCGCAGACAGTGATAGAAAGGATCCGCCTTAGAAAATGACCGGGGTGATGCTCCGTAGAAAGGTTAGTCGGTTGCAGCTCATCTTATGTAAACAGACGTGTGAATTCATTGGAAGCTCATCAGAAGCAAAATCCCCAAAGCGGAGAAACTCCACGGCTGAGATTAAACAGGAACAAAGAGGCTAAATTTGGTTCAAATTATTACAATCGTCCTAAAAAACACATCGTTTTCCACAATAAGAACCTTAAACTGAGCGTTGAGGGTTTCTGAGGTGAGGTTCCTGCAGGAAAACATCGAAGGAAACCCAGGTTCCTCCTCATGATGACCTCCTGGTGCTGCTCCTCTAAAGCTGCAGGAGGCTCATGTTCCCATCCTGCTGCCTTCAGCTCTGCTCAGGTGGGAACTTCTGGGACCAACCAGGTGCGTTTAAAGAATCCTGTTATTTCAGCGGTTCTCCAAGAAGCTGAACTAACTGAGCCTGCAGAGGGAAGCCGGTTAGTTTTATTCTCAGAATCTCTGTTCTCAGTAAAGTCCAGATGCTCACTTGGTTCCCAGGTTTAGATGCAGCCTTAATTATTTTATGATGGAAACATAGAAATAGGAAATAGATCATTTTAGATGATCACTAATAAACATTGCAGCCTGATAAACTTTCTAGATCTGATTTCTAGGTAACTAATAACCTTACATCCGCACATCAATCAAATAATATTCAGTTTAAACATTAGAGTCAAACATTGTTGAAGTATTTGCTCTGTAGAAAGTAGGGCTGGATACTGATGCTTTTTTTTTTTCAAATAAATATGCATGACATGAAAATCCAGATGTCAAGCAATGAGAAGGATCAGCCTCATTTCTGAGCCGGCAGGTGGAGCCGATTCCTCTGAGGTTCATAATCCACAGCGAGTGTTTTAAACGCTGCGGGACTTAAAGCTAAGCTAAGCTAAGCTCATCCCTGCAGCTCCAGCCCATAGTTCTGGATCTAATGTGACCAGAAAGACATTCAGTCGTCAGCAGCAGTGAATCAGATGATGATTCCTTAGGTTTTATCATCTTCTAAAGCTGAGCTTAAAATTTGAAGGTGTTTCCGTTTCCTGCTGCGGTTCAGGAAGATCAGAGACGCCTCCAGAATCCATTTCCTGTCTGAATAACGAGCAGCTTGACTGCAAACATGCTGATGACCGAAAACGCTGCAGGCTGACCCCAAACCATCATGGAGTCCGTCTGATTCTGATCTGATTCTTTGCTTCAGCAGAACCTCACCAAGCCTGAACTAGTCCTCTAACCGGGTTAACCGGGTTAAGCGCTGGTTTGCAGAGCGCTGGATGACGCTCGCCTCTCTGAAGGTTTTTCCAGTTTTAGGAGTTTTGTCAGTAATAAGCTTCCAGAGAATCCGCTGAGATCTTTTTCAGGAATTTGATGATGTAAACATTGTTCAGCCATGGCAGAGGGTGACATCACATGTTAGAAGCTTTATGGAAATCACACTTTGTAGATCTGCTGCCACATTCAGCACAATGACAGTAAATATAACATTAGAGCAGAAGAGGCCCTAACTGGAGGGACCAAACAGCAACACAGACTTCACGGAGGAAAACGTCGTTTAAAAGGCTGAAGATCATGAACATAAATCATCATATCGTTAATAATAAAACAGCAATTAGCTCAATTAAGGTCACATTTGAAGCAAACTTAAAGAAAATTGTTGAGAAATGCCTTTTCAATAAATAAATTCTGCAAATAAGACACAATTATTTAAATAAATAAATACAGGAATAAATAAATATACGACTGTACACCAATGATCCTCTGGGAACCAGAAATTAAACCCGGACTGAGTGAAAACATGCACGGACTGCTCGCCGCCACTCAGGGGGCGGCTGCACGGACTGCTCGCCGCCACTCAGGGGGCGGCTGCACGGACTGCTCGCCGCCACTCAGGGGGCGGCTGCACGGACTGCTCGCCGCCACTCAGGGGGCGGCTGCACGGACTGCTCGCCGCCACTCAGCGGGCGGCTGCGTTTGGCACATCCTGCTTTCGCCCCTTTAGGTGGGAGGCAGGTCGGAGCAGAAAGGAGGGAGCGGCTCTACGGGAACGCCACTGCTGTCCCGCTTCGCCTGGAAGCAGAACAGCTGAACAGCTTCATCATCACAGGAGGCGCAGACCCTCAGTGCTCTGGATTCACTACAAACAATTCAGCTTCCTTCAACAAGCTGCAGATCCAGACGTTCAGAACCAACCAGGACCGGTCCGATGAGGAGCAAAGCTGCTCCACAGCTTCACCACAGAGAGGCAGGTGGGGCAGCATCCACCCTCCTGTCTGACTGATGCAGCAGACTGCGTTACTGTGGTTACCAGCAGGTGGAGCTGCAGGACGGTGGCGGATGCATCACTCCATGTCCCGCCTGCCAGACATGATGCTGCTAAGCAGCCTCCAGCAAACACACAGGGTGACCGTCAGGTCAAAGTTCAAACTAATCCTGGATGCTGTTACTGCCCCTCATCTACCCACCGTCTGCCGCTCATCGACCCACCTTCTGCCCTCCATCTACCCCCCATCTGCCCCTCATCTACCCACCGTCTGCCCTCCATCTACCCCCCATCTGCCCCTCATCTACCCACCGTCTGCCCTCCGTCTGCCCTCCATCTACCCCCCATCTGCCCCTCATCTACCCACCGTCTGCCCTCCGTCTGCCCTCCATCTACCCCCCATCTGCCCCTCATCTACCCACCTTCTGCCCTCCATCTACCCCCCATCTGCCCCTCATCTACCCACCGTCTGCCCTCCGTCTGCCCTCCATCTACCCCCATCTGCCCCTCATCTACCCACCGTCTGCCCTCCGTCTGCCCCCCATCTGCCCCTCATCTACCCACCTTCTGCCCTCCATCTACCCCCCATCTGCCCCTCATCTACCCACCGTCTGCCCTCCGTCTGCCCTCCATCTACCCCCCATCTACCCCTCATCTACCCACCGTCTGCCCTCCGTCTGCCCTCCATCTACCCCCCATCTGCCCCTCATCTACCCACCGTCTGCCCTCCATCTACCCCCCATCTGCCCCTCATCTACCCACCGTCTGCCCTCCGTCTGCCGCTCATCGACCCACCGTCTGCCCTCCATCTACCCCCCATCTGCCCCTCATCGACCCACCGTCTGACCCGTCTGCCCTCCATCTACCCCCCATCTGCCCCTCATCTACCCACCTTCTGCCCTCCATCTGCCCTCCATCTACCCCCCATCTGCCCCTCATCTACCCACCGTCTGCCCTCCGTCTGCCGCTCATCGACCCACCGTCTGCCCCTGTATCCCCTCCATCTGCCCCTCATCTACCCACCGTCTGCCCTCCACCTGCCCCCATCTGCCCTGTCTACCCCATCTACACACCGTCTGCCCTCCATCTGCCCCATCTTCCCCCCATCTACCCCCCGTCTGCCCTCCATCTACCCTCTATCTGCCCTTAAATAGCCCAAGATCAAACAAAAACAGAGGATCCCACAAATGGCTGTGATAACCAACGAGTCAAACAAGCGTGCAAATACCCCCCATAAAAGAAAGCTGATGTAAACAGTTATGTTTCTGATCTTCTTTTTCTTTATATTTTTTTGTTTGTTTTGTCTGTTGTTTTTTGGGGGATTTCAGTTCAATAAGAAATTGGGGGAAACGCTGATCCTGAAGACGGGAAGCTGCGAGTCTGTGACGCAGACAGAAGCGGTTCTGTCCGGTTGCTTCAGCCGGAACGCAAAGTCTTCTAAACGAGACAAAACTAAACCTTCGGTTCCTTCTGAGAACCCGGGGGGGGGGGGGGGGTTTTCAGGGGTGGACAGCAGGTATATTACAGGACGGAGTGTGGGGGGGGGGGGGGGGGGGTTGTCAGCACTCATGATCTCCAGGAGTTATATTCGCTTCATTTACATATAGAATAGGTTTCAGTTTATGAGCTTATGTGTGAGTTTAAACGGCTAAAAAAACTCTTTATCTTCATCAAACAAAAAGTTTTGAACTTCCTCTTCAGAACATCTGGCTCTGAACTCTCTCCCTTCTCCAACTTTTCTATTAAAAAACTCCCTCCAGGTCGGCAGAGAGGCTCCTCCGGGACTAACAGCCTTCCCTTGATTGTGAAAACTTGCTGTCAGACAAGACGTCTCATCAAGTTCTTCACGCATCTTCTAAAGCAAAGCTCAGACGCCATCCTTGCCTTTATCCGCGGCGGGCCCCTTCCTGTACCTTCCTGCCTCTCCGTTCAGGTGGCTGAGGGGGTCGGTGGGTGAAGTGTGGTGGGGCAGGAGAGGAGGAACAATGCAGAAACAGGTCAGTGTGAAAAGGACGAGGTTGAAGGAGGTGGTCTGTCTGATGAGGGCTGGGCGGTCTTATTCGATGACCATGCAGTGGGGCAGGTGCTGGGCGTAGTACTTGAAGAGCTCGGCGGTGGCTCCAGGACAGTTGGTCAGCTCCAGTTCTTCTAGCTCCTGCAGCTGGATGAGGCCTGACAGGCCGGTTGTGGTCAGCAGGGGGCAGCCTGACGGAACAAGACCACAAACTTTATTCATGACCACAGCTCATCCAAAGGTCATCGGCGGACAAAACGCCATCATTCCAGCTTCTCTCTTGGTATTTCATTCTAACCTAAAGGTTAGGAACAATACCAGAATTTAACAAAGCCACTCACAGTTCCCTTTCCTGTTTCAAAATAAAAGCTTTTCCTGGGTTTAATAATTATTTATTCAAGATTAATATTAATATATCTTAATATTAATATAATGTGCAATTTACTATTTGATACCCTTTGCAATAACCATATATATAAATATCAATCTTTATAAATACCAGTGTAAACACACCTGTATAATGATCCTACTAAATGATCCTCTGGCTCCTTCTGATCCTTTGACTATTCGAGCTGATGGAACGAGTAAATTTATCCACTGTCAGATCAATACATCAATAATATTAATTCCGACATTGGGGAACAATGTCTATTCTGCACTTTGCAGAACATTTTAAAATGCTGTTTTTTGTTATTGGCATTCATATAAATAGACTGGCGTAAAACCTTATTATACATTTAATTAGTTTTTGGTCTATGTCTATTTTGAAGTTATATCGCCCCCTGGAGAAAACTCCACCAGCCACCACTGCGTCTTACAGCTTCCTCTTCACTCAAGGTCAGAGACGTATTTGTTGAGTAAGCAGCTCCGTCTGTCTCAGTGGTCGTGTTAAGACTCTTCACTGCAATTGCCTGCTGAGGGCGCCAGTGTAGGGCAGCCTCACAGCTGTCAATGTGACCCAGGTTAGCTCTGTGTCCAAGGTCAGCTGTCTATGTGCCCCAGGTCAGCTGTTAGTGTGCCCCAGGTCAGCTGTTAGTGTGCCCCAGGTTAGCTTTGTGCCCAAGGTCAGCTGTCTATGTGCCCCAGGTCAGCTGTGTGCCCCAGGTCAGCTCTGTGCCCCAGGTCAGCTCTGTGCTCCAGGTCAGCTGTCAATGTGCCCTAGGTCAGCTATGTGCCCCAGGTCAGCTCTGTGCTCCATGTCAGCTGTGTGCCCCAGGTCAGCTATCAATGTGCCCAGGGTCAGCTTTGTGCCCCAGGTCAGCTCTGTGTCCCAGGTCAGCTGTGTGCCCCAGGTCAGCTGTGTGCTCCAGGTTAGCTGTGTGCCCCAGGTCAGCTGTGTGCCCCAGGTTAGCTCTGTGCCCAGGTCAGCTCTGTGCCCCAGGTCAGCTGTCAATGTGCCCCAGGTCAGCTGTCAATGTGCCCCAGGTCAGCTCTGTGACCCAGGTCAGCTGTCAATGTGACCCAGGTCAGCTGTCAATGTGCCCCAGGTCAGCTGTGTGCCCCAGGTCAGCTGTTAGTGTGCCCCAGGTTAGCTGTGTGCCCAAGGTCAGCTGTCTATGTGCCCCAGGTCAGTTGTGTGCCCCAGGTCAGCTGTGTGCCCCAGTTCAGCTCTGTGCTCAAGGTCAGCTGTCAATCTGCCCCAGGTCAGCCGTCAATGTGCCCCAGGTCAGCTCTGTGCTCCAGGTCAGCTGTGTGCCCCAGGTCAGCTGTCAATGTGCCCAGGGTCAGCTGTGTGCCCCAGGTCAGCTCTGTGTCCCAGGTCAGCTGTGTGCCCCAGGTCAGCTGTGTGCTCCAGGTTAGCTGTGTGCCCCAGGTAAGCTGTGTGCCCCAGGTTAGCTCTGTGCCCCAGGTCAGCTCTGTGCCCCAGGTCAGCTGTCAATGTGCCCCAGGTCAGCAGTGTGCCCCAGGTCAGCTGTCTATTTGCCCCAGGTCAGCTCTGTGACCCAGGTCAGCTGTCAATGTGCCCCAGGTCAGCAGTGTGCCCCAGGTTAGCTCTGTGACCCAGGTCAGCTGTCAATGCGCCCCAGGTCAGGTGTGTGCCCCAGGTTAGCTCTGTGCCCCAGGTCAGCTATCACTGTGCCCCAGGTCAGCTGTCAATGTGCCCCAGGTCAGCTGCGTGCCTCAGGTCAGCTGTCTATGTGCCCCAGGTCAGCTCTGTGCTCCAGGTCAGCTATCAATGTGCCCCAGGTCAGCTGCGTGCCCCAGGTCAGCTGTCTATGTGCCCCAGGTCAGCTCTGTGCTCCAGGTCAGCGGTCAAAGTGCCCCATGTCAGCTCTGTGCTCCAGGTCAGCGGTCAATGTGCCCCAGGTCAGCTGTCTATGTGCCCCAGGTCAGCTCTGTGCCCCACGTTAGTTCTGTGCCCCAGGTTAGCTCTGTGACCCAGGTCAGCTGTCAATGTGCCCCAGGTCAGCAGTGTCCCCTAGGTTAGCTCTGTGACCCAGGTCAGCTGTCAATGTGCCCCAGGTCAGCTGTCAATATGTCCCAGGTCAGCTGTGTGCTCCAGGTCAGCTGTGTGCCCCAGGTCAGCTGTGTGCCCCAGGTCAGCTGTTTGCCCCAGGTCAGCTGTGTGCCCCAGGTTAGCTCTGTGCCCCAGGTCAGCGGTCAATGTGCTCCAGGTCAGCTGTCTATGTGCCCCAGGTCAGCTCTGTGCTCCAGGTCAGCGGTCAATGTGCCCCAGGTCAGCTGTCAATGTGTCCCAGGTCAGCTGCGTGCCCCAGGTCAGCTGTCTATGTGCCCCAGGTCAGCTCTGTGCTCCAGGTCAGCGGTCAATGTGCTCCAGGTCAGCTGTCTATGTGCCCCAGGTCAGCTCTGTGCCCCACGTTAGTTCTGTGCCCCAGGTTAGCTCTGTGACCCAGGTCAGCTGTCAATGTGCCCCAGGTCAGCAGTGTCCCCTAGGTTAGCTCTGTGACCCAGGTCAGCTGTCAATGTGCCCCAGGTCAGCTGTCAATATGTCCCAGGTCAGCTGTGTGCTCCAGGTCAGCTGTGTGCCCCAGGTCAGCTGTGTGCCCCAGGTCAGCTGTTTGCCCCAGGTCAGCTGTGTGCCCCAGGTTAGCTCTGTGCCCCAGGTCAGCGGTCAATGTGCTCCAGGTCAGCTGTCTATGTGCCCCAGGTCAGCTCTGTGCTCCAGGTCAGCGGTCAATGTGCCCCAGGTCAGCTGTCAATGTGTCCCAGGTCAGCTGCGTGCCCCAGGTCAGCTGTCTATGTGCCCCAGGTCAGCTCTGTGCTCCAGGTCAGCGGTCAATGTGCTCCAGGTCAGCCTTCTATGTGCCCCAGGTCAGCTCTGTGCTCCAGGTCAGCGGTCAATGTGCCCCAGGTCAGGTGTCAATGTGCCCCAGGTCAGCTGCGTGCCCCGGGTCAGCTGTCTATGTGCCCCAGGTCAGCTCTGTGCTCCAGGTCAGCGGTCAATGTGCTCCAGGTCAGCTGTCTATGTGCCCCAGGTCAGCTCTGTGCTCCAGGTCAGCGGTCAATGTGCCCCAGGTCAGGTGTCAATGTGCCCCAGGTCAGCTGTGTGCTCCAGGTCAGCGGTCAATGTGCCCCAGGTCAGCTGTCAATGTGCCCCAGGTCAGTTGTGGCTCCCATGTGCAATGGTTGAATGTATTGCAAAGAACTTTGGAGTCTCTTAACTCAATGGCGCCACCTGGCTTCGGGACATTGACCATGTTTTAGGTTTCTTGCAGGTTTTTAAAGGGTTGTTTAAAACAGGAAGACCTCAAAAAGCTTCTACTAAAGGGTCTTCTTTAATTTGCTTTTATCTAAGAACAAATCTGTCTACCAGTTTTTTATGAATTGTGTGCTATTTTGTTTGATTGTGATTAGCTTGGTGCTTTAAAACTGAACTTTTTATACAAATTAGACATTTAATGGTGTGATAAATATGTATGAATTGTTGTGTAAAATGACCATTAAGTGCCTAAATCAACAGACCTCTTTTGAAAAGGTTGCACCCTGCCTCCATATCTCTACAATGGTCTCTTTGTTGTTGAGGCCTTGAGAAGCGGCGTACTAATGACTCTTCTCCATGGGCTCTACTAAGCCCCGCCCCTCTCCAATCGGCCCACTTCCTAAACATTTCCATCAGTCGTTTGTTCCAGCCAGGCTGTCTGTTTTAGTGCCTCCTCAGGGGAGCTGAGTAGGACTGAATGAGACCTGAACAGACTGAAGAGTGGGAACATGAAACTGAAGAGGGACAACATTATTATCAAGGAGGAGCTCAGACAGGAATATTATTTCACTATTTACAAATTGTAACCCTTTCCTGAGGGGAAACTGAAGGACTTGTGAATTACAGGCAGGTGGCGCTGCATTTCATAAGCTAACTCTGAGCTAACTCAGGGGCATTGAAACTCTGCAGATCCAGCCTATCTTCAGTTTCTCCTAGAGCCGCAGCTGCAGGTGGGAACAGAAGCAGTTGGCTGAGGAGTATAGAGAGACCCACCATAGAGTAGCCGCTAGCATTCGACCAGCCACAGTTGAAGACATTTATAGGGAAATGTCGTTTTTTTTACATTGGGTCCTTGATTTTATGTTATTCCGTCATGTTCTACTCACCCATATGATTTTAGTGTCATTTGGAGCCGTTCTGAAGATATTCCGTTAGGTTATATCCAGTAACGTCTTCCTATGGGCAACGACTTGAAGGCACAAACTAAACTGTTCACCATTCTGCTTCATTCTATCTCTATTCTGCCACTCTGCAGAATCTGTTAGTTCAATCTCTAACGTTCTGCTCTCTCTGCTTTTTCTCATAGTAGCTTCATCTGGTCTGTTCCTGTTTGGCTGTGACTCCATCCTGGAGAGAAATATCAGCTGTGCTGCTGCCATCAACACCTTTGTTTCTAGATGTTGGAGCTTGGCCTGTTTTCCAGTGTAGTCCTGTTTCTCTGACTGTGACTAACTGGATGTGCTCTCTTCATCCTCTGACATGGGAGCTGGCTCGGAGCTCGTCTGCCTGGCTGTGTGTTTCCTGGACGGGGCCGCCTGTGGAGCTGGTTGACAGTTGCCTTTTGTATCTATGCTTCTTTTTCTATGTCTGCTTCTGTCTCCTTGAACCCCAGTGGGCCTCAGCAGATGGCCGCTCACACTGAGCCTGGTTCTGCTGGAGGTTTCTTCCTGTTCAAAGGGAGTTTTTCCTCTCCACTGTCGCTACAAGCATGCTTAGTGTGAGGGATTGCTGAAGAGTCAATAAGTCGATGCAATCAGCTGGTTTTCCTTAGATATAAAACTTTGAATAAATCTAACTGGATGATCTGGTGACCTGGAAAGTGACCTGAGATGAAATAAACTGAATAGAATTTAATTGAATTAATCTGAATCGTTCATCTGGAGAGGAGATCATCTGTGGTAGCAGCACTAGACATCTTCCAGGCATGAGAGGAAAACTAGCAGCAGTTCAGCGGACAGGATGAAGGAACGGTAGCGGCGCACGCTGATGACGTCATACACGTGCCACTTTGTTTTTAAAAGATATAAATCTAAAAAATCTAACGGCGGATGTCTGGGGGACAGTGATTGGCCTCCATGTTCTGAATGCTGGCGTACCATAAAGAATAAATGATGAACAGTTTAGTTTGTGCCTTCAAGTCGTTGCCCATAGGAAGACGTTACTGGATATAACCTAACGGAATATCTTCAGAACGGCTCCAAATGACACTAAACTCATATGGGGGAGTAGAACATGATGGAATAACGGAAAATCAAAGGCCCAATGTAAACGGCGTTCCCCTTTAACGTCAAACATCAGAGACATCGAAACTAAACAGTTCAGTGAAGATACCCATTAAGCATACTCAGACTTTATGAAGGGAATGATAGTGAAGCAGAAATCCTACCTGCAAGAGACAGAAGACGAAGGCTTCTCATTCCAAACAAATGCTGCAGACCGAAATCTTGCACCTGCAAATTCATGCATGCAGAGACAGAGTTTTTCCAATGAAGAATCGTTCTAAGATCAAACATAAACAGCATTTCATGAACAGCGACTTACTTTAAACCTTTCTAACTACATTTAAATCCACAAACTAAAAATGTGGTTTCATCATAAACTCTATTTTAGATTAGTAGTTAATTATTAAAAATAAAATGATCTTGGCCTACTTAATGTTTGATATAATTCTGGTCTAGTCAAAGTGGGAGATAATTCCGGCCTAGTTAAAGTCCGAATTAATTCCATTCTAGTTAAAGTCCGAGATAATTCCGGCCTAGTTAAAGTCAGAGATAATTCTGGCCTAGTTAAAGTCAGAGATAAATCCGGCCTAGTTAAAGTCTGAGAAAATTCTGGCCTAGTTAAAGTCAGAGATAATTCCGGCCTAGTCAAAGTCAGAGATAATTCCGGCCTAGTCAAAGTCCGAGATAATTCTGGCCTAGTAAAAGTCCGAGATAATTCCGGCCTAGTCAAAGTCCGAGATAATTCTGGCCTAGTTAAAGTCCGAGATAATTCCGGCCTAGTCAAAGTGGGAGATAATTCCTACCTACTCAAAGTCTGAGATAATTCCAGCCTAGTCAAAGTCTGAGATAATTCCGGCCTAGTTAAAGTCCGAGATAGTTCCGGCCTAGTCAAAGTCCGAGATAGTTCCGGCCTAGTCAAAGTCCGAGATAATTCCGGCCTAGTCAAAGTCCGAGATAATTCCGGCCTAGTTAAAGTCTGAGATAATTCCGGCCTAGTCAAAGTGGGAGATAATTCCGGCCTACTCAAAGTCCGAGATAATTCCAGCCCAGTCAAAGTCAGAGATAATACCGGCCTAGTCAAAGTCCGAGATAATTCCGGCCTAGTTAAAGTCAGAGATAATTCCGGCCTAGTCAAAGTCAGAGATAATTCCGGCCTAGTTAAAGTCCGAGATAATTCTGGCCTAGTTAAAGTCAGAGATAATTCCGGCCTAGTTAAAGTCAGAGATAATTCCGGCCTAGTCAAAGTCAGAGATAATTCCGGCCTAGTCAAAGTCCGAGATAGTTCCGGCCAGTCAAAGTCCGAGATAGTTCCGGCCTAGTCAAAGTCCGAGAGAGTTCCGGCCTAGTCAAAGTCCGAGATAATTCCGGCCAGTCAAAGTCCGAGATAGTTCCGGCCTAGTCAAAGTCCGAGATAGTTCCGGCCAGTCAAAGTCCGAGATAGTTCCGGCCTAGTCAAAGTCCGAGATAGTTCCGGCCTAGTCAAAGTCCGAGATAGTTCCGGCCTAGTCAAAGTCCGAGATAATTCCGGCCTAGTCAAAGTCCGAGATAGTTCCGGCCTAGTCAAAGTCCGAGATAATTCCGGCCTAGTTAAAGTCTGAGATAATTCTGGCCTAGTTAAAGTCCGAGATAATTCCGGCCTAGTCAAAGTCCGAGATAATTCTGGCCTAGTCAAAGTCCGAGATAATTCCGGCCTAGTCAAAGTTCGAGATAATTCCGGCCTAGTCAAAGTTCAAGATAATTCCGGCCTAGTTAAAGTCCGAGATAATTCCAGCCTAGTTAAAGTCCGAAATAATTCCATTCTAGTTAAAGTCCGAGATAATTCCGGCCTAGTTAAAGTCTGAGAAAATTCTGGCCTAGTTAAAGTCAGAGATAATTCCGGCCTAGTCAAAGTCTGAGATAATACCGGCCTAGTCAAAGTCAGACATAATTCCGGCCTAGTCAAAGTCCGAGATAATTCCAGCCTAGTCAAAGTCCGAGATAATTCCGACCTAGTTAAAGTCAGAGATAATTCCGGCCTAGTCAAAGTCCGAGATAATTCCGGCCTAGTTAAAGTCAGAGATAATTCCGGCCTAGTCAAAGTCAGAGATAATTCCGGCCTAGTCAAAGTCCAAGATAATTCCGGCCTAGTCAAAGTCCAAGATAATTCCGGCCTAGTCAAAGTCCGAGATAATTCCGGCCAGTCAAAGTCAGAGATAATTCCGGCCTAGTCAAAGTCCGAGATAGTTCCGGCCTAGTCAAAGTCCGAGATAATTCCGGCCTAGTCAAAGTCCGAGATAATTCCGGCCTAGTTAAAGTCAGAGATAATTCCGGCCTAGTCAAAGTCAGAGATAATTCCGGCCTAGTTAAAGTCAGAGATAATTCCGGCCTAGTCAAAGTCAGAGATAATTCCGGCCTAGTCAAAGTCCAAGATAATTCCGGCCTAGTCAAAGTCCGAGATAATTCCGGCCAGTCAAAGTCAGAGATAATTCCGGCCAGTCAAAGTCCGAGATAGTTCCGGCCTAGTCAAAGTCCGAGATAATTCCGGCCTAGTTAAAGTCAGAGATAATTCCGGCCTAGTCAAAGTCCGAGATAATTCCGGCCTAGTTAAAGTCAGAGATAATTCCGGCCTAGTCAAAGTCCAAGATAATTCCGGCCTAGTCAAAGTCCAAGATAATTCCGGCCTAGTCAAAGTCCGAGATAATTCCGGCCAGTCAAAGTCAGAGATAATTCCGGCCAGTCAAAGTCCGAGATAGTTCCGGCCTAGTCAAAGTCCGAGATAATTCCGGCCTAGTCAAAGTCCGAGATAGTTCCGGCCTAGTCAAAGTCCGAGATAATTCCGGCCTAGTTAAAGTCTGAGATAATTCCGGCCTAGTTAAAGTCCGAGATAATTCCGGCCTAGTCAAAGTTCAAGATAATTCCGGCCTAGTTAAAGTCTGAGATAATTCCATTCTAGTTAAAGTCCGAGATAATTCCGGCCTAGTTAAAGTCTGAGAAAATTCTGGCCTAGTTAAAGTCAGAGATAATTCCGGCCTAGTCAAAGTCTGAGATAATACCGGCCTAGTCAAAGTCAGAGATAATTCCGGCCTAGTCAAAGTCCGAGATAGTTCCGGCCTAGTCAAAGTCCGAGATAATTCCAGCCTAGTCAAAGTCCGAGATAATTCCGGCCTAGTTAAAGTCAGAGATAATTCCGGCCTAGTCAAAGTCCGAGATAATTCCGGCCTAGTCAAAGTCCGAGATAATTCCGGCCTAGTCAAAGTTCGAGATAATTCCGGCCTAGTCAAAGTTCAAGATAATTCCGGCCTAGTTAAAGTCCGAGATAATTCCATTCTAGTTAAAGTCCGAGATAATTCCGGCCTAGTTAAAGTCTGAGAAAATTCTGGCCTAGTTAAAGTCAGAGATAATTCCGGCCTAGTCAAAGTCTGAGATAATACCGGCCTAGTCAAAGTCAGAGATAATTCCGGCCTAGTCAAAGTCCGAGATAGTTCCGGCCTAGTCAAAGTCCGAGATAATTCCAGCCTAGTCAAAGTCCGAGATAATTCCGGCCTAGTTAAAGTCAGAGATAATTCCGGCCTAGTCAAAGTCAGAGATAATTCCGGCCTAGTCAAAGTCCGAGATAGTTCCAGCCTAGTCAAAGTCCGAGATAATTCCAGCCTAGTCAAAGTCCGAGATAATTCCGGCCTAGGTAAAGTCAGAGATAATTCCGGCCTAGTCAAAGTCCGAGATAATTCCGGCCTAGTTAAAGTCAGAGATAATTCCGGCCTAGTCAAAGTCAGAGATAGTTCCGGCCTAGTCAAAGTCCAAGATAATTCCGGCCTAGTCAAAGTCCGAGATAATTCCGGCCAGTCAAAGTCAGAGATAATTCCGGCCTAGTCAAAGTCCGAGATAGTTCCGGCCTAGTCAAAGTCCGAGATAATTCCGGCCTAGTCAAAGTCCGAGATAGTTCCGGCCTAGTCAAAGTCCGAGATAATTCCAGCCTAGTCAAAGTCCGAGATAATTCCGGCCTAGTTAAAGTCAGAGATAATTCTGGCCTAGTCAAAGTCAGAGATAATTCCGGCCTAGTTAAAGTCAGAGATAATTCCGGCCTAGTCAAAGTCAGAGATAATTCCGGCCTAGTCAAAGTCCAAGATAATTCCGGCCTAGTCAAAGTCCAAGATAATTCCGGCCTAGTCAAAGTCCGAGATAATTCCGGCCAGTCAAAGTCAGAGATAATTCCGGCCAGTCAAAGTCCGAGATAGTTCCGGCCTAGTCAAAGTCCGAGATAATTCCGGCCTAGTTAAAGTCAGAGATAATTCCGGCCTAGTCAAAGTCCGAGATAATTCCGGCCTAGTTAAAGTCAGAGATAATTCCGGCCAGTCAAAGTCCAAGATAATTCCGGCCTAGTCAAAGTCAGAGATAATTCCGGCCTAGTCAAAGTCCAAGATAATTCCGGCCTAGTCAAAGTCCGAGATAATTCCGGCCAGTCAAAGTCAGAGATAATTCCGGCCAGTCAAAGTCCGAGATAGTTCCGGCCTAGTCAAAGTCCGAGATAATTCCGGCCTAGTCAAAGTCCGTTTGGACCAAATGGGGTAAAGTTCCAAGAAGTTAAACACATTTCAAGTTTTCTGCTTTCACTGCTGAAATCGGCAGAAGGAGGCGATTTTTCGTTTCTTCTTTCCTTTATGACTCATTAACAAACTGAAGCTTTTATGGTGAATAAACTTTTATATTAAAGAATTATAATTAATTATAAAACAAAGACAGTTTCCCGAACTCCAATATTTTCCCTTAATATCTTCTTGAGAACAGCAGCGACTCGTTTTATGATGAAATGACCCGAATGGCCGACTTTACCTGACAG
The DNA here is from genome assembly GCA_030533445.1 of Cyprinodon diabolis. Classification (NCBI taxonomy): domain Eukaryota; kingdom Metazoa; phylum Chordata; class Actinopteri; order Cyprinodontiformes; family Cyprinodontidae; genus Cyprinodon; species Cyprinodon diabolis. The sequence continues at coordinate 42,544,711 of CM060077.1, forward strand.
CACCAGCGCAGATAAAGGCTTCTCAAGGACGACATGGTGGACAGGTAACCCAGACCCGTGTCAGTGATCCGCACACACCTGCAGAGAGACAGAACACCTGAATGCTGCACAAGAACCGGGTCCACCTGAGAACGGACACTTCACGGTCCAGAGAAAGACACGCCTCCTGATGACAGAACATGTCAGAGGTTTGCAGTCAGGCGGAGCTTCAGCAGCCTGAATAGGGAACCCGCTGGGGCCCCTGACAGCCCACCTGGGCCCCGTGAGAGGGTCAGAGGAGCTGCTGCTGCTGCTAACTGGACAGCTTTAGCTTCTGAACTTGGGTCAGCAAACAGAGAAATGAAGAGGCTTTAGCTTCAACGGCTAATTGGGCTAATTCCTTCACAGCAGGTGATACCACCGAAGAAGAGAGGAAAGTTTATTTCATCAAATCCTGACTTGATTTGAAGTTTCTGTTAATCCAGAAGTTCCTGAATATTTTAGCCGTAAAACAGACTGCAGAATAAAATACATAGAAATACTTAAATCTGAATATTTAGTTATTTAATACATGGTTTTAAATGTATTTTCTAATTATCTTATGGAACATTTAGTTATGTAATTTTGCATATTCTAATTTATTGAAAAATTCAATATAAAAACAATCAAATTAATATTTGCAAAATTATGTTAAACAAATAAAAACATTTTATATCTGCATATATTATCATACACTTGATTAAAGTCTCTGTTTGATCTTTTCTATTTGTTCAGGGGAAAATAATAGATCCAGAGACAACAGAAGCTGTACTTCCTCTCTCTGCAAACATCTGAGTCCTAAAGGTCCCACCCTACTAAATACCACGTTTACCAGCATCCACAACAGAACAGCTTCTATCAGGGGTTTTCTATAATAAAAGGACATTTTATTGATTTAGCGAGTCCAGATGAGTTAAAGGAAGCAGTTTGTTGCTCCATATGTTCTCAGAGGAGGAAACGCTCCGGTGTGTCATTAGAAGAAGAATCAGAAAGGCCAAAGGTCAGAATCCTGAGTAAAAAAAACCCAAAAATTTGGATTTTTATGTCTGAGTTTCAGTTTTTTGTCCATTAGTCCTGAAATATTGGCTGGAAATCTCACAGGTTGTTGGAACTGGAGCAGTTATCTACGTTTTCCACCTCCTGTTTAAAGGGAGTTTTTCCTCTCCACTGTTGCTACAAGCATGCTTAGTGTGAGGGATTGCTGAAGAGTCAATGAGTCGATGCAATCCGCTGGTTTTCCTTGAATAGAAAACTTTAAACCTGGCTGGATGATCTGGTTGGTATGGATCTATAAAGTGACCTGAGATGACATGATGGGGATTGGGGCTATAGAAATAAACTGAACAGAACTAGATTGAACGCTTTGTGCACATAATGTTTTTTTTAAGCAAAGACCTGTTTCAATGATACTCGGCTCTAATTTAAAGGAGCTTCTAGTCTTTCCTAATGTCAGGAATCCAGTTTGTGTGGTCTGTTTTTGTGTTTCCTTTCCTCCTCCATCAGGTGGTGCCCCGTCCTCATTGGGCCTCCCTGCACACCTGCAGCTCGTTGCCTCATTACCTGTGGAGTGTTCTTAAGCAAGCTGGATTTGTTCGGACCTTCTCTCTCTGGAAGGATCAACTGAGCTTCTAACTGAGCTGGGGTTCCAAAAAGGAAGTTTGGATCCACTTTCCCCAAGAGGTCGTTTGAGCTTCACACTGAGCAAAGGTTTCATCTGCACCGCAGCCCGTTCAAGTACCGCAGGAAATCTGAGTGGCAGTCAGCTTCTCCATTAACCTAGGAACAACCGCAGTCTGAGTAATCTCCGTCTGCCCAACACCAAACAAGACAATCACTGGAACATTCCACACAGAGTGGATTCCATAAAGGACACCTTTTTCTGGAGAAGTGAGTCTGCAAACTATTCCTCCAATTCAAGCCTAAGAATCAAATTTCCCCCTGAGCCTGAACTAACCGCAGTGTCTTCCCCTCATCTTCCAGTTCCGGCAGAGCAGAGTTCAGAGAAACTCTGCACCGAGCTTAATCTCTTCAATAAAACCTGTTTAACTTTTCCTCTGTGTCTCTCTGTTTAGACTTCTGCATTTTGGGTCAGACCTTTAATTAAATCGTGACACCTAATAGGAACTAAAGTAATCAGGTTTGCAAATCCATCATTTCAGATATTTCTATCCCCTGGAAAATATTAATTATTAAACTTTTTTCCCTTTGCTTGGTGATTTTCGCTCCTTTTCCTGCTCTGCCCCTTCAGATGTTTGATCCGTCTGAGACTCTGCTTTCTCTCTAACCTGTCCAGCACCAGTTCCTCCAGTTTGTGCAGGTCACAGGCGATGTACTCCAGGGCCATGTCCGTGATCCGAGGGCACCAGGACAGGTCCAGGCTGCGGAGCTTCCTCAGGTTCTCGGCCACCAGCTCCACGCCGTCGTCCGTGATCTTGGAGCAGCCGGAGAGGCTGAGGGCGGTCAGGTTGGGGAGACTGTGGACCATGTTCACCACCCCATGGTTGGTGATCTCCCAGCAGGACTGCAGCCGTAGAGTGTGGGTGGTGTAGCCCTAGGAAGAGATTTTCATTGTGCTTATCAGGACTAGCAGCCCTCTGATGACTGACTAGAGCAGGAAACATTGAAAAGCATCTGCATGGTGAGATGTTTGGAGAGCCCACCTGTTTGGCTGTGAAGTAGGCCATGGCTGTGTCAGTGACGTGGTAGGCCTGCAGGCTCAGCTCTGACAGGTTGGGAAGGAGCTGGGAGATAGCAGCGATGGCGTCATCGGCCACATTGATGCAGTCGCTGACGCTGAGGGAGGTCAGCCTGGCGTTGAGGCTGGACCACAGGCCGGCTTCTGTGAAGTCGTTGCATCCTGACAGCTCCAGATGCATCAGGCCTTGCATTTGCTCCAGCATGACCTGCAGAGTAAAAGCCAGCAAATCCAGCATCAGGACGGAGGAACTGAACGTCAGAACATCTGAACAGCAGCGTCTGGAGGCAGCCGGACTTCTGGAAATGTAGAAAAAAGGAAAACCTTAAGCTGAGAATCTGAAATGCATCGATGCATGTCCTTCTCCAGGACCTGGTCTGAACTAGGGTGACCAGACGTCCGGCGTTAGGCCAGACAGCCGGATTTTCATCGCACCGTCCGGCGTCCAGCAGCATCCAGCAGGACGCCTGTCTGTCCTCCTTTATGAGGCACCAGGTTGTTTGAAGGGCAGGTTTTTATTTTTACTGGCCTGCAGCACATCATCCAGACAATGTAAAAAAGTGCATCAGATATCAGGACTAACAGATGATTGGCTAAAACGCTGCCGTGTCAGATAAATATCTGCTTGTCATTGGTTAAAACAGAAAGCAAGGATCAGAGTTCTGTCAGGAGGGTTACCCTGAGAAGAACAAGGTTCACCTCCTGCGTCCCAGCTGACCCCCCCCCCCCTCCTGGTGTGGTGATTTTTTTTTTTTAGCTCCCCTTTGTGTGTGAAATGATTTTTTTAATTGTTTGACTCAAATCTGCGTTGAATTAGATGCATATTAGTGACATGAACACATGGAAACCAATTATTATTCAGCAACAAACTTTGCTGAATAAAATAAGAATCTTAAACATAAGCCTGTCCTGCTTCACCTGAAACTGTAAAAATGAATAGAAAACAATAAATAAATAAATAGTGCACATTTTTGGTGCGACAGTAAACTTGTAAACATATTTGTGTCTTAAATGCAATGAATATAGGCTACAGTTATAAAACAGAAAAAAAGATTATCTCAATGCTCCATAATGTGGCGACTTTATCCGCCTGTATTTCCTCTTGCAGCAGTGAGGAGTTGTTTGTCTTTAAATGCTGCAGAATAAAACTGCGTCAATGTTTAAATTCCTCTGTTTGTCCTCCATCCTGCTCTGATGCCTCCCGCTATCTTCTCTGTGAGCAACACTTGGCTCGACCAATGGGATGAGGGGATTCTGGATGGTTACATATATGCTGTTAGCTCATTGGTCACAATGCAGGACAGGGACAAGTTTACCGTAAGTTTGGTATCTAACGTGCCTTATGCTGATTAAGGTTCTCACGTGCCTTAGTTCTTCATTTTCCATTAGCTTTTTACTGACTGTTTTTTATTCTCACAGTAATACGGGACAAAGTGCGTTCCTTTTCCACTGAATACGGGACAGGTGCTTCTATTTCTAAATACGGAACCATTCCGTTTTTCTAGAGACGGTTGGCAACCCTGGCTGTCAAAGAGTGTTAGCATCATTAACCTGTGATTTAATCACCTGAAAGTCCACATCTTGACCATCTGATGAGAAGATGCATATTTTAGCTTGTTGGAGCGACCTAGAACTGCTGAGACTCCTCCAAACAGTCTGACAACTGGAACCTAATGTGGCCGCAGCTAGCATCAATATTATGCAGCTAGCATCAATATTATGCAGTATAGCATCAATATTATGCAGCATAGCATTAATATTATGCAGCTAGCATGAATATTATTCAGCTAGCATCAATATTATGCAGCATAGCATCAATATTATGTAGCTAGCATCAATATTATGCAGCTAGCATCAATATTATGCAGCATAGCATCAATATTATGAAGCTAGCATCAATATTATGCAGCATAGCATTAATATTATGCAGCTAGCATCAATATTATGCAGCATAGCATGAATATTATTCAGCTAGCATCAATATTATGCAGCATAGCATCAATATTATGTAGCTAGCATCAATATTATGCAGCTAGCATCAATATTATGCAGCATAGCATCAATATTATGCAGCATAGCATCAATATTATGAAGCTAGCATCAATATTATGCAGCATAGCATTAATATTATGCAGCTAGCATCAATATTATGCAGCATAGCATCAATATGATGCAGCTAGCATCAATATTATGCAGCATAGCATCAATATTATGCAGCTAGCATCAATATTATGCAGCTAGCATCAATATTATGCAGCATAGCATCAATATGATGCAGCTAGCATCAATATTATGCAGCATAGCATCAATATTATGCAGCTAGCATCAATATTATGCAGCTAGCATCAATATTATGCAGCATAGCATCACTATGATGCAGCTAGCATCAATATTATGCAGCATAACATCAATATTATGCAGCTAGCATCAATATTATGTAGCTAGCATCAATATTATGCAGCTAGCATCAATATTATGCAGCATAGCATCAATATTATGCAGCTAGCATCAATATTATGCAGCATAGCATCAATATTATGCAGCATAGCATCATTATGCAGCTAGCATCAATATTATGCAGCTAGCATCAATATTATACAGCATAGCATCAATATTATGCAGCTAGCATCAATATTATGCAGCTAGCATCAATATTATGCAGCATAGCATCAATATTATGCAGCATAGTATTAATATTATGCAGCATAGCATCATTATTATGCAGCATAGCATCAATATTATGCAGCATAGCATCATTATTATGCAGCATAGCATCAATATTATGCAGCTAGCATCAATATTATGCAGCATAGCATCAATATTATGCAGCATAGCATCAATATTATGCAGCATAGCATCAATATTATGCAGCATAGCATTAATATTATGCAGCTAGTATCAATATTATGCAGCATAGCATCAATATTATGCAGCTAGTATCAATATTATGCAGCATAGCATCAATATTATGCAGCTAGTATCAATATTATGCAGCATAGCATCATTATTATGCAGCATAGCATCATTATTATGCAGCATAGCATCAATATTATGCAGCATAGCATCAATATTATGCAGCTAGTATCAATATTATGCAGCATAGCATCATTATTATGCAGCTAGCATCAATATTATGCAGCTAGTATCAATATTATGCAGCATAGCATCATTATTATGCAGCATAGCATCATTATTATGCAGCTAGCATCAATATTATGCAGCTAGCATCAATATTATGCAGCATAGCATCATTATTATACAGCATAGCATCAATATTATGCAGCTAGCATCAATATTATGCAGCATAGCATCATTATTATGCAGCATAGCATTAATATTATGCAGCATAGCATCAATATTATGCAGCTAGCATCAATATTATGCAGCATAGCATCATTATGCAGCTAGCATCAATATTATGCAGCATAGCATCATTATTATGCAGCTAGCATCAATATTATGCAGCATAGCATTAATATTATGCAGCATAGCATCATTATTATGCAGCATAGCATTAATATTATGCAGCATAGCATCATTATTATGCAGCATAGCATCATTATTATGCAGCTAGCATCAATATTATGCAGCATAGCATTAATATTATGCAGCATAGCATCATTATTATGCAGCATAGCATCAATATTATGCAGCTAGCATCAATATTATGCAGCTAGCATCAATACTTGACAGTTAGCTGCCAGATGTGTAGCCTGCAGGTAGCATGCAGCGCTAACTGAAATGCTCATTAGATAACTGATGTATTTTCTATCAGCTTCACCTTCATGCCTCCTCATACTGACCACAGACGCCATCTTTACTCGGTGATTGATCTGCTAAGTTTGTTAGCTTCTACTTTGACCGCTTCTTTCCTGACAGAGCCGCCTGTGGAGCTAGTTTACCATTAGCTTTTCTAACATAGAAATTGTTTATAGATCTGTCAGACAGTAAATGAACACTTTCATTCCTTAAAGTGCAGCAGTGATCAGATGTAAACAGTGTGGGAGAAAAAACATGGAGCAAAAAAAGCATATGATCCTGAACATGGAGAACGTCTCCCTGTCAGGATCAGGCTGTTATCTCTGCCCCAGCCCACCTATCAGATCAGAGCTTCTATGCTTCTTTTTCTATGTCTGCTTCTGTCTCCTTGAACCCCAGTGGGCCTCAGCAGATGGCCGCTCACACTGAGCCTGGTTCTGCTGGAGGTTTCTTCCTGTTCAAAGGGAGTTTTTCCTCTCCACTGTCGCTGCAAGCATATATCAGGCACGGAGGAGATTTGCTCAAACTGGAGTCTTTGGAAAGGAAAACTTTTATGATCAGAAAGAGATCATAAATGAATGAATGAATAGAAGCTGTAGCTCTTTAACAGCCTGGTCGACCAACCGGTTGATCATCTTCAGTTGGAATTTGAAAACCTATTAATTCATATTGCTGTTTGTTTTGAATATTGGCTTACTAAACATGATTTATTTATGTTATCATTGATTTATTTATTCATTCATGTTATCATTTATATATACATATTTATATTTATTTATTTGTAAACATCATAATTCAGTTACACCTCCTTACCAGCAGGAGGCAGTAATGCATCATTAAGTTGTTTGCTCACCACTAGAAAATACAAGATGAAGGTTTTAAACCTCCATGCCTGATTAACTGACAGTTTCAGCCTTTTCTTAATTAAACGTTTTCAATCAACGTTCTTCTCCTGTCTGTTTTTTTCTATAAATATATTTCTAATTTGATCTAATTTTCTCTGTAAAGTCAATAAAGTGAATGTCTCCCCATGCAGAGTAACGACTGAGTCCTGCGCAGCAGACGGCCGTTTATGAAGCAATTAAACAATTTATTTCATTTATTCATAGATGAACAATTAACTGGAATCTCATTAAAAAGCCGATTATCAGCCAGTAATTTCCAAGCAAAGCCAAACTGGGCGGCTGAGCAGCTCTGCAGCTGATGGACTGAGGAGGCGTAGATCCATGGATCATAGAACCATCCCCAAAACTGTCCGTCTCTGTCCAGGGTGCTGGAAGGTCAGCAGTGATGGAGACGGGATCATAGCGCAGATGTAGATAATGTAGATAATCATTCCGCTTTAAGCAAACGCAATGATTCTCATGAAGTATGATGGAATCTGCTGCAGTCACTGCTGCTCCTCCTGCTGGAGCAGTTAGGGAGAAGCTGCTGCTCCTCCTGCTGGAGCAGTTAGCGAGCGGCTGCTGCTCCTCCTGCTGGAGCAGTTAGGGAGCGGCTGCTGCTCCTCCTGCTGGAGCAGTTAGGGAGCGGCTGCTGCTCCTCCTGCAGGAGCAGTTAGGGAGAAGCTGCTGCTCCTCCTGCTGGAGCAGTTAGGGAGCGGCTGCTGCTCCTCCTGCTGGAGCAGTTAGGGAGCGGCTGCTGCTCCTCCTGCTGGAGCAGTTAGGGAGCATCTGCTGCTCCTCCTGCTGGAGCAGTTAGGGAGCGGCTGCTGCTCCTCCTGCTGGAGCAGTTAGGGAGCAGCTGCTGCTCCTCCTGCTGGAGCAGTTAGGGAGCATCTGCTGCTCCTCCTGCTGGAGCAGTTAGGGAGAAGCTGCTGCTCCTCCTGCTGGAGCAGTTAGGGAGCGGCTGCTGCTCCTCCTGCTGGAGCAGTTAGGGAGCGGCTGCTGCTCCTCCTGCTGGAGCAGTTAGGGAGCGGCTGCTGCTCCTCCTGCTGGAGCAGTTAGGGAGCGGCTGCTGCTCCTCCTGCTGGAGCAGTTAGGGAGCATCTGCTGCTCCTCCTGCTGGAGCAGTTAGGGAGCGGCTGCTGCTCCTCCTGCAGGAGCAGTTAGGGAGAAGCTGCTGCTCCTCCTGCTGGAGCAGTTAGGGAGAAGCTGCTGCTCCTCCTGCTGGAGCAGTTAGGGAGCGGCTGCTGCTCCTCCTGCAGGAGCAGTTAGGGAGAAGCTGCTGCTCCTCCTGCTGGAGCAGTTAGGGAGCGGCTGCTGCTCCTCCTGCAGGAGCAGTTAGGGAGGAGCTGCTGCTCCTCCTGCTGGAGCAGTTAGGGAGCATCTGCTGCTCCTCCTGCTGGAGCAGTTAGGGAGCGGCTGCTGCTCCTCCTGCTGGAGCAGTTAGGGAGCAGCTGCTGCTCCTCCTGCTGGAGCAGTTAGGGAGCGGCTGCTGCTCCTCCTGCAGGAGCAGTTAGGGAGAAGCTGCTGCTCCTCCTGCAGGAGCAGTTAGGGAGCGGCTGCTGCTCCTCCTGCTGGAGCAGTTAGGGAGCATCTGCTGCTCCTCCTGCTGGAGCAGTTAGGGAGCGGCTGCTGCTCCTCCTGCTGGAGCAGTTAGGGAGCGGCTGCTGCTCCTCCTGCTGGAGCAGTTAGGGAGCGGCTGCTGCTCCTCCTGCTGGAGCAGTTAGGGAGCGGCTGCTGCTCCTCCTGCTGGAGCAGTTAGGGAGCATCTGCTGCTCCTCCTGCTGGAGCAGTTAGGGAGCGGCTGCTGCTCCTCCTGCAGGAGCAGTTAGGGAGAAGCTGCTGCTCCTCCTGCTGGAGCAGTTAGGGAGAAGCTGCTGCTCCTCCTGCTGGAGCAGTTAGGGAGCGGCTGCTGCTCCTCCTGCAGGAGCAGTTAGGGAGAAGCTGCTGCTCCTCCTGCTGGAGCAGTTAGGGAGCGGCTGCTGCTCCTCCTGCAGGAGCAGTTAGGGAGGAGCTGCTGCTCCTCCTGCTGGAGCAGTTAGGGAGCATCTGCTGCTCCTCCTGCTGGAGCAGTTAGGGAGCGGCTGCTGCTCCTCCTGCTGGAGCAGTTAGGGAAAAGCTGCTGCTCCTCCTGCTGGAGCAGTTAGGGAGCATCTGCTGCTCCTCCTGCTGGAGCAGTTAGGGAGGAGCTGCTCCTCCTGCTGGAGCAGTTAGGGAGCGGCTGCTGCTCCTCCTGCTGGAGCAGTTAGGGAGCATCTGCTGCTCCTCCTGCTGGAGCAGTTAGGGAGCATCTGCTGCTCCTCCTGCTGGAGCAGTTAGGGAGGAGCTGCTACTCCTGCTTCCTACAGATTATCATTGAAGCTGAAAGTCTATTTCCGTTTAGTTGAGCTATCTGATGGTCTGGCTTTAAAACGAGGCGTTCAGGAACATCCAGGATTAAATGAAACAACCTCGGATTAAAGAAGAACTACTGGGTTATAAATCTGACCAATGATCCAAAGATCAGAGCTGCGCCAATAGAAGGAAGCACAACAGGAAGGACCATATATAGATAACACAGCAACCAGGTCCAGCTTTCTCCATGGCAACCGCTCACTCATCCCAGAATAGCGAGCGAGCAGAAGGTATGGAGATCTGAGAGGAAGCAGGGTGCGTTTGATCATGAAATATGACAGTTTAAGCTGCGCATTATAAGAAGAAAGAGTTGAAGTCAGTTTTATTCACACGGTTCCTTCTGATGGCTCTGGACCGTCTGCAGCTCTGACTTCATGTTTAACCAGAGGCGTCCAAACTATTCATCTTTATTCCTCCATCCTGCTGTTTAAAAACACGTTAGAGGATCAACTTCAGCTATTTACTCCAGTAAAAGTATAAAAGAACAATTTTTTAACTACTTAAAGTATAAAAGTATAAAAGTAATGCAGGAAAAACTGTTAAAGCTTTACTGCTCTGCTCTATTAAAGGAACATGTTTCTACTATTCTGGATGATAAATTCCTCATTTTCTTAGTTTTATAACTAATGGTAACAGCGTCACATTTAACTTTGAATCATCTGAAAAAACTTTATTGTGGTCTGTGGTGAGCAACAGGTTGGGGCAGCACCGAGTCCAACCACAAAGAAATGAATTATCTGGATGAAACTAATTATTTTGATGTTTTTTTTTGTTTTTTTACCAACAGGCCAGAATGAAAATGAACTGAACTGCCTAGGCTGAACTTTTTCAAGCTTGAGAGAAGCAGTGACGTAGACGGCCACTAGGAGGCGAGGCACGGTTAACTAGCGCGGTCCGCGGAACGCCGCGCAATTTCCGCTCCGCACTCAGGAGGATGTAAAATTATTACATTTTATACAGGCTTATTTCCTTATCGGAATCGTCCTTTTTTCGTCCCGTGACGACGATGAAACGATAACAAAAAAATTGTCTCCAGAAATTATTTTCGTCAACGAGACTAAGACCAGATGAAACTTACGATCCATTGACAAATAGACATTAAGAAATGTAATTGTTTATGATTTATTGTAATTGTTATTCTAAGTGTTTGTTGAGAAGATTCCGCGTTGTTGCCCTGTTTGTCCCACATGGCGCCTCCTGCCGCTCAGTCAGTAGCAGCTGAGGGCTAATATTCATAGCACAACTTCACAGTCATTGCAGATACTGGTGTGCGGTTTGCTAACCAACGCCTGGATGTTTGGAGCCATTTAGTTTTCAACGCGAAGGAAAACACCGGAGGAAGGACGCCACCAAAGAGTCTGCGGCTTCAACATGGCAGGAAAGAACACAAGAGGTCATGACTCAGAACAGATGACCCAGTATTCCAGGCAAGACAGACAGTGGGATAGTTCAAAAGCACTTATTTAAAAACGGGTTGGCGCTTCAGCAGCTGGAGCAGCTAGAGCGTCTATCTGGTTGAACCGTTCAGCCTATGTCCTGAGAACCAGGTAGGATCCAGCAGGTGGGCTGCCAACAGGAAGCAAATCAGAAATGCTAAAAACCTTCTCATCACTGGCATGAAAGAAGGAAAATAATCTGGTCCTGATAACCGGATGCAGGTGGATCAGATGAGAGACAATGAGCAACTGGGCGGAGTTAGACAGGTGAATAAAATGAGCAATTAAGGCAGCCATCAGTGCTAAGGTCATGACAGTGATGTTTTCTGTTCTCTGTGCCTCTGGTCTCATCCAGGTGTGGAAGCAAAGAGAGGAGTTACTGTAGAGCCTCTGTGTTCATTTCTACTCTTCTGTTTTATTTTCTCTCTTTTCATGCACTCTTTCCTATCTCTCTCCCTTTCTCACCTCCCTTTCCATCTCTGTTGTATATGATTTTACTCCCTAAATATTGTTGAATAAAGTTTAATCTAGAATGATCAAGCAGAACCTTATGGCAGCAGTAACACTGCTCTGCTCTGACATCAGAGCTATATTAGCTAAACAGGTCACATCCCTCATTTACTTTCTAAGGCTTATGTTTAGTTAATAATAATAAAACATTATTCTGCCAATCAGAACGATGGATCTGACTAATAGATGATTTACAGGTAGCAGATTAAGCAGAATGACTGAGACCAAATCCTGAGGATTTTATACACGTGAGTGAATAAGAGGAATAATGTGATGCAAGCTGTGAAAACAGAAGACGGCTGATTTAGAAGAAGGATGAAGATGATCAAACGTCTTTGTTAAAGAAAAGCCTCAAAACTAAAGAATTTTTAGCCTCTCATTTCAGAAACTAAAACTCCTCTGTGCCTTAAACTCACAGGATGTGAAACATCTCCAGCGTTTGTTCCATTAAATTAAATTAGAAAACACCTTCTTAATCTATAAATGTTTTTTAGTACTGAATGGACAGATTTAGAGACTGTCCATTGTTTAAAGACTGTCATTTTAAGGCAGGCCTGTCCAGAATCGCTCCTCCAGGTTCGCTGTCCTGCAGGTTTCCCTGGTTTAGCACAGCTGATTTGATGATGCAGTCCAGCTATCAGTGGAATTCCTTTCATCTGAAGCAGAGAAATCAGGAGAACTGACTTTTAGCATGCCAGGTAAACAGGTTCCCATCGACGTCTTTTATGCATTTGAGTCATCCCGATTGGATCAACTGTTTTTAGACTGGAACACATTCATTAGAACCTTCATGATCTGTGGTCCATGTTAGCTAGCTACCTCACCTTCCTGTTTGTTGAACATTAAGCTTTGCATCACCAGATTAGTTCACTCCAACCCATGTTGGATAATAATATCTTTATATACCACTTTATTTAAAGCTACAGTTTGTAATAATTACAGGGATGTACAGTCAGAAATGTAATATATTATACATAATTATGTTATTTATCATCATCTACGAGCTCAGCCTCTTAACCTTAATATTTGCGTTGCCTTAGAATTGGTTATTTATAATTACATAGGAGCGGGTCTCGCAGCCATGGAGGCAGACATCTTTGCGCTACGGCAGCGCAGAGCCAACAAACTAGCGATTGCGAGATCGCCAAAACGTCACGACGATGTAGAAAAAATAACGGGTATATTTATTATCTTAAGTCTACATGAAATCTATACCCTACACAGACTAATGAAATACTATCTGTAAAATTATCTATGTAAACAAACCTCATCACTTGAGAAGGTAGGTGATGCGGACGTCGTGGAAGACATTTTGTCCCGTAACGCTCGCCGTACTGTTGGGGGGGAGAAGCGGTGGGGGGGAGATGTTCATGTTGCTGCAGTCTGCAGTCTGACCGCTAGATGTCGCTAAAAGTTACACACTGTAGCTTTAATGTTTTTGTGATTAATTATTTGTATTTTATTATGCTCCCTGGGAGCTGCACAATAGCAGCCAACTGCTCCCCAAGGGGAGGGGTTAAATGCAGAGAGTTGATTTCATGGCTCTGAACTTGAGACAGTGGAATGACAATAAAAAAAGCTGAAAAAAAAGCTTTTTGCTATAGAAGCAGCTCATTGCTATAGAAGCCGATCGTTGCTATAGTAGCTGCTTGTTGCTATAGTAGCAGTTCTTGCTATAGAAGCTCCTCATTGCTATACAAAATGCTTGTTGCTATAGTAGCAGCTCGTTCCTATAGAAGCAGCTTGTTGCTATAGAAACAGCTCATTACTATAGAAGCAGCTTGTTGCTATAGAAACAGCTAGTTGCTATAGAAGCAGCTCGTTGCTATAGAAAACACTCGTTGCTATAGTAGCAGCTCGCTGCTATAGAAGTCACACGTTGCTATAGATGCCACACGTTGCTATAGAAGCCGCTCATTGCTATACAAGCAGCTCGTTGCTATAGAAACCGCTCGTTGCTATAGAAGCAGTTAGTTGCTATAGTAGCAGCTCATTACTATAGAAGCAGCTTGTTGCTATAGAAACAGCTAGTTGCTATAGAAGCAGCTCGTTGCTATAGAAAACACTCGTTGCTATAGAAGCAGTTAGTTGCTATAGTAGCAGCTCATTACTATAGAAGGAGCTTGTTGCTATAGAAGCAGCTCGTTGCTATAGTAGTAGCTCGTTGCTATAGCAGCAGCTTGTTGCTATAGAAGCAGCTTGTTGCTATAGTAGCAGCTCGTTGCTATAGTAGCAGTTCGTTGCTATAGAAGCACCTTGTTGCTATAGAAGCAGCTTGTTGCTATAGTAGCAGCTCGTTGCTATAGTAGCAGTTCTTGCTATAGAAGCACCTTGTTGCTATAGAAGCAGCTTGTTGCTATAGTAGCAGCTTGTTGCTATAGTAGTAGCTCGTTGCTATGGAAGCAGTTAGTTGCTATAGTAGGGGCTCTTAGCTATAGAAGCAGCTCGTTGCTATAGAAGCAGCTTGTTGCTATAGTAGCAGTTCGTTGCAATAGTAGCAGTTCGTTGCTATAGTAGCAGCTCGTTGCTATAGAAGCAGCTTGTTGCTACAATAGTAGCTAGTTGCTATAGTAGCAGCTCGTTGCTATAGAAGCAGCTCGTTGCTATAGTAGCACCTCGTTGCTATAGTAGCAGCTCGTTGCTATAGAAGCAGCTTGTTGCTATAGTAGCAGCTCGTTGCTATAGAAGCAGCTCGTTGCAATAGTAGCAGTTCGTTGCTATAGTAGCAGCTCGTTGCTATAGAAGCAGCTTGTTGCTACAATAGTAGCTAGTTGCTAAAGTAGCAGCTTGTTGCTATAGTAGCAGCTCGTTGCTATAGAAGCAGCTCGTTGCTATAGTAGCACCTTGTTGCTATAGTAGCAGCTCGTTGCTATAGAAGCAGCTTGTTGCTATAGTAGCAGCTCGTTGCTATAGTAGCAGCTTGTTGCTATAGAAGCAGCTCATTGCTATAGTAGTAGCTAGTTGCTATAGGAGCAGCTCGTTGCTATAGAAGCAGCTCGTTGCTATAGAAGCGGCTCGTTGCTATAATAGCAGCTCGTTGCTATAGTAGCAGCTCGATGCTATAGTAGTAGCTCGTTGCTATAGACGCTGCTCGTTGCTATAGAAGCAGCTCGTTGCTATAGAAGCAGCTCGTTGCTATAGTAGCAGCTCATTGCTATAGAGGCAGCTCGTTGCTATAGAAGCAGCTTGTTGCTATAGTAGCAGCTCGTTGCTATAGAAGCAGCTCGTTGCTATAGTAGCAGCTCGTTGCTATAGACGCTGCTCGTTGCTATAGAAACAGCTCGTTGCTATAGAAGCAGCTCGTTGCTATAGTAGCAGCTCGTAGCTATAGTAGTAGCTTGTTGCTATAGTAGCAGCTCGTTGCTATAGAAGCAGCTCATTGCTATAGTAGCAGCTCGTTGCTATAGACGCTGCTCGTTGCTATAGAAACAGCTCGTTGCTATAGAAGCAGCTCGTTGCTATAGTAGCAGCTCGTTGCTATAGTAGCAGCTCGTAGCTATAGTAGTAGCTCGTTGCTATAGTAGCAGCTCGTTGCTATAGAAGCGGCTTGTTGCTATAGTAGCAGCTCGTTGCTATAGTAGCAGCTCGTTGCTATAGTAGCAGCTCGTTGCTATGGAAGCTGCTAATTGACATAGTGGTGGATCCAAGCAAACAGTAGAAAGTTGAGTGGAAGGAAAAAGTGCCGCCTTCACAGGTTTGTCAAGCAGAATTCATTGAGAATTTGTAGCAGCTGGAGTCAGAACATCCAGATCCACTTTACACAGGCAGGGCCTGCATGTAGAACCAGAACCAGAACCAGGCTGTTGCTCAGTTGCCCAAGTCCTCTTATCAGATGAAAGTTAGGTTTCAATAGGTGTGGAAATCAAGGACCACCAGAATCAAAGATTCATGGAGGCCCTGATTTCGACCCACAAGCTGGACCTTGACATGGTGGTTCTGGTTCTGACCGGAATCCTTCAGAGGATCTAAGGAGTCAAGAGGAAGATGAGAGACACCGGAACCAACAATGGAGATGATCTGAGAAAGCAACCTGGGTTTCCATCAGACCTCAGCAGAACCCAGACCTGGTTCTGAGAGCATGGCGGTACTGCTCAGTACTCAATGCACAGTTTCCTGAAAGGAGTCAAACATAAGAGCAAACTCAGCTGCGCATCAGGTCCAAACTTACCTCCAAGCCAGCGTCTGTGATGGTGGACCTCTTGAGGCTGAGATAACGGACGCCCTTCTTGGACAGCGGGTAGTTGTCAATAAACTCACAGATGTCGAGGTCCGAAACGCCGACCAGGCAGAAGGACTGGAAGCCGCGCAGAGCAAAGGCCTGCAGGCTGACAAACTCCTTCTCTCCATTGGGGAGGATGTTGTAAAGCTCCTTGGCGTGCAAGATGGGCGTCACACCCTCCCAGAACTTGGGCTGGTACAGCACCTTCCGCCACGTCTTGCACACCTGAGCCAGCACACATTTCTCTGCGGTGGTGAAGTACCACAGCAGGCGGTTGAGGAGCTTCTCGTCCAGGACCAGCTGACGCTCCAGCAGCACAGGTTTAGGCAAAGTGA
Source organism: Cyprinodon diabolis (assembly GCA_030533445.1). Lineage (NCBI taxonomy): Eukaryota > Metazoa > Chordata > Actinopteri > Cyprinodontiformes > Cyprinodontidae > Cyprinodon > Cyprinodon diabolis. The sequence goes on from CM060077.1 coordinate 42,560,961, forward strand.
TCGGGGGAAGGTGACGGAGAGACGGCTTCAGTCCCACCAGAGGTTTCCCCGGCTCCAGGTCGGAGGGCAGCAGGGGGGCGGCGGCGTGCGGCAGGCCTGAGCCGTCCAGATGGTGCAGGTGGTGGTGGTAGGGGAGGGAGGACGGTGGAGGAGGCAGGATGGAGGGGACGGAGGAGGACTGGCATAGGCGGTTCTTAGCGGCCGGCGTCCCTTTGGTGATGCTGGCGCTGCCCAGACCGTTAGGCTGGCTGGGGGGCAGCTTCACCATTCCATTGCGAGTCATGCAGGGAGACTTCAGCTCACTGGGGGTGGACATGTTCAACATGGGGAACCTGGGGGGTGGAAGCAGAGACAGGGAGTTTAGATTCTTCCTGGTGGGGATGCAGACTGGAGTGTTAATGGTAAACTGGTCTCTGTGGGTGTTTCTCCTGTCATGGATTGAGCCCCTCCTACTTTATCGGGCTGGGTTTTAGGTTGGATCAGCTGTTATGCAGATAAAAAGTCTTTTTCAATCAACCAATGCATATTTTTTCCAATGGTAAGTTTTTTTTAAGTGCGTACAGCAATTTACTAAATCACATTTCTGGGCTGCACTAAATAACTGGTGATCATTTAAAGGCTTTAACTTGTGAATTAGTGCACAGATCTGATCTAGTTAAGCTGGAGTTCAGGATTTATGTCAGCTGGTTCAGCTGCAGGAGGCCGTGGCGTCTCATAGGGCTGCCTGCCTCTAAGGTTAGTCGTTCCAACTTCACTACTTAATCTATTGGTCAGAAGTGACAGTATTTTAAAGCGAGGTTAGTGCCTAAATATGGCCGAATGTGTGACCAACGCATCAGAATCAGTTTTTCAATGAACAGGACTTTTTGCTCCATCTTAATGAGGAATAGATGTTAAAACGATCCTGTTCTGATAAATGAATAAAGATGGAATATTTTCACACACTTTGACTTCTCTGTTCATCAGTCTGGGGGGGAAACGCTGTGCGGCGGCTGGTTGTTGTAGTTGGCGCTCTGCACAGCCAAACGACAAACGTTTGTCTGCAGGTCTTTATTTATAAAAGATTCATTTAAAATGATTTATGAGATTTGCTGAGATGCAAACTAATAAACAGAAATAATAGCTGATGTCAGAGATATTGAATAAATCTTCTAATGGCTTACCATACAAGAATGCCCCCATCACAACGGAGGTCTAACTACTAATGCTGAAGGATTTGGCTAAAAAATCTAAATTGTGATTATTTTAAACTAATATTGCTGTTTTCCTTTGCACTAAGCACAACCATGTGGATGTTTTACTCCAAGTTTTTCATGAGCTACTTGTCCAGAATCCAGCGCTGCAGGATTTTACTGTAACATCTGCATGAAAAAGTTCTTACTTCTACTATAATGCATAGATCTAGGTGCTATAGCTGCAACTCTCTGTTCCCTTCTGAGTGGCAGCATGCCCACTTTAGTTATATTGCCGCCACCTAAGGGAGGAATTTAGTGTCCTACTCTTGTTAAATGTATTGTGACTAAAACTGAGCGCCTCTGCGGTTTGAAAATGACATTTTTCTAAATTGCAATTATATTGCAAAAGCAATTGAAGGTTCAGTGGAAAGGTAAACCATCTGACCAAATAAAGGATCTCTAACATACACTCTGAAAAACATAGAAACATATAATATGTTGATCCGAACAAAACGTTTCCCCAGGCTAACGTTGTGGGAGGGCGGGGCTTAATGTGTGCGAGGGCGGGGCTTACTGTCTGTAATTTCCATATGGGAATCATTGATCATGTTGTGCTTTGTGCTTTTAAACTTTTAATTAACTCTTTTTATCAGACAAAAAAAATATTGAATTTGAACTAAAACAGAAATAATAAAAATTTCAATAAAAAGGGAACAAGCTGCCAAGAATCTGACAAATGCGCTTATTTTATAACAATGATTTAGTGTTCCTCATACTGCTTGGTTTGACTAACTTCATGGGCTTAAAGTTAGCCGGATCACTGAAGACGCTGTCGCTGAAAACTAGAAATACTAGAGATAGAGCGATTGAGGGTGGATATAGATTGATCTTCTTTAGCAACCATTGATGGGGTCAGATGAAGTGATGCTGAAGCGTTTGCTCCGTCTGCTTCCACTCTTTATGTTTTATTTCATTTTGTTTGGTCTAAATAGAGACTTTTCTAGAATTTTACATCACTTTTCATTTTAGGCTGTAGATCAGGGAAGAAAAAACAACTTCACCAAAAACCCATCAGTTATAATGACGGCCTTTAAAAACCGATTGTTTACTTTTAACACTTGTTGGTGGTTTAGGATTATTTTAATGGCCTTTGCAGCTCAGTGTCGCATGTTGAGAATGTAAACCGTCAGTAAAAGATGGCGACCGGCTGGGAGCTCTAACCGTCGTAGATTGCGTTGCCTCGTCTCGCTACTGAAGCCTTTTCTAGAAATAAAGGTGTCTTTTCTGAACGGCTGGCCGTGCCAGCTGTCAGCTGAACGGCTGGTTCAGGCAGCGTGGCCAACCTGGTTCCCAGCAGCCAGTCAGGTGGCTTTAATGAGTTTAATTTAGAACTGGGAGAACTGGTTTGGCTTCATAATGGGACCATACGATTCAACCTTAAAGTGGAGAAGATGAATCCATCACCAGCCACAGAAAACCAGCAGATATTTAACCATAAACTAACAGAAGTTTGGAGGAGAAGAAGTGGAACCGGCGGCTGAAGGCGAGAACTTTCAGACGTTTACTCCTCGGCTTCATCAGATTAATCCATTACTGACATCATCAGCTAAATTAGTCAGTGATTAATTGTTAACTGGAGAATAAAAACTGTAAAACAGGCCTTTAGCTGACAGAGCGACCCACTTAGAAAAAGAATTATATTAAAATAAAATATACATATATAAACATTTTGTATTTAAGATAAAAAAAAACATTTTCTTCTATTAATCTCCTCGATAATCCTGAACTCCTCCAGTGGAAAAGTTTTAGCTTCTCTTTCATTTAGTAAAAAATCTTCTTTAAGGAACCTTAGCTATCTGTTTGTTAATCAGTTCATCGGAACGTTAATCGATTTGCAAAATAATCGTTGGCGGCCCTAACTTCCTCCCATTCTAACTTCCAGTGTTTTCCTCTGCCTTAAAGTCGTAGAGAAGCGGCCGTTCCAAACGTTGCATTTCTAAATTCCCCCGAGTTCCCGACTTTACACGAGTGAATAAAGTGAATCTGATTGGTCGTTTATCAAGGGGGCGGGATTCTTGTGGAGGAAAGTTCACAAGCTAGCTTTGATTGTGGCCGGTTTGTGGGAAGCATCTTGCTAACCAGTTAGCATCTTAGTGCTAACAGGTTCCCAATGGGAAATTCCATCGGGACCAAGTAGCACTAAATTGGTGACTTAGAAACGACGCTGTCAAGGAACGCTATGGACAGCGGAAACATGCAAGAGGAGGAGAGTTTGGTGTCGGAGGTCGTGGATGAGTCTCCTCCGTCATCCATTTTTTATTTTTTTTGTCTTCTTTCTCTGTTTTCTAAAACCTTCATCTCTACATGAGATCCTGTCGGCCTGTGATGGACTGTTTCCTGACCGAAGGAGAAGCGCTTTAGATGGCTGATGGGTGGATTCCCGCTTCACCAGGTGCTTTCATTAAAACTCAATAAAAATTAAAGAAAAGCTGCGTTTCAAGTTGTTTCCTATAAAAGTCCTCATTGAAGCAGAAAACTGATGCTTTTTATCAGTTCTTACAAGCAGAGTGAGAACAAAGGAGTCAAAGGGCTGAAAGCAGCATCGGCTGCTGAATGCAGAGCCTTTCGTTTGTCTCTTTCAGCAGAGCAGAACAAAGCATTGGATGGAAAAGACAACATGGTGTGAATGAATGCTGGCCTCATCCAGCCTGTTCTCCATGACCTCACAGGCTGCTCTGTTATGTAACCTGCTGACTACAGACCTCCACACACAGGGAGCTATCTGCTACATGCAGCTAATCATTCGGGGTATTCAGGAACTATTCAATCATCTGCGATGATTCCTGTTCTCTGCTGCTGATGGAGACCGGCTCTGGATCCACTGTAGCACAAACTAGGCTTCGTTACATAATGCAGCGGCTGGAGCTGCTACAGCAACTCCCTGAAAGGCTGAAACCAACCAACACGACGTCAGACTCGCCCAGGAAGGACAACCTGCACCAGGCTGCCCAGAAAATGACTCCGCTCTCTTTCTCTTTCTCTGTGGATTGTTAATTTCCAGCTAGAGCTGTTATTGCAGGTCTGTTTCTGTTATGTCAGAGCAGCGGCCCGTCAGAGAGTGGGAGGCAGGAACAAACAAAGCATCTGTGGCCTCAATCCACAGCCTTTAATCAGCACAATAAAACACAGAAATATTTCAGTTTAAAATCCAAACAGAGTCACTCAGACCTCACATCTAATAAAGACCGAAAGGAGGAAGGCTGTGGGTGTCCCTGAACGCCTCGTCTGCCACATTTTAACTCCTGATCATCACGGGACGGTTTTCAGTTCATGACAGTTCCACTGTTTCTAATACACCAGCAACATTTCTATAATACAGACTGGTCTTTCTAACACGATGTTCTTAAAATCAGGGAAACTGAACCAACATGTCGCTGAAATACTGTCTGTCTGTCTGTCCTTTCAGTTCAATTCTATTCAGTTTATTTCTATAGCTCCAATTCACATCATGTCATCTCAGGTCACTTTATAGATCCAGATCAGCCAGATCATCCAGTCAGATTGATTCAAAGTTTTCTATCTAAGGAAAACCAGCTGATTGCATCGACTCATTGACTCTTCAGCAATCCCTCACACTAAGCATGCTTGTAGCGACAGTGGAGAGGAAAAACTCCCTTTGAACAGGAAGAAACCTCCAGCAGAACCAGGCTCAAGGCTGATTTATACTTCAAAAACAGGTGGTCTGCGCAGGTGTCGCAGTGAACATAAAGACGTCCCGCCCCTCCGCAGACGCTCCACTGATCCTCTCCCAGATTGTAGCTGACTGCAGACAGGAGGCCGGCTTGTTTTGTTTTCATGACTGAAATTGCAAAAAATAACTTGTGAAGTTGGACCAGCTAGAAGATCGAGGTGTGCGAGAACACTGGGACCCTTTTTAACCCCCCATCTGCTGAGGCCGACTGGGGTTCAAGGAGAACCCATGTGTCGATTAGCTGAACACAATTTAACAACACAAACATTTTCGAAACTTTAAATGATTTAGGCACCTTTGAATCTTTTCTGCTGTTTTTCTTTATGTTTCCAGGTTATCTGCTCTGTTTGTGATTTTAATTTGACCTTAAACTGTTATTTTCTCTGGTTTATCTTTAGCTGAGTTTCCTAGCCTGATAGTCCAGACTAAATGTGAGATTAAATGTGTAATCTAGTCTGGCCCCTGATGAATGAGACATTAGAAGATTGCTAATGAGAACAATCCTTTGTTTTTCAAACCATGTCTGTGCCTATTGGCCAACGCTCTGACCAATGAGGAGCTGACTGTGATATAGGAAGCGCCACAGGAAGCTGGTGGGGGGGTGGAAACAAGCAGCCTCTTGGTAAAACGGTGAATACGTCCCTCTACAAAATGAAAGAGCGTAGAGCCTCTTCCTGCTCACGTTTCAATGATCAGAGTCAGCGGTGCTTCACACACGGCTATGCCTAGAGAGGGCCGCTGCAGACGGGCTGCGGTTAGCGCTGGCTGCTGTTCAGTGCCAACTCCTCAGTAAGGAAAGAGGCTATTGGCTGCGCTAGAAGCTACTTTTTCTGTCCATTAATGCTTATTTGTTTATTTCATTAGATGTTTATTTTATTACAGTACTAACCCTCCTTCTCTTGCTGAGAGCAGCAAAATGAACCAGAGACTCAATGGCGGAGTTACAGTTTTTTTTGTTTTTCCAACCTTTTTATTTTTACTTTTTCTTTTTTCCCCTGTGGTCCACTAAGGAGCTTAAAAATCATTATCTTAGAGAGGAAAACACAATGGACAAGGCGGTTGACTGTGGCTGTGGGAATCAAATGCTATTATTTAAGATAAAACATTTCAACTTCAGTTATTTATTTTAGACCAAATAACATTTTACATTTACATCCCGGCGGATGCAACATTTCATCTGCGGTCTGGAAGCTGAGGGTAAACCTGCTGTGGCTCTGACTGCAGCGCTGAGAGGGACTCCTGCGGGGTCGGGACTCCTGCGGGGTCGGGACTCCTGCGAGCTGGGGACTCCTGCGAGCTGGGAACTCCTGCGAGCTGGGGACTCCTGCGGGGTTGGGACTCCTGCGGGGTCGAGACTCCTGCGGGGTCAAGACTCCTGCGGGGTCAAGACTCCTGTGGGGTCAAGACTCCTGTGGGGTCGGGACTCCTGCGAGCTGGGGACTCCTGCGGGGTCGAGACTCCTGCGAGGTCGGGACTCCTGCGGGGTCAAGACTCCTGCGGGGTCGGGACTCCTGCGAGCTGGGGACTCCTGCAGGGTCAAGACTCCTGCGGGGTCGGGACTCCTGCGGGGTCGGGACTCCTGCGAGATCAGGACTCCTGCGGGGTCAGGACTCCTGCGAGGTCAGGACTCCTGCAGGTTTAGGACCCCTGCGGGGTCGGGACTCCTGCTGGGTCGGGACTCCTGCGAGCTGGGGACTCCTGCGGGGTCGAGACTCCTGCGGGGTCAGGACTCCTGTGAGGTCAGGACTCCTGCAGGGTCAGGACTCCTGCTGGGTCAGGACTCCTGCGGGGTCGAGACTCCTGCGGGGTCAAGACTCCTGCGGGGTCGGGACTCCTGCGAGGTGGGGACTCCTGCGAGCTGGGGACTCCTGCGGGGTCGGGACTCCTGCGGGGTCGAGACTCCTGCGGGGTCGGGACTCCTGTGGGGTCGGGACTCCTGCGGGGTCAAGACTCCTGCAGGGTCAAGACTCCTGCGGGGTCGAGACTCCTGCGGGGTCAGGACTCCTGCGGGGTCAGGACTCCTGCGGGATCAAGACTCCTGCGGGGTCGGGACTCCTGCGGGGTCAGGACTCCTGCGAGGTCAGGACTCCTGCAGGGTTAGGACTGCTGCGGGGTCGAGACTCCTGCTGGGTCGGGACTCCTGCGAGCTGGGGACTCCTGCGGGGTCAGGACTCCTGCGAGGTCAGGACTCCTGCAGGGTCAGGACTCCTGCTGGGTCAGGACTCCTGCGGGGTCAGGACTCCTGCTGGGTCAGGACTCCTGCGGGGTCAGGACTCCTGCGGGGTCAGGACTCCTGCGGGGTCGAGACTCCTGTGGGGTCGAGACTCCTGCGGGGTCGGGACTCCTGCGGGGTCAAAACTCCTGCGGGGTCGGGACTCCTGCAAGCTGGGGACTCCTGCGGGGTCGAGACTCCTGTGGGGTCGGGACTCCTGCGAGGTCAGGACTCCTGCAGGGTTAGGACTCCTGCGGGGTCGAGACTCCTGCTGGGTCGGGACTCCTGCGAGCTGGGGACTCCTGCGGGGTCAGGACTCCTGCGAGGTCAGGACTCCTGCAGGGTCAGGACTCCTGCTGGGTCAGGACTCCTGCTGGGTCAGGACTCCTGCGGGGTCAGGACTCCTGCGGGGTCGGGACTCCTGCGGGGTCGAGACTCCTGCGGGGTCGGGACTCCTGCGGGGTCGAGACTCCTGTGGGGTCGGGACTCCTGCGGGGTCAAGACTACTGCGGGGTCGGGACTCCTGCGAGGTCAGGACTCCTGCGGGGTCAGGACTCCTGCGAGGTCAGGACTCCTGCAGGGTTAGGACTCCTGCGGGGTCGGGACTCCTGCTGGGTCGGGACTCCTGCGAGCTGGGGACTCCTGCGGGGTCGAGACTCCTGCGGGGTCAGGACTCCTGTGAGGTCAGGACTCCTGCAGGGTCAGGACTCCTGCTGGGTAAGGACTCCTGCGGGGTCAAGACTCCTGCACGGTCAGGACTCCTGCGAGCTGGGGACTCCTGCGGGGTCGAGACTCCTGCGGGGTCAAGACTCCTGCAGGGTCAAGACTCCTGCGAGCTGGAGACTCCTGCGGGGTCGGGACTCCTGCGGGGTCGGGACTCCTGCGGGGTCGGGACTCCTGCGGGGTCAGGACTCCTGCGAGGTCAGGACTCCTGCAGGGTTAGGACTCCTGCGGGGTCGGGACTCCTGCTGGGTCGGGACTCCTGCGAGCTGGGGACTCCTGCGGGGTCGAGACTCCTGCGGGGTCGGGACTTCTGCGGGGTCAAGACTCCTGCGGGGTCGGGACTCCTGCGAGCTGGGGACTCCTGCGGGGTCAAGACTCCTGCGGGGTCGGGACTCCTGCGGGGTTGGGACTCCTGCGAGATCAGGACTCCTGCGGGGTCAGGACTCCTGCGAGGTCAGGACTCCTGCAGGGTTAGGACTCCTGCTGGGTCGGGACTCCTGCGAGCTGGGGACTCCTGCGGGGTCGAGACTCCTGCGGGGTCAGGACTCCTGTGAGGTCAGGACTCCTGCAGGGTCAGGACTCCTGCTGGGTCAGGACTCCTGCGGGGTCGAGACTCCTGCGGGGTCAAGACTCCTGCGGGGTCGGGACTCCTGCGAGGTGGGGACTCCTGCGGAGTCGGGACTCCTGCGAGGTGGGGACTCCTGCGGGGTCGGGACTCCTGCGGGGTCGAGACTCCTGCGGGGTCGGGACTCCTGCAGGGTCGGGACTCCTGCGGGGTCAAGACTCCTGCAGGGTCAAGACTCCTGCGAGCTGGAGACTCCTGCGGGGTCGAGACTCCTGCGGGGTCAGGACTCCTGCGGGGTCAGGACTCCTGCGGGATCAAGACTTCTGCGGGGTCGGGACTCCTGCGGGGTCAGGACTCCTGCGAGGTCAGGACTCCTGCAGGGTTAGGACTGCTGCGGGGTCGAGACTCCTGCTGGGTCGGGACTCCTGCGAGCTGGGGACTCCTGCGGGGTCAGGACTCCTGCGAGGTCAGGACTCCTGCAGGGTCAGGACTCCTGCTGGGTCAGGACTCCTGCGGGGTCAGGACTCCTGCGGGGTCGAGACTCCTGTGGGGTCGAGACTCCTGCGGGGTCGGGACTCCTGCGGGGTCGGGACTCCTGCGGGGTCAAAACTCCTGCGGGGTAGGGACTCCTGCAGGGTTAGGACTCCTGCGGGGTCGAGACTCCTGCTGGGTCGGGACTCCTGCGAGCTGGGGACTCCTGCGGGGTCAGGACTCCTGCGAGGTCAGGACTCCTGCAGGGTCGAGACTCCTGCTGGGTCGGGACTCCTGCGAGCTGGGGACTCCTGCGGGGTCAGGACTCCTGCGAGGTCAGGACTCCTGCAGGGTCAGGACTCCTGCTGGGTCAGGACTCCTGCGGGGTCAGGACTCCTGCGGGGTCGGGACTCCTGCGGGGTCGAGACTCCTGCGGGGTCGGGACTCCTGCGGGATCGGGACTCCTGCGGGGTCGAGACTCCTGTGGGGTCGGGACTCCTGCGGGGTCAAGACTACTGCGGGGTCGGGACTCCTGCGAGGTCAGGACTCCTGCGGGGTCAGGACTCCTGCGAGGTCAGGACTCCTGCAGGGTTAGGACTCCTGCGGGGTCGGGACTCCTGCTGGGTCGGGACTCCTGCGAGCTGGGGACTCCTGCGGGGTCGAGACTCCTGCGGGGTCAGGACTCCTGTGAGGTCAGGACTCCTGCAGGGTCAGGACTCCTGCTGGGTAAGGACTCCTGCGGGGTCAAGACTCCTGCACGGTCGGGACTCCTGCGAGCTGGGGACTCCTGCGGGGTCGAGACTCCTGCGGGGTCAAGACTCCTGCAGGGTCAAGACTCCTGCGAGCTGGAGACTCCTGCGGGGTCGGGACTCCTGCGGGGTCGGGACTCCTGCGGGGTCAGGACTCCTGCTGGGTCAGGACTCCTGCGGGGTCAGGACTCCTGCGGGGTCAAGACTCCTGCACGGTCGGGACTCCTGCGAGCTGGGGACTCCTGCGGGGTCGAGACTCCTGCGGGGTCAAGACTCCTGCAGGGTCAAGACTCCTGCGAGCTGGAGACTCCTGCGGGGTCGGGACTCCTGCGGGGTCGGGACTCCTGCGGGGTCAGGACTCCTGCGAGGTCAGGACTCCTGCGAGGTCAGGACTCCTGCAGGGTTAGGACTCCTGCGGGGTCGGGACTCCTGCGAGCTGGGGACTCCTGCGAGCTGGGGACTCCTGCGGGGTCGAGACTCCTGCGGGGTCAGGACTCCTGCGAGGTCAGGACTCCTGCAGGGTCAGGACTCCTGCTGGGTCAGGACTCCTGCGGGGTCAGGACTCCTGCGGGGTCAAGACTCCTGCACGTTCGGGACTCCTGCGGGGTCGGGACTCCTGCGGGGTCGAGACTCCTGCGGGGTCGGGACTCCTGCGGGGTCGAGACTCCAGCGGGGTCGGGACTCCAGCGGGGTCGGGACTCCTGCGGGGTCGGGACTCCTGCGAGCTGGGGACTCCTGCGGGGTCGAGACTCCTGCGGGGTCGGGACTCCTGCGGGGTCAGGACTCCTGCGAGGTCAGGACTCCTGCAGGGTTAGGACTCCTGCAGGGTTAGGACTCCTGCGGGGTCGGGACTCCTGCGGGGTCAGGAGTCCTGCGAGGTCAGGACTCCTGCAGGGTTAGGACTCCTGCGGGGTCGGGACTCCTGCCTAACCCTAACATTTTACATTTACATCCCGGCGGATGCAACATTTCATCTGCGGTCTGGAAGCTGAGGGTAAACCTGCTGTGGCTCTGACTGCAGCGCTGAGAGGGACTCCTGCGAGCTGGGGACTCCTGCAGGGTCGGGACTCCTGCGAGGTCAAGACTCCTGCGAGCTGGGGACTCCTGCGAGCTGGGAACTCCTGCGAGCTGGGGACTCCTGCGGGGTTGGGACTCCTGCGGGGTCGAGACTCCTGCGGGGTCAAGACTCCTGCGGGGTCGGGACTCCTGCAAGCTGGGGACTCCTGCGGGGTCGAGACTCCTGCGGGGTCAGGGCTCCTGCGAGGTCAGGACTCCTGCGGGGTCAGGACTCCTGCGGGGTCGGGACTCCTGCAGGGTCAGGACTCCTGCGGGGTCGGGACTCCTGCAGGGTCAGGACTCCTGCGGGGTCGGGACTCCTGCAGGGTCGGGACTCCTGCGGGGTCAGGACTCCTGCGGGGTCGGGACTCCTGCAGGGTCAGGACTCCTGCGGGGTCAGGACTCCTGCGGGGTCGGGACTCCTGCAAGGTCAGGACTCCTGCGGGGTCAGGACGGGGGAGGCTCCCACGGCAGCACCTGCCACTGGAGGACAAGAGTAGGAACGATGCATGCTTTCACTTAAGAGTCTCCAAAAAAGTCGCTAGTCGTTTTTTTAAAAAGGGTCACTGGTCGCTGCGTTGGCAACACGAATGCCGTTAGCCTCGGAGCTCTGCTGGTCGGAAATAGTTTTTTTAATTATGCATTAAATCGTTAAATGGACCATATAGTGACACTTTAAAGTATAATATTCTCGCCTCAAATGATCTTAAAATGTACTTTTATTGAGCAACAGCAACAGAGAGAGAACTTTTAACTTTCCATGGAGCGCTCCATTGGAAGCTGCTGCAGTGCATCATGCTACTGTTCAATAGTTGCTGCCATCCTCCTTTTTGTGTTTTCTCCAGTGTCGCGCAGCTTTGACGTCACACCCTTAAAACCTCGCCCACTTTGCATCCAGAAATTCAAAACCAATCTCTGGGGAGTGATTGGCCCGTCATTTCTAGGGCCTGGGGCTTTGATCGAGGCTACACCACTCGCAGGCAGCCACTGGCTGGCGGGGATAGTTTACTAGGCTAGGAGTTTCCTTCATGTCTGGTTTTATTTGTTAAATCTTTCTAGCAGTTTTCTTCTCTCGTGGGTTTTGTTTACCTTTCTGACTCATCATTTAGCTCACATTCAGCTGCTGCCTTCCTTGTTTCTCATTTCCACTAATCTATATCAATTCACCTGGGATCAGTCCTGGGATCAGTCCGGCGGGTAAATACTGTTTCCATGTTTCTCTGAAAACGCTGCGCCGTGCTGATCGCCATGTCAGTGTTCAGACTGCATCATTTCTAAGGATTTTATTTTATTAAATACTTCCCCATCCTGCCTCCTTCTGTCTGTCTGCATGTGGGTCGTTCTAAGCTCCAGCATTTATGATGTGCTCTATGCAAAGATCAGCAGTTTTTACATTAGCCTGTTATCATCAGCCTCATTACAGGGAACATAGAAGCAATGGCGGGGGGCAGAGGTTGCTAATAGTGGGCAGAGCCAGAAAAACAAACAACGGGCTGCATAAAAGGTGCTTTTTTTTTTAATTTTCAGCGTTTTATTGTCATTCCATTGTCAGAAGAACAGAGCAACGAAATTCCCTCTCTGCATCTAACCCCTCCCCTTGGGGAGCAGTGGGCTGCCATTGTGTGGCACCCGGGGGGGAGCAGTGTGGGGTTAAGGGTCTTGCTCAGGGTTTGGGAGTGAGACTCAAACTCAGAGCCTCTGGATTCCAGGCTCTACACCCGAACCACTGGGACAGCCCAGTGATCTGGATCTATAAAGTGACCTGAGATGACATGATGTGAATTGGAGCCATAGAAATAAACTGAATTGAATTGAATTGAAATCGAAAACACGTTAGTTTCTCTGTTTATGACTCAGAGTTTTTTTTTTTTCATTTTTGGGACATTAGACATGATGCATAACCATAGCAACCATAGTAAGTTGTTTTCCTATACAAGGGAGCAGCTCATTAACATCTCTAAAGCTAAAATAATACTTTAACTACGCTGAAAAGGAGGCACAGGATGCTGCACAGGAAGAAGGAGAAGAGAGAGGAGCAGGAAAGTCTGGATAGTTTGGAAAGTTTGGGATATGATCTCATGCAAGATCATATCCCAAACTTCAGCATGTCTCTGCCGGGCTGAGGTTCTTCTCAAGAACAGACTTGGCGAGGACACGATCCGTACTCGTGTTCTAGTGAATTGAGAAACAGCCCCGGTGATTTTAATCACTTTCTGCTTATCAACCATCAACAGCTTTTCAACTGCTGCATCAGAGAAAATAAATCTTTGTACTTGTTTTATGCAAATGTCAAGAACTCCTACATCTCTGACGTTCGACCTCCTCGTCGGAGATCAGGTCACAATTTTGTAAGTTTTCTGCTCAGAATAGAAGCCACTTTCTAAGAGACAACCTGCATTAAAGATCTTTAAGGTCACTGGAAGCTGAGGAAGCCCTGCAAGGCTGGAGGCTACAACCTGGGATGCGATGTGTGAGCGACATGGAGAGGACATCAATGCAATGACTGAATGACCTGAAGGAACCAGGGGGGACAGATGGGAGGCCAGGGGCGGTCCACCGCCATGGACACCCCTACCAGGTGATCCCAAGTGGACATAATTCACTTTTTCCCTCTAAACAGAAGGCGGCAGCAGTAATACTCTCAAGTGGAGCGTTCCAAAAAATTTCACATTTTAATCTTTAATCTATTAACAATAAACTGGTAACAATGATACAGGAGTATTTCCATCAATATGCTAACATTTAGTTTTGTGTTTTATGGTTTAAAGAGAAAACTAGGTTAATGCATGACATTTAGAAGTCTTCAGTGTTGTCAGAGATAAATAAAAACTAAATCCATTTAATGTGAGTATCATTATATATAAAAATGTATGTTATGCAGAAGAGTTAAGGATAAACGTTGGTGGATGTTTTCCAGAAATGTAGGTATGACAGTGACAATGGATAACTTATTCCCCCCAGAACTCAAAGCTTATGAAGATTGTCCACTATACCTTTACCTTAGACAGCATGGATGTGTAAATATCTATTTGTTAGCGGGGCTTTTAGGAAAATACAGTTTGTTTTTATTTAGAAATATAGGTGTTGTGCTCATTCATTTTCCTGTTGGAACCCTGCTTTCAGAAACCACTCAATGCACATTGGTTCCTGCCTGGACACCCTTATAAAATGTTCTAGCTACACCTCTGGAAGGAACTTTTCAATAACAAAAAAGAGACTTTAGAAATGGAGGCGGGGGATTAATGAAAGTGAAGATCAGAGGAAGCAAAGAGGCAAAGAGGAAGAGGCTGGAAAACCAGCTCCAGCAGAAGAAGATCAGAGATGAAGAAGATCCCAGGAGGACGATCAGACAGATGGACGTCTGAAGCAATGCACTGAATCCATTCAACAAGCTCAGCATCTTCCTCTCCTGCCCACAGTCACATGGACATCCTGCCCTCTTCTGACATCACTTCCTGCTTCTATTATCATCCAGACCAGCAGGTGGAGCTGCTCCCTCCACCTTCCAACCGTCTGTCTCTAGAAGTCAGTAAAGAAGCAACAGGAGAGACTGGATGGTGATCAGTCAGCAGGTCCTGATGGAGTCCTGAAGGCCTGAGCAGAGCAGCTCTGTGGGATTCTACAGCACCTCTTCCCCCTTAGTCTGACCCTGGAGACAGTTCCAGGGATATGGAAGACCTCCTGCCTTGTTCCAGGACCAAAGAAGACTCAGCCAGCGGTCCTCAGTGACTATAGACCTGTTGTCCTGACAACCACATCATGAAAGTCCTAGAGAGACTTCTGCTGGTTCACCTCAACCAGCAAACCAGCAGCTATCAGGCACAGAGAGAAATAACAGCGAGTCTTTGCTCTTAGCCAGACTGCTAATGCCGGGGGCGGCAGGGCTTTTGATGAAGCAGACAGCCATTGGGGAGCTGTTTATTCTTTCTTTTACTAACTTTCAACTGTCTATGTGGAATACTGCCCCCTTGTGTTTTCAGAGAGTACTGCAACAACATCAGGATCAAAATGAAAACAAATGCTGCATTTCTTCAGGACCTGCAGGTCTCAGCGTTATAATCCGGAGGTCTATGTTAGGACCTGCAGGTCTCAGTGAGATAATCAGGTAGGTCTATGTTAGGACCTGCAGGTCTCGGCGTTATAATCCGGAGGTCTATGTTAGGACCTGCAGGTCTCAGCGAGATAATCAGGTAGGTCTATGTTAGGACCTGCAGGTCTCAGCGAGATAATCAGGAGGTCTATGTTAGGACCTGGAGGTCACAGCGTGATAATCAGGAGGTCTATGTTAGGACCTGCAGGTCTCAGCGTGATAATCAGGAGGTCTATGTTAGGACCTGCAGGTCTAAGCTTGATAATCAGGTAGGTCTATGTTAGGACCTGCAGGTCTCAGCGAGATAATCAGGAGGTCTATGTTAGGACCTGGAGGTCTCAGCGTGATAATCAGGAGGTCTATGTTAGGACCTGCAGGTCTCAGCATGATAATCAGGAGGTCTATGTTAGGACCTGCAGGTCTAAGCTTGATAATCAGGTAGGTCTATGTTAGGACCTGCAGGTCTCAGCGAGATAATCAGGAGGTCTATGTTAGGACCTGGAGGTCTCAGCGAGATAATCAGGAGGTCTATGTTAGGACCTGGAGGTCTCAGCATGATAATCAGGAGGTCTATGTTAGGACCTGCAGGTTTCAGCATGATAATCAGGAGGTCTATCTTAGGACCTGCAGGTCTAAGCTTGATAATCAGGAGGTCTATGTTAGGACCTGCAGGTCTCAGTGTGATAATCAGGAGGTCTATGTTAGGACCTGCAGGTCTCAGCGTGATAATCAGGAGGTCTATGTTAGGACCTGCAGGTCTCAGCATTATAATCCAGAGGTCTATGTTAGGACCTGCAGGTCTCAGCGTGATAATCAGGAGGTCTATGTTAGGACCTACAGGTCTCAGCATTATAATCCGGAGGTCTATGTTAGGACCTGCAGATCTCAGCAAGATAATCAGGTAGGTCTATGTTAGGACCTGCAGGTCTCAGCATGATAATATGGAGGTCTATATTAGGACCTGGAGGTCTCAGCGTGATAATCAGGTAGGTCTATGTTAGGACCTGCAGGTCTCAGCGAGATAATCAGGAGGTCTATGTTAGGACCTGGAGGTCTCAGCGTGATAATCAGGAGGTCTATGTTAGGACCTGCAGGTCTCAGAGTGATAATCAGGAGGTCTATGTTAGGACCTGCAGGTCTCAGCGAGATAATCAGGTAGGTCTATGTTAGGACCTGCAGGTCTCAGCGAGATAATCAGGAGGTCTATGTTAGGACCTGGAGGTCTCAGCGTGATAATCAGGAGGTCTATGTTAGGACCTGCAGGTCTAAGCTTGATAATCAGGTAGGTCTATGTTAGGACCTACAGGTCTCAGCGTGATAATCAGGAGGTCTATGTTAGGACCTGCAGGTCTAAGCTTGATAATCAGGTAGGTCTATATTAGGACCTGCAGGTCTCAGCGAGATAATCAGGTAGGTCTATGTTAGGACCTGCAGGTCTCAGCGTGATAATCAGGAGGTCTATGTTAGGACCTGCAGGTCTCAGCATGATAATCAGGAGGTCTATGTTAGGACCTGCAGGTCTAAGCTTGATAATCAGGTAGGTCTATGTTAGGACCTGGAGGTCTCAGCGTGATAATCAGGAGGTCTATGTTAGGACCTGCAGGTCTCAGCGAGATAATCAGGAGGTCTATGTTAGGACCTGGAGGTCTCAGCGTGATAATCAGGAGGTCTATGTTAGGACCTGCAGGTCTCAGCGTGATAATCAGGCGGTCTATGTTAGGACCTGCAGGTCTAAGCTTGATCATCAGGAGGTCTATGTTAGGACCTGCAGGTCTCAGCGTGATAATCAGGAGGTCTATGTTAGGACCTGCAGGTCTCAGCGTGATAATCAGGAGGTCTATGTTAGGACCTGCAGGTCTCAGCATTATAATCCGTAAGTCTATGTTAGGACCTGCAGGTCTCATCGTGATAATCAGGAGGTCTATGTTAGGACCTACAGGTCTCAGCATTATAATCCGGAGGTCTATGTTAGGACCTGCAGATCTCAGCAAGATAATCAGGAGGTCTATGTTAGGACCTGCAGGTCTCAGCGTGATAATCAGGAGGTCTATGTTAGGACCTGCAGGTCTAAGCTTGATAATCAGGTAGGTCTATGTTAGGACCTGCAGGTCTCAGCGAGATAATCAGGAGGTCTATGTTAGGACCTGGAGGTCTCAGCGTGATAATCAGGAGGTCTATGTTAGGACCTGCAGGTCTCAGCATGATAATCAGGAGGTCTATGTTAGGACCTGCAGGTCTAAGCTTGATAATCAGGTAGGTCTATGTTAGGACCTGCAGGTCTCAGCGAGATAATCAGGAGGTCTATGTTAGGACCTGGAGGTCTCAGCGAGATAATCAGGAGGTCTATGTTAGGACCTGGAGGTCTCAGCATGATAATCAGGAGGTCTATGTTAGGACCTGCAGGTTTCAGCATGATAATCAGGAGGTCTATCTTAGGACCTGCAGGTCTAAGCTTGATAATCAGGAGGTCTATGTTAGGACCTGCAGGTCTCAGTGTGATAATCAGGAGGTCTATGTTAGGACCTGCAGGTCTCAGCGTGATAATCAGGAGGTCTATGTTAGGACCTGCAGGTCTCAGCATTATAATCCAGAGGTCTATGTTAGGACCTGCAGGTCTCAGCGTGATAATCAGGAGGTCTATGTTAGGACCTACAGGTCTCAGCATTATAATCCGGAGGTCTATGTTAGGACCTGCAGATCTCAGCAAGATAATCAGGTAGGTCTATGTTAGGACCTGCAGGTCTCAGCATGATAATATGGAGGTCTATATTAGGACCTGGAGGTCTCAGCGTGATAATCAGGTAGGTCTATGTTAGGACCTGCAGGTCTCAGCGAGATAATCAGGAGGTCTATGTTAGGACCTGGAGGTCTCAGCGTGATAATCAGGAGGTCTATGTTAGGACCTGCAGGTCTCAGAGTGATAATCAGGAGGTCTATGTTAGGACCTGCAGGTCTCAGCGAGATAATCAGGTAGGTCTATGTTAGGACCTGCAGGTCTCAGCGAGATAATCAGGAGGTCTATGTTAGGACCTGGAGGTCTCAGCGTGATAATCAGGAGGTCTATGTTAGGACCTGCAGGTCTAAGCTTGATAATCAGGTAGGTCTATGTTAGGACCTACAGGTCTCAGCGTGATAATCCGGAGGTCTATGTTAGGACCTGCAGGTCTAAGCTTGATAATCAGGTAGGTCTATATTAGGACCTGCAGGTCTCAGCGAGATAATCAGGTAGGTCTATGTTAGGACCTGCAGGTCTCAGCGTGATAATCAGGAGGTCTATGTTAGGACCTGCAGGTCTCAGCATGATAATCAGGAGGTCTATGTTAGGACCTGCAGGTCTAAGCTTGATAATCAGGTAGGTCTATGTTAGGACCTGAAGGTCTCAGCGTGATAATCAGGAGGTCTATGTTAGGACCTGCAGGTCTCAGCGAGATAATCAGGAGGTCTATGTTAGGACCTGGAGGTCTCAGCGTGATAATCAGGAGGTCTATGTTAGGACCTGCAGGTCTCAGCGTGATAATCAGGCGGTCTATGTTAGGACCTGCAGGTCTAAGCTTGATCATCAGGAGGTCTATGTTAGGACCTGCAGGTCTCAGCGTGATAATCAGGAGGTCTATGTTAGGACCTGCAGGTCTCAGCGTGATAATCAGGAGGTCTATGTTAGGACCTGCAGGTCTCAGCATTATAATCCGTAAGTCTATGTTAGGACCTGCAGGTCTCATCGTGATAATCAGGAGGTCTATGTTAGGACCTACAGGTCTCAGCATTATAATCCGGAGGTCTATGTTAGGACCTGCAGATCTCAGCAAGATAATCAGGTAGGTCTATGTTAGGACCTGCAGGTCTCAGCATGATAATATGGAGGTCTATGTTAGGACCTGGAGGTCTCAGCGTGATAATCAGGTAGGTCTATGTTAGGACCTGCAGGTCTCAGCGAGATAATCAGGAGGTCTATGTTAGGACCTGGAGGTCTCAGCGTGATAATCATAAGGTCTATGTTAGGACCTGCAGGTCTCAGAGTGATAATCAGGAGGTCTATGTTAGGACCTGCAGGTCTCAGCGAGATAATCAGGTAGGTCTATGTTAGGACCTGCAGGTCTCAGCGAGATAATCAGGTAGGTCTATGTTAGGACCTGCAGGTCTCAGCGAGATAATCAGGAGGTCTATGTTAGGACCTGGAGGTCTCAGCGTGATAATCAGGAGGTCTATGTTAGGACCTGCAGGTGTAAGCTTGATAATCAGGTAGGTCTATGTTAGGACCTACAGGTCTCAGCGTGATAATCAGGAGGTCTATGTTAGGACCTGCAGGTCTAAGCTTGATAATCAGGTAGGTCTATGTTAGGACCTGCAGATCTCAGCAAGATAATCAGGTAGGTCTATGTTAGGACCTGCAGGTCTCAGTGTGATAATCAGGAGGTCTATGTTAGGACCTGCAGGTCTCAGCGTGATAATCAGGAGGTCTATGTTAGGACCTGCAGGTCTAAGCTTGATAATCAGGTAGGTCTATGTTAGGACCTGCAGGTCTCAGCGAGATATTCAGGTAGGTCTATGTTAGGACCTGCAGGTCTCAGCGAGATAATCAGGAGGTCTATGTTAGGACCTGTAGGTCTCAGCGTGATAATCAGGAGGTCTTTGTTAGGACCTGCAGGTCTCAGCGTGATAATCAGGAGGTCTATGTTAGGACCTGCAGGTCTCAGCGAGATAATCAGGTAGGTCTATGTTAGGACCTGCAGGTCTCAGCGAGATAATCAGGTAGGTCTATGTTAGGACCTGCAGGTCTCAGCGAGATAATCAGGAGGTCTATGTTAGGACCTGGAGGTCTCAGCGTGATAATCAGGAGGTCTATGTTAGGACCTGCAGGTCTAAGCTTGATAATCAGGTAGGTCTATGTTAGGACCTACAGGTCTCAGCGTGATAATCAGGAGGTCTATGTTAGGACCTGCAGGTCTAAGCTTGATAATCAGGTAGGTCTATGTTAGGACCTGCAGGTCTCAGCGAGATAATCAGGTAGATCTATGTTAGGACCTGCAGGTCTCAGCGTGATAATCAGGAGGTCTATGTTAGGACCTGCAGGTCTAAGCTTGATAATCAGGTAGGTCTATGTTAGGACCTGCAGTTCTCAGCGAGATAATCAGGTAGGTCTATGTTAGAACCTGCAGGTCTCAGCATGATAATATGGAGGTGTATGTTAGGACCTGCAGGTCTCAGCGTGATAATCAGGAGGTCTATGTTAGGACCTGCAGGTCTCAGCGTGATAATCAGGAGGTCTATGTTAGGACCTGCAGGTCTAAGCTTGATAATCAGGTAGGTCTATGTTAGGACCTGCAGGTCTCAGCGAGATAATCAGGTAGGTCTATGTTAGGACCTGCAGGTCTTGGCGTTATAATCCGGAGGTCTATGTTAGAACCTGCAGATCTCAGCAAGATAATCAGGTAGGTCTATGTTAGGACCTGCAGGTCTCAGCGTGATAATCAGGAGGTCTATGTTAGGACCTGCAGGTCTCAGCGTGATAATCAGGAGGTCTATGTTAGGACCTGCAGGTCTAAGCTTGATAATCAGGTAGGTCTATGTTAGGACCTGCAGGTCTCAGCGAGATAATCAGGTAGGTCTATGTTAGGACCTGCAGGTCTCAGCGAGATAATCAGGAGGTCTATGTTAGGACCTGCAGGTCTCAGCGTGATAATCAGGAGGTCTATGTTAGGACCTGCAGGTCTCAGCGTGATAATCAGGAGGTCTATGTTAGGACCTGCAGGTCTAAGCTTGATAATCAGGTAGGTCTATGTTAGGACCTGCAGGTCTCAGCGAGATAATCAGGTAGGTCTATGTTAGGACCTGCAGGTCTCGGCGTTATAATCAGGAGGTCTATGTTAGAACCTGCAGATCTCAGCAAGATAATCAAGTAGGTCTATGTTAGGACCTGCAGGTCTCAGCGAGATAATTAGGAGGTCTGTGTTAAGACCTGCAGGCTTCAGCATGATAATCAGGACCTTTTTTGGACCTGTTCACTTCCTGTTTGGATTAACTGAGTGTGCAGCTGCTGCATCTGTCCAGAGGAACTCCATCTGAAGTTAAGTTATTTTCTCTGTGATATCTCTGTATCTAAGTAACTCTAACTGACTACTTTAAAACATAGCACCTTCTGCTGCACTTTTCTACTGAGCACTTGTCAGTTTCACACGGTTTTATTTCTGATAGCAAGGAGTAGCTAGCCTAGGCTAGCGCTAGCTTAGCATTGCTATGGCTTCTCTCTCTCCCTCCCTTGACTCTTTTCCAACTCTTCCTTCTTCCTCTCCTCTCTCCTGCTCTCTGTGTCAGATGTTCAGTTATTCCTCTGCCTCCTTTAGTGATAATGGGATGTGTAATAAGTGTAGTATTTTTGTAGCTTTGGAGGCGAGGGTGTCAGAGTTAGAATCCAGGCTTCAGGCTGTTGAACATCCAGGAGTTAAAGTAGGCCCCCCATGTAGCTGTCCTCCAAAAGTGCCTGAGCAGCCAGGCGATTGGGTAACTGTACGCAGAAAGCGTAGTCGTGGATCTCTGCCCACTGGTCACCACCAACCCGTTCACGTTTCTAACCGGTTTTCCCCACTCAGTGACACACCCACTGAGAAGCCCACTCTGGTGATTGGCAGCTCCATAGTCAGAAACGTGGCATTAGAGACACCAGGGACCATAGTCAAATGTTTGCCGGGGGCCAGAACGGGCGACATCACATCCTACCTGAAACTGCTGGCTAAGGATAAGGTTAAATACAGTAAGATTGTTATTCACGCTGGTGGTAATGACACCCGGTTACGCCGATCGGAGGTCACTAAAATTAGTGTTGCTTCGGTGTGTAAGTTTGCCAAAACAATGTCGGACTCCGTAATTTTCTCTGGTCCCCTCCCTGATCTGACCAGTGATGACATGTTTAGCCGCATGTCGTCATTCAACCGCTGGTTGTCTAGGTGGTGTCCTGAAAACAACGTGGGCTACATTAATAATTGGCAATCCTTTTGGGGAAAGCCTGGTCTGATTCGGAGAGACGGCATCCATCCCACTTTGGATGGTGCAGCTCTTCTTTCTAGGAATCTGGCCCCATTTATTAGTCCTCCAAAACCCTGACCCCCCAGGGTGCAGACCAGGAAGCAGAGTTGTAGTTTAACACACATCTCTGCAGCTTCTCTACTGTTACCCACTCTTTACTCCATCCAGACAGTGTCTTGCCCACGACCAAAATCTAATAAATTAGCAAATATTCCCAAAGGAGTAAATCATGATAATCTAATTAAAATCAAAATAACTCCAATTGGGGAAAACGTTAAAACAATTAAATGCGGTCTGTTTAACATAAGATCTCTTTCCTCTAAAAGTCTGCTAGTTAATGACTTGATTTGTGATAATCACATTGACTTGTTTTGCCTTACAGAAACCTGGCTGCAGCAAGACGATTATGTGAGCATAAACGAGGCAACTCCTTCAAGCTATTAAAATTTTCACATCCCCAGAAGTTCTGGGCGAGGAGGAGGAGTAGCAACAATCTTCCAGTCTGACTTACTGATTACTCCCAAAACAGTTAATACCTACAACTCTTTGATCATTTAACCCTTAATTTCCCTCATCCAAATTTCAAGGCAAGAAAACCTCTTCTTTTTGTAACTTTGTATCGTCCGCCAGGTCCTTACTCTGAATTTTTAGATGAGTTTTCAGAGTTCCTTTCTGATTTGGTATTAAATACTGACAGGGTCATCATAGTGGGAGATTTTAACATCCATGCTGACATTGAAGGCGATAGCTTAAGAGCAGCCTTTAATGCTATCTTAGACACTATTGGCTTTGTTCAAAATGTGAATAGTCCCACACATTCTCATCTTCATACTTTGGATCTTGTGCTGACATACGGCATAGAATGTGAAGAAATAACAGTATTTCCTCACAACCCTGTCCTCTCTGACCACTTTCTAATAACCTTCAGGATTACTTTAACAGAGTTCTCCTCCCCCAAAAGAAGGTTACATTTTAGTAGATCTTTATCAGATAGAGCAGTTATAAATTTTAAAGAATCTGCTTCACTTTCTCTCTCCTCTGTGTCGCTGAGCAGTGCTGCAGAGTGCAAAAGCTTAGCTTATTCCCCTTCACAGGTTGATGATTTTGTTGATGGGGTTGCTAGTTCTCTGCGTACTGCCTTAGACAACGCAGCTCCCTTGAAAATGAAAACCGTTGAAAATAGAAAGCTTGCTCCTTGGTTTAATGCAGAGCTGCGTACTTTGAAGCAAAATGCTAGGAAACTGGAGAGAAAATATCGCTCCACAGGCCTGCGGGAGTCCTTCCTAGTCTGGAAAAATGGTTTACTGCTGTATAAGAGGACCCTTTGTAAAGCAAGAGCAGCATACTTCTCATTAATAGAGGAGAATAAGAATAATCCTAGATTTCTTTTTAATACAGTTGCCAAACTCACCCAGAGCCATAGCTCTGTTGAACCGTCCATTCCACCTGCTCTTAGCAGCAATGATTTTATGGGATTCTTTATAAATAAGATTGATCTTATTAAAAATAAGATCATTAGCACTCCTCTATCCGCGATTGTACCTGAGGTAGTCATGGAATCTGAACCGGGTTTAGACTGCTTTGATCCAGTTGAACTTTCTGAATTAGCAAAATTATTGTCTTCATCTAAGCCTTCAACTTGTATGTTAGATCCAGTTCCAACCAGGTTATTTAAGGAGGTATTCCCTTTGATCTCCTCCTCCATTCTAGATGTGATTAATCTATCTCTGTTACAGGGATATGTACCTAAAGCTTTTAAGGTTGCTGTAATTAAACCTCTGCTTAAGAAACCGTCTCTTGACCCAGATGACTTGGTCAATTATAGACCTATATCCAATCTTCCTTTCTTATCCAAAATTCTTGAGAAAGTAGTTGCCAAACAAGTTTGTGATCACTTCCACCATAATGAACTTTTTGAAGAGTTTCAGTCTGGCTTTAGAGCTCATCATAGCACTGAAACAGCTCTGGTGAAAGTCACTAATGATATTCTCATGGCCTCAGATAATGGACTTGTATCTGTGCTCGTCCTGTTGGATCTCAGTGCTGCATTTGATACAGTTGATCATAATATTCTTTTAGAAAGACCTGAATATTTTGTTGGAATTAAAGGAACAGCACTAGACTGGTTTAAATCTTATCTATCTGATCGAATTCAGTTTGTTTATGTTAATGATAGATCTTCAACACGCACAAAGGTTACCTGTGGAGTACCACAGGGATCAGTGCTAGGACCAATTCTCTTTACTTTATACATGCTCCCAATTGGTAGAGTTATTAGACAGCATGGGATTAATTTCCACTGTTATGCTGATGACACCCAGCTATATCTGTCAATAATCCAGATGAAGCTAACCCATTACATAGATTACAGGCATGTCTTGAAGACATAAAAACCTGGATGACTCTTAACTTTCTGCTTCTGAATGCAGACAAAACAGAAGTTATAGTCTTTGGACCAGAGTCTCCGAAAAAGAAGCTGATTAGCCAGTCACTTCATTTGGATGGGATTAAACTGATTTCAGATAATAAAGTAAAAAATCTTGGTGTTATTTTTGATCAGGACCTGTCATTTAAATCCCAGATCAAAGAGGTTTCTAGAATTTCCTTCTTTCATCTGAGGAACATTGCAAAAATGAGAAATCTCCTGTCCAGGGGTGATGCTGAGAAACTAGTCCATGCATTTGTTACTTCAAGGCTGGACTATTGTAATTCTTTACTATCAGGAAGTCCACAAACTGTAGTTAAAAGCCTTCAGCTGATCCAAAATGCTGCAGCCAGAGTTCTGATGAAAATTAAAAAGAGAGATCATATCTCTCCTATCCTGGCTTCTCTTCATTGGCTTCCTGTTAAATCAAGAATAGAATTTAAAATCCTCCTTCTCACATATAAAGCCTTAAATGGCCAAGCTCCATCTGATATCAGAGATCTGATTGTTCCTTATGTTCCTAACAGAGCACTTCGCTCTCAATCTGCAGGTTTACTAGTGGTTCCTAGAATTTCTAAAAGTAGAATGGGAGGCAGATCTTTTAGTTCTCAGGCTCCTCTCCTGTGGAACCAACTACCAGTTTTAGTCCGTGAGGCAGACACCCTGTCTACTTTTAAGGCTAGGCTTAAAACTTTCCTTTTTGATAAAGCTTCTAGTTAGGGTGGCTCAGGTTATCCTGATCTATCTCTATAGTTCTGCTGCTATAGGCTTAGACTGCTGGAGGACATAGGGACCCCTTTTTCATCATTCTGCTTCATTCTATCTCTGTTCCCCTATTCTGCAGAATCTGTTAGTTCAATCTCTAACCTTCTGCTCTCTCTGCTTTTCCTCAGAGTAGCTTTGCCTCGTCTGTTCCTGTTTGGCTGTGACGTCATCCAGGAAAGAAATATCAGCTGTGCTGCTGCCATCAACACCTTTGTTTCTAGATGTTGGAGCTTGGCCTGTTTTCCAGTGTAGTCCTGTTTCTCTGACTGTGACTAACTGGATGTGCTCTCTTCATCCTCTGACATGGGAGCTGGCTCGGAGCTCGTCTGCCTGGCTGTGTGTTTCCTGGACGGGGCCGCCTGTGGAGCTGGTTGACAGTTGCCTTTTGTATCTATACTTCTTTTTCTATCTCTGCTTCTGTCTCCTTGAACCCCAGTGGGCCTCAGCAGATGGCCGCTCACACTGAGCCTGGTTCTGCTGGAGGTTTCTTCCTGTTCAAAGGGAGTTTTTCCTCTCCACTGTCGCTACAAGCATGCTTAGTGTGAGGGATTGCTGAAGAGTCAATGAGTCAATGCAATCAGCTGGTTTCCCTTAGATAGAAAACTTTGTATCAATTTGACTGTATGATCTGGTTGAACTGTAAAGTGCCTTGAGATGACATGTGTTGTGAATTTGGCGCTATATAAATAAACTGAATAGAATTGAATTGAATTAATCAGGAGGTCTATGTTAGGACCTGCAGGTCTCAGCGAGATAATCATGAGGTCTATGTTAGGACCTGGAGGTCTCAGCGTGATAATCAGGAGGTCTATGTTAGGACCTGCAGGTCTCAGCGAGATAATCAGGTAGGTCTATGTTAGGACCTGCAGGTCTCAGCGTGATAATCAGGAGGTCTATGTTAGGACCTGGAGGTCTCAGCGTGATATTCAGGAGGTCTATGTTAGGACCTGCAGGTCTTAGCGTGATAATCAGGTAGGTCTATGTTAGGACCTGCAGGTCTAAGCTCGATAATCAGGTAGGTCTATTTTAGGACCTGCAGGTCTCAGCGAGATAATCATGAGGTCTATGTTAGGACCTGCAGGTCTCAGCGAGATAATCACGAGGTCTATGTTAGGACCTGCAGGTCTAAGCTCGATAATCAGGTAGGTCTATTTTAGGACCTGCAGGTCTCAGCAAGATAATCAGGAGGTCTATGTTAGGACCTGCAGGTCTCAGCGAGATAATCATGAGGTCTATGTTAGGACCTGGAGGTCTCAGCGTGATAATCAGGAGGCCTATGTTAGGACCTGCAGGTCTCAGCATGATAATCAGGAGGTCTATGTTAGGACCTGGAGGTCTCAGCGTGATAATCAGGAGGTCTATGTTAGGACCTGCAGGTCTCAGCGAGATAATCATGAGGTCTATGTTAGGACCTGGAGGTCTCAGCGTGATAATCAGGAGGCCTATGTTAGGACCTGCAGGTCTCAGCATGATAATCAGGAGGTCTATTTTAGGACCTGCAGGTCTCAGCAAGATAATCAGGAGGTCTATGTTAGGACCTGCAGGTCTCAGCGAGATAATCATGAGGTCTATGTTAGGACCTGGAGGTCTCAGCGTGATAATCAGGAGGCCTATGTTAGGACCTGCAGGTCTCAGCATGATAATCAGGAGGTCTATGTTAGGACCTGGAGGTCTCAGCGTGATAATCAGGAGGTCTATGTTAGGACCTGGAGGTCTCAGCGTGATAATCAGGAGGTCTATGTTAGGACCTGGAGGTCTCAGCGTGATAATCAGGAGGTCTATGTTAGGACCTGGAGGTCTCAGCGTGATAATCAGGAGGTCTATGTTAGGACCTGGAGGTCTCAGCGTGATAATCAGGAGGTCTATGTTAGGACCTGCAGGTCTCAGCGTGATAATCAGGAGGTCTATGTTAGGACCTGGAGGTCTCAGTGTGATAATCAGGTAGGTCTATGTTAGGACCTGGAGGTCTCAGCGTGATAATCAGGAGGTCTATGTTAGGACCTGCAGGTCTCAGTGTGATAATCAGGAGGTCTATGTTGGGACCTGGAGGTCTCAGCGTGATAATCAGGAGGTCTATGTTAGGACCTGGAGGTCTCAGCGTGATAATCAGGAGGTCTATGTTAGGACCTGGAGGTCTCAGCGTGATAATCAGGTCTATGTTAGGACCTGGAGGTCTCAGTGTGATAATCAGGAGGTCTATGTTAGGACCTGGAGGTCTCAGCGTGATAATCAGGAGGTCTATGTTGGGAACTGCAGGTCTCAGCGTGATAATCAGGAGGTCTATGTTAGGACCTGCAGGTCTCAGCGAGACCTCATGACCGCAGAGGTAGTAAGAACCTGATGAGATATGGGTGGTTTGGAAGGTCAGCAGGAGGAGGTCTCCTCTGCAAAAACCTGCTGCCCACCAAAGAACCATGTTTATAGTTAGACCACCTGATTAATGCCGCCTTTGAGCAATGCACGATACAAAAAACTAAACTAAACATTGAATAACATAAAAAAAAAGATGATTAAGAAAGTAAAAACGTGACAGGGATCTTCAGGACCAAAATTAATAATAACAAAAATATAAAAAATTTCTCTATTTTTTTTTAAAACTCACCAGCCAACCTATATAGACTATAAAAGTCGAATGTCTGTATAGTACAATTAGCATAGCGGCTTGTTTTACAGCGAGGCGTTAAAACATGGCGTCCTGAAGGCAACAGAGAGAATTCATTTCAGAGAAGCTGTCCTGATGAACAGACGATTTGTTCTTTATGAAATTAAAAAAGGCCCACTGATTAATTTTAGCAACACGTTTCACAGTTTTTATTTTTCAATCTGAGGAAATCACACCGACAGGTAAGAGAAAAACACGGGAGGTTCGTGAAAGCAGATCAAATCTGGACAAAAACCAAAGAAATCAACTCAAATAAATCAAAAACTGCCGACAACAGGCCTGATAACGTTCACTAGAAATACATCATACACCAGATCTGCTCGGGGCCCCGCCCCTTTCTGATGACCTCATCATAAGGCAACTCCGCTCGGACATATAATTTCCCATATTTTCTAATATTTTATGTTTAATCTAAAGTCAGCGGACGGATCGGCTGATAGGAAATGTTTCAGAGGCGGAGCGATAGATCATTAAATGACTGTTAATGTCTTTCAGTAACATTCATTTAGATCAAGTCTTCTTTAAAGCCCATTAACTCCACGCATTAGAAATAAAGGAATGTTCTAACGTGTCAAAAGCTTTGTAGAAATCAGGAAATAGAATAACTGCTTGAGACTCCACATGATCTGAGTAGTCCGTGAGTAATTATTACTGATATGTCGGTTAGATATAAATCCTGTCTGACATTCGCTTATTAAACATCCGACATTAGATTTTAAGCATCTAGAATAGATCAAGGTACGTTAAAAAGCTTTATATTCCAGCGTCGGCTCTAACGATCTGCTTCTATAGATCTACGGACTCGTTGGAGGATTCCGGTACGTTAAAAAGCTGTAGATTTCAGCGTCGGCTCTAACAATCTGCTTCTATAGATCTACGGACTCGTTGGAGGACTCCGGTACGTTAAAAAGCTGTAGATTCCAGCGTCGGCTCTGACGATCTGCTTCTATAGATCTATGGACTCGTTGGAGGATTCCGGTACAAACTTTAAATTCCAGCGTCGGCTCTAACAATCTGCTTCTACAGATCTACGGACTCGTTGGTGGATTCCGGTACGTTAAAAAGCTTTATATTCCAGCGTCGGCTCTAACGATCTGCTTCCATAGATCTACGGACTTGTTGGAGGATTCCGGTACGTTAAAAAGCTTTAGATTCCAGCGTAGGCTCTAACGATCTGCTTCTATAGATCTATGGACTCGTTGGAGGATTCCGGTACGTTAAAAGCTGTAGATTCCAGCGTCGGCTCTAACGATCTGCTTCTATAGATCTACGGACTCGTTGGAGGATTCCGGTACGTTAAAAAGCTGTAGATTCCAGCGTCGGCTCTAACGATCTGCTTCTATAGATCTACGGACTCGTTCGAGGATTCCGGTACGTTAAAAAGCTGTAGATTCCAGCGTCGGCTCTAACGATCTGCTTCTATAGATCTACGGACTTGTTGGAGGATTCCGGTACGTTAAAAAGCTTTAGATTCCAGCGTCAGCTCTAACGATCTGCTTCTATAGATCTGCAGACTCGTTGGAGCATTCCGGTACGTTGAAAAGCTTTATATTCCAGCGTCGGCTCTAACGATCTGCTTCTATAGATCTACGGACTCATTAGAGGATTCCGGTACGTTAAAAAGCTGTAGATTCCAGCGTCGACTCTAACGATCTGCTTCTATAGATCTACGGACTCGTTGGAGGATTCCGGTATTCTAAAAAGCTGTAGATTCCAGCGTCGGCTCTAACGATCTGCTTCTCTAGATCTACGGACTCGTTGGAGGATTCCGGTACGTTAAAAAGCTTTAGGTTCCAGCGTCGGCTCTAACGATCTGCTTCTATAGATCTACGGACTCGTTGGAGGATTCCGGTACGTTAAAAAGCTGTAGATTTCAGCGTCGGCTCTAACAATCTGCTTCTATAGATCTACGGACTCGTTGGAGGACTCCGGTACGTTAAAAAGCTGTAGATTCCAGCGTCGGCTCTGACGATCTGCTTCTATAGATCTATGGACTCGTTGGAGGATTCCGGTACAAACTTTAAATTCCAGCGTCGGCTCTAACAATCTGCTTCTACAGATCTACGGACTCGTTGGAGGATTCCGGTACGTTAAAAAGCTTTATATTCCAGCGTCGGCTCTAACGATCTGCTTCCATAGATCTACGGACTTGTTGGAGGATTCCGGTACGTTAAAAAGCTTTAGATTCCAGCGTAGGCTCTAACGATCTGCTTCTATAGATCTATGGACTCGTTGGAGGATTCCGGTACGTTAAAAGCTGTAGATTCCAGCGTCGGCTCTAACGATCTGCTTCTATAGATCTACGGACTCGTTGGAGGATTCCGGTACGTTAAAAAGCTGTAGATTCCAGCGTCGGCTCTAACGATCTGCTTCTATAGATCTACGGACTCGTTCGAGGATTCCGGTACGTTAAAAAGCTGTAGATTCCAGCGTCGGCTCTAACGATCTGCTTCTATAGATCTACGGACTCGTTCGAGGATTCCGGTACGTTAAAAAGCTGTAGATTCCAGCGTCGGCTCTAACGATCTGCTTCTATAGATCTACGGACTTGTTGGAGGATTCCGGTACGTTAAAAAGCTTTAGATTCCAGCGTCAGCTCTAACGATCTGCTTCTATAGATCTGCAGACTCGTTGGAGCATTCCGGTACGTTGAAAAGCTTTATATTCCAGCGTCGGCTCTAACGATCTGCTTCTATAGATCTACGGACTCGTTGGAGGATTCCGGTATTCTAAAAAGCTGTAGATTCCAGCGTCGGCTCTAACGATCTGCTTCTCTAGATCTACGGACTCGTTGGAGGATTCCGGTACGTTAAAAAGCTTTAGGTTCCAGCGTCGGCTCTAACGATCTGCTTCTATAGATCTACGGACTCGTTGGAGGATTCCGGTACGTTAAAAAGCTGTAGATTTCAGCGTCGGCTCTAACAATCTGCTTCTATAGATCTACGGACTCGTTGGAGGACTCCGGTACGTTAAAAAGCTGTAGATTCCAGCGTCGGCTCTGACGATCTGCTTCTATAGATCTATGGACTCGTTGGAGGATTCCGGTACAAACTTTAAATTCCAGCGTCGGCTCTAACAATCTGCTTCTACAGATCTACGGACTCGTTGGAGGATTCCGGTACGTTAAAAAGCTTTATATTCCAGCGTCGGCTCTAACGATCTGCTTCCATAGATCTACGGACTTGTTGGAGGATTCCGGTACGTTAAAAAGCTTTAGATTCCAGCGTAGGCTCTAACGATCTGCTTCTATAGATCTACGGACTCGTTGGAGGATTCCGGTACGTTAAAAGCTGTAGATTCCAGCGTCGGCTCTAACGATCTGCTTCTATAGATCTACGGACTCGTTGGAGGATTCCGGTACGTTAAAAAGCTGTAGATTCCAGCGTCGGCTCTAACGATCTGCTTCTATAGATCTACGGACTCGTTCGAGGATTCCGGTACGTTAAAAAGCTGTAGATTCCAGCGTCGGCTCTAACGATCTGCTTCTATAGATCTACGGACTTGTTGGAGGATTCCGGTACGTTAAAAAGCTTTAGATTCCAGCGTCAGCTCTAACGATCTGCTTCTATAGATCTGCAGACTCGTTGGAGCATTCCGGTACGTTGAAAAGCTTTATATTCCAGCGTCGGCTCTAACGATCTGCTTCTATAGATCTACGGACTCATTAGAGGATTCTGGTACGTTAAAAAGCTGTAGATTCCAGCGTCGACTCTAACGATCTGCTTCTATAGATCTACGGACTCGTTGGAGGATTCCGGTATTCTAAAAAGCTGTAGATTCCAGCGTCGGCTCTAACGATCTGCTTCTCTAGATCTAAGGACTCGTTGGAGGATTCCGGTACGTTAAAAAGCTTTAGGTTCCAGCGGCGCAGCTAACGATCTGCTATTATAGATCTACGGACTCGTTGGAGGATTCCGGTAAGTTAAAAAGCTGTAGATTCCAGCGTCGGCTCTAACGATCTGCTTCTATAGATCTACGGACTCGTTGGAGGATTCCGGTACGTTAAAAAGCTGTAGATTCCAACGTCGGCTCTAACGATCTGCTTCTATAGATCTACGGACTCGTTGGAGGATTCCGGTACGTTAAAAAGCTGTAGATTCCAGCGTTGGCTCTAACGATCTGCTTCCATAGATCTACGGACTCGTTGGAGGATTCCGGTACGTTAAAAAGCTGTAGATTCCAGCGTCGGCGCTAACGATCTGCTTCTATAGATCTACGGACTCGTTGGAGGATTCCGGTACGTTAAAAAGCTGTAGATTCCAGCGTCGGCTCTAACGATCTGCTTCTATAGATCTACGGACTCGGAGGATTCCGGTACGTTAAAAAGCTGTAGATTCCAGCGTCGGCTCTAACGATCTGCTTCTATAGATCTACGGACTCGGAGGATTCCGGTACGTTAAAAAGCTTTATATTCCAGCGTCGGCTCTAACGATCTGCTTCTATAGATCTACGGACTCGTTGGAGCATTCCGGTACTTTAAAAAGCTTTAGATTCCAGCGTCGGCTCTCACGATCTGCTTCTATAGATCTGCAGACTCGTTGGAGGATTCCGGTACGTTAAAAAGCTTTAGATTCCAGCGTCGGCTCTCACGATCTGCTTCTATAGATCTGCAGACTCGTTGGAGGATTCCGGTACGTTAAAAAGCTTTATATTCCAGCGTCGGCTCTAACGATCTGCTTCTATAGATCTACGGACTTGTTGGGGGATTCCGGTACGTTAAAAAGCTTTAGATTCCAGCGTCGGCTCTCACGATCTGCTTCTATAGATCTGCAGACTCGTTGGAGGATTCCGGTACGTTAAAAAGCTTTATATTCCAGCGTCGGCTCTAACGATCTGCTTCTATAGATCTACGGACTCGTTGGAGAATTCCGGTACTTTAAAAAGCTTTATATTCCAGCGTCGGCGCTAACGATCTGCTTCTATAGATCTACGGACTCGTTGGAGGATTCCGGTTCGTTAAAATACTTTATATTCCAGCGTCGGCTCTAACGATCTCCTTCTATAGATCTACGGACTCGTTGGAGGATTCCGGTACGTTAAAAAGCTTTATATTCCAGCGTCGACTCTAACGATCTGCTTCTATAGATCTACGGACTCGTTGGAGGATTCCGGTACGTTAAAAAGCTTTAGGTTCCAGCGTCGGCGCTAACGATCTGCTTCTATAGATCTACAGACTCGTTGGGGGATTCCGGTACGTTAAAAAGCTGTAGATTCCAGCGTCGGCTCTAACGATCTGCTTCTATAGATCTACGGACTCGTTGGAGGACTCCGGTACGTTAAAAAGCTTTATATTCCAGCGTCGACTCTAACGATCTGCTTCTATAGATCTACGGACTCGTTGGAGGATTCCGGTACGTTAAAAAGCTTTAGGTTCCAGCGTCGGCGCTAACGATCTGCTTCTATAGATCTACAGACTCGTTGGGGGATTCCGGTACGTTAAAAAGCTGTAGATTCCAGCGTCGGCTCTAACGATCTGCTTCTATAGATCTACGGACTCGTTGGAGGACTCCGGTACGTTAAAAAGCTTTATATTTCAGCGTCGGCTCTAACAATCTGTTTCTATGGTATTTTCATCTTGTTCGCTGATCTGGCTTTTCACCGTTTTTCGATTTTTCAGGACTTGTCTTCGCTATGCGTTCTATACCTTCCCTGTTGTCTTTGATAGCTATCATCTCTTTGGCGTTACGGCTGATCTCCAGAGACTTGGACCTGCTGGTTAGCCTCCTGGTTTTTCCAGGATGCTTCCTTAGAAGCAGGACTCTAAAGATGAGTATGAGGTAAAGGGGAGCATAGGTGCAGAACCACCATTCCTGTCCATCAAAAGGTTTTGTCATGTTGTCTCTATTAGCGTTTGGCTAGCTAGCCCAGGATAAGAGGAAGCGGTAAGCACAGAAAAACAATCCTAGAATCTGGTTTTCTAGAATTTGGTTTTCTAGAATCTGGAACCTGGTTTTTAAGGTAAATGGTTCCTAAAACTCAGAGCAGTTCACAGCCAAGCGCGTGCGCTGGCTGCCATCTTGGTCCGCCGCCATCATATCCTGCTCTGAGCGTGTCTGATGATGTCAGACCAGCTGTTAAACTGAGAAAAATGTTTACAAAAGCATCACATTTTCAAAGAAAAATCATTAAAAAATAATTAAAGATGTGTTTTAGCGTCATTTAGGGAGGATAGAAATAAATAATTTTAGTAGCATAATTAAATGATTTATGAAGATCTGGATAAATATCTGCTGATGCTACGGATCCGCTATTTACAAACTAAACATTAGATCTGGAGCTGAATATTTATTTAACAAACTAAGTATTTAATTTGGAAATAATATGAACTTAAAATAATAAATATTTTGTTCGTAAAATAAGTATTTATCTTGCTGATATTTTGTTACCTGAATATCTAAATATTTAGTTTGGAACTTTAATTTTTATAAATGAATGAATGAGATCATGAAAAATAAGTTCCTTATTTTTCTAAATAAGCATAAATGTGTCTCTCAGTGAAGCTGCTGTTTGCTTCACTTCCTCCCAGTTTCAGACAAATCAGATGATTTCAAGCTAAAGAATGAAAAGAGGAGAGAACCAGAGGCCCCCGGAGGCCCCCAGGAGCTTCAACGCTCAAACCGAGCATCCAGCCTCTGAAAAACAAGGTGGCTGAGGGAAGGATGGCGTCACTGGCAGACGCTGACGTCATGGTGTTTGTTAATAACACGCAGCTCGATGCGGCTGATCAGCAGTGATCCAAGGGCCCGGACCCTGCAGCCACACAAAGGGGGCCAAAGCGGGCCCCCACCGGTCTGCTGCTGTGCGGGCCGGTGGGGGCCGCAGTGGATGCTGCTGCTGTCCCCCCCCACCCCATCCCCCTCCACCCCCCCGCTCCATCCTTGCTGCGGCCCTGGGCTCCCTAGCATCCCTGGGATGATCATACCTTGCAGATGAGGATTCTCTAGGGCGTTAATCCATGGTCGCGCGCCGCTTCTGGCCTTTAATCCCGTTTCCTCCCGAAGCTGCGCCTCAGATCCGGCAGACGGAGAAGAATCGGAGCGGCGCTCCGGCGTCCAGTCGCTGAGCAGCAGAAGCGCCTCCGGATCCCATAGAAGCACGAAGATCCCAAATCAGGCGGAGATCCTGCAGCGCGGGGGCCCCCCGGCCCGGATGGAGGGTCCTGGATGCGAGGCAGGAGCTGGTGTCGGTGGGTCAGCGGTCCATCACAGAGCGGCCGGTTGTGGGAGCGGAGCGGAGCAGCACTGCCTCCTTTAAGCAGAGGCAGGAGGGGAGGGCGACGGTAGAGGCGCTGTGCAGATCCGCTGCTTCTTATGCAACCTCAGCAGCAAACAGCAGAACAAACCTGCTCACTTCCACCTGGATGGAGAAACCTGACCTGCCAAACCTGCAGCAGAACAAACCTGCTCACTTCACCTGGATGGAGAAACCTGACCTGCCAAACCTGCAGCAGAACAAACCTGCTCACTTCACCTGGATGGAGACACCTGACCTGCCAAACCTGCAGCAGAACAAACCTGCTCACTTCACCTGGATGGAGAAACCTGACCTGCCAAACCTGCAGCAGAACAAACCTGCTCACTTCACCTGGATGGAGAAACCTGACCTGCCAAACCTGCAGCAGCAAACTTCACTTCATTCCAAATAATCTGGCATAAAACAGCCTCCATTTCTACAGTTGATTAGATTCACTTTTAATTCCTATTAATCAAATATCTTTCCCTTTTCTACTACCTTCAAATGTCCTTTAAATTATGTAATTGATTCAATTTATTATTTATCTTTTCACTCTTAAAAACATCTATATTCCTTATTTCTCTTTCCATCAGCTGCTAAAGTCTCAAAATAAAGTTTTGTTTTGAATCACTTTCCCATTGAATAAAACTAATTGATCAAACCTTTGATAAGCCGTGCTGGTCTGTCTGTGCGCAGGGGGTGGGGGGGGGGGGGGGGGGGGTTAGCAATCAGGTCATGGTTTGAACTAATCTAAATACACTAGATCTAGGAAAAGCACTGATTTGATTGAAACAATTGAAAACAAAATGTTAGGAGAAAATGTTAAAATGTTCATTGTAATGCAGTGACCGATAACATTGACTATCCTCCTCAAAATTATCCAAAAATAAAAACAATAAACCCTTCATTGATCTAATTTAAGAATTGGGTCTGAATAGCAACGTCTAATTAAATTAAATACGTAAAATACAAAGCAGAACTTTCTGGCTTTCCCACCATTCAGCCACAGTTTTTGGAGATGTTATAGAAGCACCAGCGTTTCTGTCTCTGCGTGTTTGCTAATGTTGCTGGCTTTGCCTGAATGTTCAGATAGTTAGAGGATGATTCCACCGGTCGGCTGAACCGACGCCAGAGCGTTCCAGACGCTCAAGCCTTGAAGGCTGCAGAGCTGACAGGAGATCAGATCCAAAGGAAGGCAGGATAATCCACAGGGTTTAGTCCACAGAAGACAGGCCAGGCAAACAGATCAGACAGCAAGGTGGGCTCAAAGGTCCAAATACAGAAACAGATCAGGATCCGACAATCAGAACAGGTTAGAAAGTCAGAGAATCTCAACACCAAAGGCTCAAGAATCATCTGGTACTGAAGGCTGAGACCAAGGAGATTAAATAGAAGCAGGAGCAGGTTGATTAGATGAGCAGGGCAGAGCTAGACAGGTGAATGAAATGAGCATCAGCACTTAGATCATGACATTGAATGCAAACAGCTGCAGACTGAAGACGATCATCATGATTTGATCCACGACTCTCTGCTTCCTCCATACGCTTCAGCTGGAGCAGAAATCAGCAGCATTTCTAGAATCCTTGTCAGGTTCAGAGTTCAGGGTTAGGGTCCCCCTACCTACCTCCCATATCTACTTCAAATCCCAACTTCCTCTGGCTTAGATCCAGGAGCTGTTTTTCTATGTCTGCTTCTGTCTCCTTGAACCCCAGTGGGCCTCAGCAGATGGCCGCTCACACTGAGCCTGGTTCTGCTGGAGGTTTCTTCCTGTTCAAAGGGAGTTTTTCCTCTCCACTGTCGCTACAAGCATGCTTAGTGTGAGGGATTGCTGAAGAGTCAATGAGTCGATGCAATCAGCTGGTTTTCCTTAGATAGAAAACTTTGAATCAATCTGACTGGATGATCTGGTTGATCTGGATCTATAAAGGGACCTGAGATGACATGATGTGAATTGGAGCCATAGAAATAAACTGAATAGAATTGAAAGTTGCAAACTAGATTTACTTGATTAAAGACGTTAGTTGTTGCCATGTGGACAAGTTGTTCAGTAGGATGAATCTCAGAGCAGTTATAGTTTCTAATAGATTCAACCTTTAAACTCTATTCTATAGAAAAATGTGAGCAGAATCAAGACTCCTGGTTTATTTTCAGTTTGTTTTTAAACAAGAAATAATAATAAAATATCTGTTCTTATCTTTTCATGGCCGTTTTATGCTGAAGGTGGTGTAGAATCTATAACAGGCGGTTCTACACATCAGTAGATTCCTGAAAGTTACAGTTTCTTTATAATCACTCTGAAAATCAGACAGAATGGATTGATATAAAAAAATGTGATATTAAAAAAACGGGTTAAAAAAATTTTCTTTAGATTTATGGCCTAAGAGATCAATAGACTTTGGTTTAACTTTTTTTAGGCTGGAAAACGTGAGTCAGTGACCTGTGGAACCCTGCTGGTGATGGGCGCTGGTCCATGGAATACGGATGTTGCTTCGGTTATATTTTCATTTCAGTGGATGGGCTAAAAATCATGGAAAAAAGAAGGAAGGGGGAGCGGAGGAGATCAGGGTCAGAAAGCTGTGCAAGCTGGATGTTTTAAAATAGATCGTTTGTTTGCTGTGGCCATTGCTTCAACCGTTGCTGCTAGTGCTCCCGACGTCCCTGCTGCTACAACGGGCGAAATGAGGACTTTACTGGAGCGGGTGGTCCCGGCTCAAAGCCGACTGATGAGGACGTCTATGTTGGGTCGGAATCGGAGGATTTCCTGTCCAGTAAGCAGGCCGCATTCTAGAAGTTTTGGTGATGGTTGTCGTGTGATGCCTGAAGATAGATTGGTTCATATTAGAGACGCATGCGTTTGACTGTGCTTCTATTTTATTTTTTTTTGGGGGGGGGGTCCATAAGTGGGCCGGTGTAAATGGAAAAATGCCAGGGCTGAAAATGGTTCCCAGTCTGAGCCTGATCCCCAGATATCCTCAACTTTCAGACTCAGAAACCATCTGTTCAACCTGACCTTCGACCCCTGAGCGCCTGCTGTCTGTACCTGCTGCTTTTTGCTTTGGGTGTCATGGCAACCTAAGCTTGATCTAATTGACCTTTTCTCTCTTTCCAATCAAAATGTAAGCGTAGTCCATGAGGCTGACAGCTTTGAGTTGCTAAATCCTTCTTCCATTGGTTTATTGTTATGCAATAACTTTACGTTCAGAGCTCATGTAGCTTATATTTTTATTCAGTAACTTTTGGACTTTCTGTGAACATACACCCCACTGACTGCGTGTTAGCACAACAAATGAAACCCCAGCTCAACAAAACCTAAACGGATAAATCTGCACACAGATGGAAAAAAATCACATAAACTTCTGTTCAACTTATAAGAATTTATTAACAAAAATTATTTAGCTCCAAGTCAAACATACTCCAGTTAAAACTAAGCTAAGCTAAGCTACTATGTATAAAATGAAGAATGAATGAAGAATGGTTTAAACTATAATGAATAAAATGCTGCTATGCGTCACAGTTCTGCACAGATTTTATGTCAGAGAACCAAAGTTTAGTTTTTAATGTGATCAATTAGCTTTTAAATGAACGTAGAGCGCTTAGAATGTGCCCAAACCATCACAATGAAAATCCAAGAGGTAAATAAATAAAACGTTATTTGGTAAAATAGCGTTTATTAAAGGATTTGCATAAATGGTAAATCAATGAGGATATAGATAATTAATTTTAATCTTCTGTGATAGTTTCTAATGGGAGCAATGGAAATAATTTAGCTCTGTTAGCTCGGTCTGCAGCTAGCAGGTAGCAGTTAGCAGGCATCATGGGACTGGTTTTATAAGGTATTTTTAGTCATAGTTTGGCAATCAAAGGTCATGATTATATCAGGAAACACAAACATATGAGTCTTTAGTAAAATAAAGCTTTATAAACATTTCCATGTCCCACTGACTGCGTCTAGAGAGGCTCCGTCTGGGCAGGATGAGCAGATCTAACCAGGTTATTTTCACTTCCATCTCTGCGCTTTACACACATTAATACAATTTCCCACATTTGCCTGGATCAGATTATTAAAAGTTATTAAATTAAAAAAAAATTATAAGCCACCTGTGCATTCTATGAACCAAAGCTCTACTTAACGAGTCTGAGCAGCATCTAGAACCAGAACAGATAGAGAATGTTCATCTATTAAAAACATAATGAGATCTACGTCTAAAGAAAAGCAAAACGCAGCAATAAACTCTGTGGGACGGTTTCTATGGTGACAGAGAGGTGATTCTCAGAGAGATCTGGGAAGTTTATCTTTCTTGTTTCCATAAAGAGGTGAGAGATACGCTGCTCTGACCTGCTCTGTCTGCTCCTCCTTATTCTGCTTTCTGTGAGGCTCAAAGAGGATCACTACTTTATCCGTTTCTGTCCTCCTGAACTCCCATCATGGGGAAAGTTTTCTATTTTAAAGTTTCATTGTTTTTGCTCCAGTCTGTCCTGCTCACTATAAACGCGATGTGCGACTCCAGACTGACTCTTTCTCCGTCAGAATAACAGAGTTAATTGTGTATTTTCCCCCAAAGCGGATGAGTTTTACTTTGTAACCGCGTCTCTCTTCCTGTCAGACCCATGAAGTTGCTGCTGAATTGCTGCGTAGTCCGACTAAAACAGACCTGGGCTCTATCTTAGTCGGCTCTACGCTGCCCCCTGCAGGAAACCATCCTCGGACGCTAAATCGTATTTATTATTTTCTGGCCTTTAACTTCTTGTTAGTTTGCATAAACAAAAGAATCAGAAATAATCAAAAGAAAATTTTTTTGTAGTTGGAAACTGTTTCCCTAACTTTGCCAGTGAAGCAAAGGTGAAGCTAAGGTGAAGCAAAGGTGAAGCAAAGGTGAAGCAAAGGTGAAGCGAAGGTGAGGCGAAGGTGAAACAAAGGTGAAGCGAATGTGAAGCAAAGGTGAAGCAAAGGTGAAGCAAAGGTGAAGCGAATGTGAAGCAAAGGTGAAGCAAAGGTGAAGCAAAGGTGAAGCGAAGGTGAAGCAAAGGTGAAGCAAAGGTGAAGCAAAGGTGAAGCAAAGGTGAAACAAAGGTGAAGCAAAGGTGAAGCGAAGGTGAAGCGAAGGTGAAGCAAAGGTGAAGCAAAGGTGAAACAAAGGTGAAGCAAAGGTGAAGCAAAGGTGAAACAAAGGTGAAGCGAAGGTGAAGCAAAGGTGAATTAAAGGTGAAGCAAAGGTGAAGCAAAGGTGAAGCAAAGGTGAAGCGAATGTGAAGCAAAGGTGAAGCAAAGGTGAAGCAAAGGTGAAGCGAAGGTGAAGCGAAGGTGAAACAAAGGTGAAGCGAATGTGAAGCAAAGGTGAAGCAAAGGTGAAGCAAAGGTGAAGCGAAGGTGAAGCAAAGGTGAAGCAAAGGTGAAGCAAAGGTGAAACAAAGGTGAAGCGAAGGTGAAGCAAAGGTGAAGCAAAGGTGAAGCAAAGGTGAAACAAAGGTGAAGCAAAGGTGAAGCGAAGGTGAAGCGAAGGTGAAACAAAGGTGAAACAAAGGTGAAGCAAAGGTGAAGCGAAGGTGAAGCGAAGGTGAAACAAAGGTGAAGCGAATGTGAAGCAAAGGTGAAGCAAAGGTGAAGCGAATGTGAAGCAAAGGTGAAGCAAAGGTAAAACAAAGGTGAAGCAAAAGTGAAGCGAATGTGAAGCAAAGGTGAAGCAAAGGTGAAGCGAATGTGAAGCAAAGGTGAATTAAAGGTGAAGCGAAGGTGAAGCAAAGGTGAATTAAAGGTGAAGCGAAGGTGAAGCAAAGGTGAATTAAAGGTGAAGCGAAGGTGAAGCAAAGGTGAATTAAAGGTGAAGCGAAGGTGAAGCAAAGGTGAAACAAAGGTGAAGCAAAGGTGAAGCGAATGTGAAGCAAAGGTGAAGCAAAGGTGAAGCGAATGTGAAGCAAAGGTGAATTAAAGGTGAAGCGAAGGTGAAGCAAAGGTGAATTAAAGGTGAAGCGAAGGTGAAGCAAAGGTGAATTAAAGGTGAAGCGAAGGTGAAGCGAAGGTGAAACAAAGGTGAATTAAAGGTGAAGCAAAGTTAAAGCAAAGGTGAAACAAAAGTGAAGCAAAGGTGAAGCAAAGGTGAAGCAAAGGTGAATTAAAGGTGAAGCGAAGGTGAAGCAAAGGTGAAGTGAAGGTGAAGCAAAGGTGAAGCGAAGGTGAAGCGAAGGTGAAACAAAGGTGAAGCGAATGTGAAGCAAAGGTGAAGCAAAGGTGAAGCGAATGTGAAGCAAAGGTGAAGCAAAGGTAAAACAAAGGTGAAGCAAAGGTGAAGCGAATGTGAAGCAAAGGTGAAGCAAAGGTGAAGCGAATGTGAAGCAAAGGTGAAGCAAAGGTGAAGCAAAGGTGAAGCAAAGGTCCAGTGGATTGATTTTAATTTTCTTTTTTTGGGAAGACCTCACCAGCTCTCTGTGGTTTTTCACGCTGGATCTTGGACTTCCTTCATTATCCTTACGCTGCACTGGGACATGCTAACCGGCTGGGACATGCTAACCGGCTGGGACATGCTAACCGACTGGGACATGTTAACCGGCTGGGACATGCTAACCGACTGGGACATGCTAACCGGCTGGGACATGCTAACCGGCTGGGACATGCTAACCGACTGGGACATGCTAACCGGCTGGCACATGCTAACCGGCTGGGACATGCTAACCGACTGGGACATGCTAACCGACTGGGACATGCTAACCGACTGGGACATGTTAACCGGCTGGGACATGCTAACCGACTGGGACATGCTAACCGGCTGGGACATGCTAACCGACTGGGACATGCTAACCAGCTGGGACATGCTAACCGACTGGGACATGCTAACCGACTGGGACATGCTAACTGGCTTAGCTGCAGTAGGATACCTCCTGGTTTCTCTCCTGACCACCTGCCAAACTTCGTACCTTTATTATTATTTTGTTCCCAAATATTAAAGAAAAACCAAATGCTAAAATAACAATGATAGAAAGAACTCAGCAGTGATGAATCATTTCATCTTCCTCATGCAACAGCTGCTGTTTTTTAGCTTTATTTACAAAAATTAAGTTTACAAACGTTTTTAGTAACTACTGTTGGAATTTATTAGGTCAGTCAAACAAAACGGTTATTCTGTCCGTTCATTGATGAATCACATGAATAGTGTGGAATTAGATTGTTTTATATATGGAGGTGAGGAGTTCCTGCTTTCCCTTTTTTAAGCTTTAATGGAATCAAAGTGAAGAGTTTCCAGGGAGTGATGCGTCACTCTTCACTGTTCACCACAAAGCTGAACTTCAAGCAGACATGAAATCAGAAGGATAGTTTTAAAGGCATCGTTTTATTTTCTTCTCTTGTCTTTCAATAGAAAATCATCTACTGCAATAGAATTCACTGCTGATGAAGACAAACAGTAAAGAATAGAAACAGCCATAAAGTCAAACAGTTTGTTCCTCCTGCTAATCAAATGAAACTCTGTAACGTTAGATTAAACCCAGCTGATCAGGTCAATCAGAGGGAGAAGTGACGCTCTCAGAATCCATCTGGGACTTTGCCTTAACAGGAGCTCCACCTCCATGAGGAGGTGATGCCGTGGATGGATCCGTTTCCCTGCTCCTCTTTGTTCTGCAGCTTCCAGCCGATCTCCGCTCCTCCGGTTCTTCCTTTCTGTGTCAGTCTCTGCGTCCAGCCAGGCAGGGAGCTGGAGTGCTTCTATTTTTAGGCTCAGCCTCCCACCCCCTTTGGCACAGAAAGATACACCCACATGGAGCCTCACATAGCGTGCAGGACATCAGGGCTCAAAGCTGGGCTGCGTTATGCACTGAGCCTCTGCAAACACACACCTGCAGGCTGATATTTATTCATTCCCCAACAAAAAACACACAGATCCTGTAGATCCAACCCTGAAGCCCATATCGCTGCTACTACGGCATTAATAATGCAGAGCAGCGAGAGGAGGGGGGGCAATGGTTTGGAATAACACAGATTATGATAATCTGCATACGTCTTTACTACTGTGTAATAAAAGCCAATAACAGTTCTAAATACGCCGTAATAACCTGAACTTCTCCTTTCATGAACCTGCTGCTGCTTCACTCTTCATCACCAGTTAATTACAGACTCTGCTGGTTTGCTAGAAGGTAGGAGACGGATGTATGGGAAGATGCTGACCTGAGATGTACCAAAGGAAGGACGGATGGAGATATGCCAGTAAAGACAGAATGTCCCTCATTTGTCTTCTTTTCTGAGTCTAAGTCTAACAGATTATACAGAGCAAACTTCTGTACCTGTTTGATCGCAGGATTTAACACTGATATATATATATATAATGAAAACTTAACATCAATCATTGGAATGTTACATCAGACAAATCAGAAAATACTTTGAATGCTAAAATTTGGGATTAACAGTTAAATGTATTTTAATGAGGGGGAACATTTCTCTTGTTTTCTCTGTTTACGTGTTTTTATTCCTGCTAGGGTGCATGTGAATGGTTCTCTGCTGAGACACCCTCAGACGCATCTACTGCAGTGACGATGACTCAGCCCCCTCTGTTGCCATGGAAACGCTGCCTCTTTCCAATCATACTCTTGTTAACCGTGCGGTTGCTGAGGAACAAACCCGAGTGAAGGGCTGTGTTGGTGTGTGGAAACCGGTTTGTGTGCGTTCAGAGGATCCCGATCTAGACAGGATTTAATCCGATTCCTGCAACACAGAACAGACAGGAGAGCTTTTTCAACAGATCAACCATACAAGGGTGACATGATTCAGCCCCCTTTACTCCTGTTGTCAACAGTGGGTGGTTAGGTTGCTTAAGGACCCAGATGCAGAGCCGAAGCAGAGATTAGTTCTGACAGGTTTAATTGAAGAACAAGGAAACAGAGGTACAAATCCAGAAATCTAACTAAAAAGTTTAACAAACCAAAAACCATGGAGACATCAGGGGAAAAACGAGCCTGAGGAGCCAGGGAGAGATGAGCTGAGTAGATGAGTACAGCATAGAGAAGGAACCAGCACTGAGTGACTGCAGAGGTGGAGTATTTAAGGAGAACAAAACAAAGGATGGACTAAGGAGCTGAATGAGGAGCAGGTGTGGGTGGAACTGGCAAGAGGGAATCCAAAAGGAAAGAAAACAATCACAAGGGGGCAGAGAGTAACTAAAGAATGCTAGAATATCATGGAAAATAAAAACAAAACAACTGATAACAGAAAACTCAGAGTCACAACAAATGAGAACCATAACACCTGTACCCCAAAAACCCACCAAGAGCAGCACTGACTTCAGAAATGTCCTCATCAGTGATCCCAGTCCTTCTGGGTGGGATCAGCTGATCGGTTTATGGCCTCAGAAAGCATCAGGAAGGTGGTCTCCAACTGATATCATCCAGAGGGTGGATGCA
The DNA here is from genome assembly GCA_030533445.1 of Cyprinodon diabolis. Classification (NCBI taxonomy): domain Eukaryota; kingdom Metazoa; phylum Chordata; class Actinopteri; order Cyprinodontiformes; family Cyprinodontidae; genus Cyprinodon; species Cyprinodon diabolis. The sequence goes on from CM060077.1 coordinate 42,605,239, forward strand.
TCCCTGGCCCAACACACTGTTATCACAGAGCCTCCTTGCAGCTGAGCTCTCCACGGGGGGGGGTGCTATAAATCCAATCCAACGTAGATCAAAAACCAATCAAACGTATCCAAAGTTATCACACCAGTATATTTATATGAATGAAAACAATAAAAGACATTATAAAAACACTTAAAAACCAAACATCATTTCATCTCCAGGTTTATTGATTGTCCATAAATCTTTCCCTTCTCAGGCTGTTTCCCTTCTCAGCCTCGCTGCACGCAGTTGGCCTCACTGCATGTGGTTAACCTCAATGCATGCAGTTAGCCTTGCTGCAGGCAGTTAGCCTCGCTGCATGTGGTTAACCTCAATGCATGCAGTTAGCCTCGCTGCATGCACTTAGCCTCGCTGCATGTGGTTAACCTCAATGCATGCAGATAGCCTTGCTGCATGCACTTAGCCTCGCTGCATGTGGTTAACCTCAATATATGCAGTTAGCCTCGCTGCATGCACTTAGCCTCGCTGCATGTGGTTAACCTCAATGCATGCAGATAGCCTTGCTGCATGCACTTAGCCTCGCTGCATGTGGTTAACCTCAATATATGCAGTTAGCCTCGCTGCATGCGCTTAGCCTCGCTGCATGTGGTTAACCTCAATGCATGCAGTTAGCCTCGCTGCATGCAGTTAGCCTTACTGCATGCGCTTAGCCTCGCTGCATGCAGTTAGCCTCGCTGCATGCAGTTAGCCTCGCTGCACGCAGTTGGCCTCACTGCATGTGGTTAACCTCAATGCATGCAGTTAGCCTCGCTGCATGCGCTTAGCCTCGCTGCATGTGGTTAACCTCAATGCATGCAGTTAGCCTCACTGCATGCAGTTAGCCTTACTGCATGCGCTTAGCCTCGCTGCACACAGTTAGCCTCGCTGCATGCAGTTAGTCTCGCTGCACGCAGTTGGCCTCACTGCATGTGGTTAACCTCAATGCATGCAGTTAGCCTTGCTGCAGGCAGTTGGCCTCGCTGCATGTGGTTAACCTCAATGCATGCAGTTAGCCTCGCTGCATGCACTTAGCCTCACTGCATGTGGTTAAACTCAATGCATGCAGTTAGCCTTGCTGCAGGCAGTTAGCCTCGCTGCATGTGGTTAACCTCAATGCATGCAGTTAGCCTCGCTGCATGCACTTAGCCTCGCTGCATGTGGTTAACCTCAATGCATGCAGTTAGCCTTGCTGCAGGCAGTTAGCCTCGCTGCATGTGGTTAACCTCAATGCATGCAGTTAGCCTCGCTGCATGCGCTTAGCCTCGCTGCATGTGGTTAACCTCAATGCATGCAGATAGCCTTGCTGCATGCACTTAGCCTCGCTGCATGTGGTTAACCTCAATGCATGCAGATAGCCTTGCTGCATGCACTTAGCCTCGCTGCATGTGGTTAACCTCAATATATGCAGTTAGCCTCGCTGCATGCACTTAGCCTCGCTGCATGTGGTTAACCTCAATGCATGCAGATAGCCTTGCTGCATGCACTTAGCCTCGCTGCATGTGGTTAACCTCAATATATGCAGTTAGCCTCGCTGCATGCGCTTAGCCTCGCTGCATGTGGTTAACCTCAATGCATGCAGTTAGCCTCGCTGCATGCAGTTAGCCTTACTGCATGCGCTTAGCCTCGCTGCATGCAGTTAGCCTCGCTGCATGCAGTTAGCCTCGCTGCACGCAGTTGGCCTCACTGCATGTGGTTAACCTCAATGCATGCAGTTAGCCTCGCTGCATGCGCTTAGCCTCGCTGCATGTGGTTAACCTCAATGCATGCAGTTAGCCTCACTGCATGCAGTTAGCCTTACTGCATGCGCTTAGCCTCGCTGCACACAGTTAGCCTCGCTGCATGCAGTTAGTCTCGCTGCACGCAGTTGGCCTCACTGCATGTGGTTAACCTCAATGCATGCAGTTAGCCTTGCTGCAGGCAGTTGGCCTCGCTGCATGTGGTTAACCTCAATGCATGCAGTTAGCCTCGCTGCATGCACTTAGCCTCACTGCATGTGGTTAAACTCAATGCATGCAGTTAGCCTTGCTGCAGGCAGTTAGCCTCGCTGCATGTGGTTAACCTCAATGCATGCAGTTAGCCTCGCTGCATGCACTTAGCCTCGCTGCATGTGGTTAACCTCAATGCATGCAGTTAGCCTTGCTGCAGGCAGTTAGCCTCGCTGCATGTGGTTAACCTCAATGCATGCAGTTAGCCTCGCTGCATGCGCTTAGCCTCGCTGCATGTGGTTAACCTCAATGCATGCAGATAGCCTTGCTGCAGGCAGTTAGCCTCGCTGCATGTGGTTAACCTCAATGCATGCACTTAGTCTTGCTGCATGTGGTTAACCTCAATGCATGCAGTTAGCCTCGCTGCATGCACTTAGTCTCGCTGCATGTGGTTAACCTCAATGCATGCAGTTAGCCTCGCTGCATGCGCTTAGCCTCGCTGCATGTGGTTAACCTCAATGCATGCAGTTAGCCTCGCTGCATGCGCTTAGCCTTGCTGCATGCGCTTAGCCTCGCTGCATGCGTTTAGCCTCGCTGCATGCGCTTAGCCTTGCTGCATGCGCTTAGCCTCGCTGCATGCGTTTAGCCTCGCTGCATGTGATTAGCCTCGCTGCATGCAGTTAGCCTCGCTTCATGCAGTTAGCCTCAATGCATGCGCTTAGCCTTGCTGCATGCGCTTAGCCTCGCTGCATGCAGTTAGCCTCGCTGCATGCAGTTAGCCTCGCTGCATGCAGTTAGCCTCAATGCATGCAATTAGCCTTGCTGCATGCAGTTACCCTCGATTCATGCAGTTTGCCTCAGTGCATGCAGTTAGCTTCAATGCATGCAATTAGCCTTGCTGCATGCAGTTACCCTCGATTCATGCAGTTACCCTCAATGCATGCAGTTAGCCTCGCTGCATGCAGTTAGCCTCGCTTCATGCAGTTACCCTCAATGCATGCAGTTAGCCTTGCTGCATGCAGTTAGCCTCGCTTCATGCAGTTAGCCTCAGTGCATGCAGTTAGCTTCAATGCATGCAGTTAGCCTCGCTGCATGCAGTTACCCTCAATGTATGCAGTTAGCCTTGCTGCATGCAGTTAGCCTCAGTGCATGCAGTTAGCCTCGCTGCATGTAGTTAGCCTCGCTGCATGCAGTTCCCCTCGATTCATGCAGTTAGCTTCAGTGCATGCAGTTAGCCTCGCTGCATGCAGTTAGCCTCGCTTCATGCAGTTACCCTCAATGCATGCAGTTAGCCTTGCTGCATGCAGTTAGCCTCGCTTCATGCAGTTATCCTCAGTGCATGCAGTTAGCTTCAATGCATGCAGTTAGCCTCAGTGCATGCAGTTAGCTTCAATGCATGCAGTTAGCCTCGCTGCATGCAGTTACCCTCAATGCATGCAGTTAGCCTTGCTGCATGTAGTTAGCCTCGCTGCATGCAGTTAGCTTCAATGCATGCAGTTAGCCTTGCTGCATGCAGTTAGCCTCGCTTCATGCAGTTAGCCTCAGTGCATGCAGTTAGCTTCAATGTATGCAGTTAGCCTCAGTGCATGCAGTTAGCTTCAATGCATGCAGTTAGCCTCGCTGCATGCAGTTACCCTCAATGCATGCAGTTAGCCTTGCTGCATGTAGTTAGCCTCGCTGCATGTAGTTAGCCTCGCTTCATGCAGTTACCCTCAATGCATGCAGTTAGCCTTGCTGCATGCAGTTAGCCTCGCTTCATGCAGTTAGCCTCAGTGCATGCAGTTAGCCTTGCTGCATGCAGTTAGCCTCGCTTCATGCAGTTAGCCTCAGTGCATGCAGTTAGCTTCAATGCATGCAGTTAGCCTCAGTGCATGCAGTTAGCTTCAATGCATGCAGTTAGCCTCGCTGCATGCAGTTACCCTCAATGCATGCAGTTAGCCTTGCTGCATGTAGTTAGCCTCGCTGCATGTAGTTAGCCTCGCTTCATGCAGTTACCCTCAATGCATGCAGTTAGCTTCAATGCATGCAGTTAGCCTCAGTGCATGCAGTTAGCTTCAATGCATGCAGTTAGCCTCGCTGCATGCAGTTACCCTCAATGCATGCAGTTAGCCTTGCTGCATGTAGTTAGCCTCGCTGCATGTAGTTAGCCTCGCTTCATGCAGTTACCCTCAATGCATGCAGTTAGCCTCAGTGCATGCAGTTAGCCTCGCTGCATGTAGTTAGCCTCGCTGCATGTAGTTAGCCTCGCTGCATGTAGTTAGCCTCGCTTCATGCAGTTAGCCTCAGTGCATGCAGTTAGCTTCAATGCATGCAGTTAGCCTCAGTGCATGCAGTTAGCTTCAATGCATGCAGTTAGCCTCGCTGCATGCAGTTACCCTCAATGCATGCAGTTAGCCTTGCTGCATGTAGTTAGCCTCGCTGCATGTAGTTAGCCTCGCTGCATGCAGTTACCCTCAATGCATGCAGTTAGCCTCAGTGCATGCAGTTAGCCTCGCTGCATGTAGTTAGCCTTGCTGCATGCAGTTAGCCTTGCTGCATGTAGTTAGCCTCGCTTCATGCAGTTACCATTGAGCTAAACCAGGTCCTGGAAAAGGGCCCAGTGAACGTCTCGATCTGTCTTTGGACTGATGATTTATTCTGATGTCCAGCTGATCAGGTCCAAACTGTTTCACCTCTAGCTTCTCTTGATTAGTTTGCTTCAAGGGATTTCACTTAATTTAATTTTTCTTGTGCCATTTCTCTCTCTCTCTTTCTAACTTCAGGTCAACAGGTCAAGTCTAACTTCTGCGACTTGACCTGTCAATCAGCCGCAGTATGACGGTGACATAACTCCCTGTCAGCTCCCAGCCAGCATACCTCGGTGTGCCCCATACGGGATAAAAGAGGGCGGACAATATGGGTCCCAGAAGGGTTTGTCCACGGTTTCCATGGTGGCCCTACATGGGTTCGCCCAAGTAGATTTTAATGGGGTCTGGCCTGGGTTTCAGCGGGGCCCAGAAGATTAACTTACATGGGGCCCATCTGTGGCCACTAGGATGCTTTCAGGACAGAATATTGGTAACAAGTGGGTTTGCTAGAGATCTCCATGGAGGCCCTATGTGGGTTTCCCCAGATTGATCTTATTGCCTTTTACTGGTTTTCAGTTGGGCCCAGATGGTTGCCTTACATGAAGCCCAGGTATGGCCCAGATATGTGCTATCAGGAATGTTTACTGGGCCTTAATAGGACTTCAACTGGGCCAGGCTGGGTAACAAATGTGTATTTCCACATTTTCCATGATGGGGCCCATATGCTTCAGCCCATATGGGTTTAACGGCCCCGGACTGGGTTTTCAGTTGGAGCCAGATGCTTTAATCCTGTAGGAACAATGGGTTGGTTCTCACCTAACCTGGAAGTGAATTATATTCATAGATTCAAAGTCCTAAAATGCATTAGAAAAAAAAATTGTTAAAAGAAGAGGAACATTTTCTTTATTTATTTGGTATTTTCAAGTATTGTCAGCAGTTATTATCGACCTCAGCAATCATTAGAAGTTTAGTATTAGAGCAAATGGTGCCACAATTAGAATTGCGCTGGTAAACAACAACAAAAAACCTCAAGTCATGCGAACAAGATTATTCACATGACACGAAAACAAACCTGTTTAAGGGCGCATATAGATCTTGAACAATAGATTTTTTCAAACATTGTTGTGTCGTACTCCGGAACCTGGATGCAGGCCAGGTTTTCTCTCTCTCCTCAGCAGGGATGGACGGGCAGGTGCACTACACCTGAGCTGATCACTGCCCTTCTTAAGGAGCTGGAACCAGGAGTCAGTTTGTTTGGTACAGACCAGACCTAACCTCGTTCCTGTGACTCTAAACCCTAGCCTAAATTAAACCCTAGCCTAAACTAAATCCTAGCCTAAACTCTGCTCTCGCACCTTTCTTACAGAAGCTGTGTCTCTGACCCTGAGACCCAGCCTGGTACCACAGACCTTGGATCCCCGTCTGAATGCAACCAGGAACCAGAGAGGGTTCTCGGGCCTATCCACCGCTCAGCCCTCCTACCTGCGCTCACCTGCCTGTCCAGCCTCGAACCATCTACCAGGGAGAGAGTACTGGTCCAGCACTCGGACCACTGGAGACACTCCCCCCAAAATCGGACCCCTGCCTCTCTGCAGTGAGTCATCAGCCCTGCACTATCCTCCAGCAACTATTGCCATTCATTCACCAGTCTCCTCATGTTCTCAGCAGAAGCCCGGAAGAACCAGACCAGACCAGACAGCTTCCAGTTCAGACCCACCATCTGTTTCAATAAACCTTTTAACCTGCAACCCGCCTCTGGTTCAGAGTCACCTTCAATTACGACCTGTTGAGAATAACCGACATGTCACATGCATGCTCAAGGTTGAACACTCTTATTCACTATATACTGGATTACTAGTATTATTGAGACCGTCCATCCTGGAAGACCTGCCCACCTGGGTTTGAACCGGCAACTTTTTTATTCCCACCTCAGTGACGGGCTCCAGTTAACCACTTTGAGAAGCCTTTTCCGTATCTTTGTGTGATTCCCTGGATGGATCCATTTCTTTTAAGTGTCCCTAAATACAAAGCATAGATAGAAAATGTATTAGTGTTTTACTTTTAGTAAAATGTAACATTAATAAGATTTGCACCCCCCCCCCCCCTTTCATGGGGCAAACATGCTTGCAGAGATCTGCCAAAATAAAAGCTCTCTTTATTATGAACACATAGTAGATTCTTGTTTTTAATTGAAAACATCCATCTATATAAAACTACTGATATAAGAAAGGTTTCATCACTGTAGAGTTATTTTGCTAATATTGTTTGAAATGCAAACAAAATTAATTAGAAATTTTGTAAGCTCTCTAAACTAAGCTGTTAAGACAGTGAAGGAATAATATTGGAATAAACCAAAAATTTAAGTCTCAGTTAATAACCTAAAAGGTTACTAAGAATAAACAAAAGGTGTTTGATAACTGAAATAAATTAACAAATATTTTTAAAAAATGTGAAAAGAAAAGTTCCTCTGACCATAGAAACTAATATTGACCATAGACAACATCAAAGGCAACCAATTGATGGGACACGAGGAATCGCGTTGCTCGCCGTATTGCATCATCTGAGGACGCTCCTCCCATTTCTGCAACCATGGAAACCTTAAGTATAACGACAATTACAAGACAACGTTTGAAGATCAGGATGCATGAAACATTTTGTTTTTATTAATAGATTTGTTATTGTTTCACACATATATAGCTTATGTGTTTAATTTTATACATGGATAAAATGTTAATTGCTAATAAATGCATTAGTTTAAGGTCGCCCCGTCACGAGAACAGACAAAACTTACTGTCATTAAAGTTTTGAGACCATTTTCAAATAACAAGAGTAAAAAGACTTTCTCAAAGATTGATGAACTTTAAAGTCTGATGAATAATGAGCACTGCAACTGGAGGACAATTTAAATATCCAATTACAGAGTCTGTAAACAAATGTGAACTAGTAGAAACAGAAAAACGATAAATCATGGAAATTTGTTTTCATTTATGATGCGATAAGTTAATTAATTGCTTACTGCAACCGGATTAATTTAATGTTAATTTTTAAGGAACAAAATTGTAACTTACAACTCCAGACATGACGTCTGAGTCACCCAGCTTCTCATTCATGCTCAGGACATCTTTGATTGGAAAAACAGCTCGTTCAGGCGGTTCAACCAGCGGTGAAGCAGATTTCTGTCTCAGCAAAGTATTCAGCAACTGTCCGTGTAGTTTTAGTGTTTCTCTGACCTCCTTAAGAAGCGTAACTAGACGTGTAAACATCAAGCTGGAGCCGTTCCTGCTCAATAAAATCCCAGGACTCATAGAAGGACTTGCAGTGTGGAGCTGGTTCTGTGCCGGCGCCTTCCAGAGCAGAGGTTGCAACGGGGCTTCTCTTTCTGTGCACACCCAGATTATACACTTTTCAGGCAGATCTAATTGTGTTAAGTTCCCAGGGAGGAGAAGGTGGAACTTCATTTTCCAAAGAGTCCACACCATCTTCACTTGATGATAATAAACCACCTTTTTTTGGAGGATCTGAAATGATAAATCAGAATTTAACAAATGGCAAAAGTTGGTAAAGAAAAGGCTGAGGTCTAGTGAGCAATTAAAATACTTTAGGATTTTATTTCAAGTTCATTATGAGAGAAATGCAGAAAAAAGATCTTAACAGGATCCAAAGGATAAGAAAAAAATACAGCTATGTAAAATCAATAGGGAAGAAAGTTAGAAAAATGGTAATTAATTGAATTCATTTAAAGTAGGAATGTGGGAAAAAAAATACAGTAAAAGTCAGAAGTACTGGCATTTCTTCCTGAGTAGTTTTCTATTCTTACCAAGATGTTGCTCCTTTAAGCCCTGAAGGATAAGCAGGAAAACGTAAAGCTAGGAGAACCAAATGGGTAAAGGAATAGAGAGCAGCTCGAATGGCAACTAGGAAGACAGAAGATCTAGAGTTTAAAGTATTAAGTCCCGGTTCCACACTACCTTCTTTTCTGGGATAAGATTATTATCTGCTCTTGCAGGCTTTCTTCGTGCTTCTCCTTAGCAGTCTTTAGAAAATACTTATTTTTTAACAATTAACACATTTGTAAATGTAAAGCTAAAATTTTTCATACAAGTAAATATTTATCACCTGCATTTCCAAGGACAGGTACACGACATTTATACCAATGCTTGCTGGCCAGAAGCACTGAACCTTGTTTTCATCTGTAAACCAACATGATGGGATAATATCCACCAGCTTATTTCCCTCTGTTGACTCTTCACTGAATTCCTGAAGGACATCCTGGAGGTTCATATTAAGTCAATTAGTGGTCATGTAAGTGAGGAAAGACAACATGGCCGTCCTGCAAAGGAAGGCCTACCAGTTTTTTTTTCAGGCTTTTCACCGATACGCCATAAAGATGGTCAGAAAGTTGCGTAACACTTCTGATTCCTAGGCAAGATTAATCGATAGGTTACCAGCAGAAAGAACCTTCTTGTTCATAAAATCGACACATGGCTCCAGATAACAACTGGATTATATTCCTTACTACAGCAACTTTCCCATCAACATCAAAAGTTATCTCCTACACAACATGATATGACAGTTGGCTCACGTCTGTACTGCCTGAACTGCAAGGGTGCAGGAATGTTGGACAACATGAATGTGGAGTTTGAGCTTTATTCTGTCTTCCCTCTTCTCCCTGAATGGGCTTTTCAGCTAAACGCCGGACGACTTGTTGGAGAGGGTTTTAGGGTCTTCGTACAAGTCGCTTCAATGTCCCAAGATCATTTTCAAAGGGAAAAAATGAAATATTGCCCAAGGCACCATATTTTCTGGCATCATCAGCTTAATGTATGAGACAGTGGGTGTTTTAGACCAAGTTTTCTGTTCCATATAACTTCAAAATTGGCAACATAACAGTTTTCCAGCATAGTTGCAGTATTTACAGCACAAAACAGGACTGAGAAGAATTCTCATTGCTATAGAGAACAACAGGAAGTTGTTGTATGTTCTGATAGTCGTTCTTGAAGAACCGCAGGGACGGTGTGCAACAGAAATGGTCGGACTTCTGTTGCCTTCCATTGACTGTATTCCATCAGTAAACGTGGCTTTCTTGAACAAATTCTTGGAAGGTGATTTCTGTCTGATTTCAAGTGATTATAAATAATAATGGACAGACAGACGACACCTTAAGTAACAAATGTGTGAACTATAGACCCCACTGCTGTTCTAGCACCATGGATTCTACCAGAAGCAATAGTAGATCTTTCACTAATGGAAAAGAAACTAGATCAATCGTACACGGTAATTTAGTACAGTTACATTAAGACAATTATTATCAATATATTCAAATTTATATATGCATAAAAAAAACAAGGAATAGCTTTTGTAAAACCAGAATTCAATATAAAAATAGGAAAAGGAATTTCAGATGTATTATCAGGATAAACAGGGGAAATATTGGCAATAATATTAGCTTTACAGTCGGTAGAATACATAAAACATTTAAAACAGTCATTTGTTCAGATTCAAGCTCTGCATTATTAAGTTTAAATATTATCAACCAGATAGTAGGATGGACATTCTATTGGAAATATTTCATTCATTATCTGGAATAAAAAAATCTGTGTTTGATAGTTTTATTTGTGTGGCTTCGAGCACAGACTGGGGAAGGAAACCAGAGGGCAGATAAAATGGCAAAAAGAGCAATTTAAAAACCTTTAGTTTTACAGTAAAAACAAGTAAATCAGAGGGAAAGACTTTTATTTTAAAAAAAACCCTGAAAAATGGCAAAAAAAAAAGGTGGGATGAAGAAAAAAAACGGAAGATGGTTTTATAAAATAGTATAATAATAATAGTGTTCATAATAATGTGTTCATAATAATAGTCCTTTTCTTACTAAGATAGTAAGAAAAGGAAGAAATAGAAGCAGAATAGAAAGGTGGAGAGAGAGATAACGAGGTTAAGCAAACAGGACTTAGTTAAACATGTTCTATAATTCAAAGCAAACTACTGGAAAATGTGAAACAACAGAACATGTTATACTGGAATATCATCAATATGAAAGAGAGAGAAGATATGAGGAGAGAGTTTGAATGAAAAGATTCATTTTTTAATGAAAAGATTCTTTTATTAATGAAAAGATTCTTTTATTAATGAAAAGATTAATTTTTAGTTTGAGGAAGAATTTGGGAAGTAAACATTTACAAATAATTATTCGATTTTTAAAGAAAACTAAATTATTTCATATAATTTGATTATAGAGAGGGTGAATGGTTTATCATATAGAATATAAAGTTATGTATAAGCATGTAGGGCTTTTTGTTTTCCTTTTTTCCTTAGAAATTATAAATATGTTTATTTAGATAGTCCGTCACGAACCACACTCCACACCAGTAGGTGGCGGTAATGCTACTGAATGTTTGTTGCCAACAGCCGTCAAATCCGACAAGAAGAAGAAGCTAATGACGTCATGAGCATTGGCTACGTGGAAGCCGGAAGTACCCCAGCTGCTTCCAGGTTGGCTTGTCCCAGCAGCTGAAGGATGATGGCCGGGGACCCCGTGGTGTCCCTCCGGGTGTCCGACATTAAGGACCCCGCGGCTCTGTTCGAGCGGTACAGCACCGAGGACATCCGCAGGATCGAGCGCAAAGTCTGCGGAGAGATCGAGCAGAAGAAGGAGGAGCTGAGGCAGATGGTGGGGGAGCGCTACCGGGACCTGATCGACGCCGCGGACACCATCGGGGAGATGCGCCAGTGCTCCGGGAGCCTGGTGGAGTCCATCCAGGACATGCAGCGCTACTGCCGCACGCTGAAGCAGAGCAGAGCCGGCAGGCAGGAGGTACCGCTCATCCACACCTCCACCTCACACTGCAGGACACACCGTCACCTGTTTGATCTGTGTCCAGAACCAGGACCGGGACCAGAACCAGGACCAGCAGAAGTTCTACACCATGGCCTCCCAGATCAAGCTCCTCCTGGAAATCCCGGAGCTCATCTGGAGCTCCATGGAGGCCTCCCAGTACCTCCAGGCCACCCAGCTCTACCTGCTCTGCTGCCATCTGCAAAGCCTGCTGCAGCTGGAGGCTGCAGGGGGGCTCTACAGCCCAGTGCTGGCCCGCTTTCCCATCCTGGTCCGCCAGGTCGCCACAACCGGACACTTCAGGTACTGAGGAGAATGTCAGTGCAGGTTCCCCCTGTCAATGAACGTCCCCCCGTCAGTGCAGGTTCCCCCTGTCAGTGGACGTCCCCCGTCAGTGCAGGTTCCCCCTGTCAGTGCAGGTACCCCCTGTCAATGAACGTCCCCCCGTCAGTGCAGGTTCCCCCTGTCAATGAACGTCCCCCGTCAGTGCAGGTTCCCCCTGTCAGTGGACGTCCCCCGTCAGTGCAGGTTCCCCCTGTCAGTGCAGGTACCCCCTGTCAATGAACGTCCCCCCGTCAGTGCAGGTTCCCCCCGTCAGTGCAGGTACCCCCTGTCAATGAACGTCCCCCCGTCAGTGCAGGTTCCCCCTGTCAGTGCAGGTTCCCCCTGTCAGTGCAGGTTCCCCCGTCAGTGCAGGTTCCCCCTGTCAGTGCAGGTTCCCCCCGTCAGTGCAGGTTCCCCCCGTCAGTGCAGGTTCCCCCTGTCAGTGCAGGTTCCCCCTGTCAGTGGACGTCCCCCGTCAGTGCAGGTTCCCCCTGTCAGTGGACGTCCCCCGTCAGTGCAGGTTCCCCCTGTCAGTGCAGGTACCCCCTGTCAATGAACGTCCCCCCGTCAGTGCAGGTTCCCCCCGTCAGTGCAGGTACCCCCTGTCAATGAACGTCCCCCCGTCAGTGCAGGTTCCCCCTGTCAGTGCAGGTTCCCCCTGTCAGTGCAGGTTCCCCCGTCAGTGCAGGTTCCCCCTGTCAGTGCAGGTTCCCCCTGTCAGTGGACGTCCCCCGTCAGTGCAGGTTCCCCCTGTCAGTGCAGGTACCCCCTGTCAATGAACGTCCCCCCGTCAGTGCAGGTTCCCCCTGTCAATGAACGTCCCCCGTCAGTGCAGGTTCCCCCTGTCAGTGGACGTCCCCCGTCAGTGCAGGTTCCCCCTGTCAGTGCAGGTACCCCCTGTCAATGAACGTCCCCCCGTCAGTGCAGGTTCCCCCCGTCAGTGCAGGTACCCCCTGTCAATGAACGTCCCCCCGTCAGTGCAGGTTCCCCCTGTCAGTGCAGGTTCCCCCTGTCAGTGCAGGTTCCCCCGTCAGTGCAGGTTCCCCCTGTCAGTGCAGGTTCCCCCGTCAGTGCAGGTTCCCCCCGTCAGTGCAGGTTCCCCCTGTCAGTGCAGGTTCCCCCTGTCAGTGGACGTCCCCCGTCAGTGCAGGTTCCCCCTGTCAGTGGACGTCCCCCGTCAGTGCAGGTTCCCCCTGTCAGTGCAGGTACCCCCTGTCAATGAACGTCCCCCCGTCAGTGCAGGTTCCCCCCGTCAGTGCAGGTACCCCCTGTCAATGAACGTCCCCCCGTCAGTGCAGGTTCCCCCTGTCAGTGCAGGTTCCCCCTGTCAGTGCAGGTTCCCCCGTCAGTGCAGGTTCCCCCTGTCAGTGCAGGTTCCCCCGTCAGTGCAGGTTCCCCCCGTCAGTGCAGGTTCCCCCTGTCAGTGCAGGTTCCCCCTGTCAGTGGACGTCCCCCGTCAGTGCAGGTTCCCCCTGTCAGTGCAGGTTCCCCCATGTCAGTGCAGGTTCCCCCTGTCAGTGGACGTCCCCCGTCAGTGCAGGTCCCCCCTGTCAGTGGACGTCCCCCGTCAGTGCAGGTTCCCCCGTCAGTGCAGGTTCCCCCTGTCAGTGCAGGTCCCCCCCTCAGTGCCGGTCCCCCCTGTCAATTTAGGTCCCCCCCGTCAGTGGATGTTGCACCTGTCACCGCAGGTCGCACCCGTCAGTGGACGTCCCCCCGTCAGTGCAGGTTCCCCCTATCAGTGGACGTCCCCCCGTCAGTGCAGGTTCCCCCTATCAGTGGACGTCCCCCCGTCAGTGCAGGTCCCCCCTATCAGTGGAGGTGGTAAGACGTCTAGTGTCCCATTGTGTAACCTCTCCTTTGTGAGGCTTTTGAATATTCCTCTCTGATTATTTTGCAACTTGCAGAGCTCCTCCTGCACATTTTTGGAGCAGTGATCTCCCCATAGGGTCCAATGTAATTCTCCCAGCGCGATGGGAGACTCGCTTTGAGGAAACTACGGTTGTAGCTCACTGTCTGTTTTGTAGAATAAATAATTCGCCGACGAGTTATTAATCCGGAAAAGCTGAATCTGTGAATATATCGCCAACTTTCCTTCAGTTTCCCGATGCTGTCTGCATGTGTGCAGCGGAGGAGAGAGGAAACATCGCTTGAGTTATATTTCCCCCCAAATAAATAATGGTCATTATCGTATAAATGCTCATTATTGTATAAATATTGTTGCTTTCTACAGCGTTCCAGCTCATGCAGCTATATATCATTGTACAGATCAGTTACCGTCTGATCGCTGCGCTGAAATCATTGCATGTTGGCGACACTTATGACGTAGACCTAGTTACATTTAATTAAAAATATGATCCCCCCCCCACCCCCTCAGGTAACCGAAACTGAAGGGGGTGGAATGTTTCTCCAGCCTCAGCACTAATGGGGCATTTACATCTGGAAAAGGATCCATGAGTCGATGAGCACTGCGGGGGACTGCAGGCTGACGATAATTCTCGTATCTGTGGGATTTCTAGTGTTAATGTTGGAGGCACTACTGGACTTGAGGAAAACCGTGATGGGGAGGGTCCGTGTCTGGAGCCTGAAACCAGTCAGTTATTTTTTGATTCGCTGTCCAATAACAAACCCTGAAATGTAGGAGAGCAAGCCCTCCCCCTTTTCTTGGCCTTTCAAGCAATGCTTTGCAAAGGATTTTCCTCCCTATATAAAACAATCACTGGAAGCTTTGCTCATCTCTAAGGAGGAAACAGACGAGGCGCTCTCTGCTCTGATGGCAGGGTGCTGAGACTGACCGCCTCATTCTGGTTCCTTTCTAACTCTGATTAACCTCCACAGGTCGACCATTCTGCTGGACAGCAGGTCTCTCCTCCGGGGCCGCGCCGTGTCCGACCAGGCCATCGCCGAGGCGCTGGTCTCCACCATGCTGCTGGAGGGCAGCTCGCCGCGCCAGGCACTGGCTGACTTCCTGTTGGCGAGGAAGGCCTCCATCCATCAGCTGCTGAACCAACCACAGCACGGTACTGTTCCTCTAGTTTTCCATTTTTACCAAATTAAACAACAACATGATAGCAGGAGGATCAGATCTCTGAGGGTTAGACCTGTGTCTAAAACTTAACGGCTCCAGCTTTAGGGCGGGGCCTATGAAGCCGTTAACGGGTCCAGCTTTAGGGCGGGACCTATGAAGCCGTTAACGGGTCCAGCTTTAGGGCGGGGCCTATGAAGCCGTTAATGGGTCCAGCTTTAGGGCGGGGCCTATGAAGCCGTTAACGGGTCCAGCTTTAGGGCGGGACCTATGAAGCCGTTATAGGGCTAAAACAACAAAAGTTTTATTTCTATTGCCCTTTGCAATGAGTCCAAGTTTGTCCAGAGAGTCTGGTTGCAGACTTGCCCTGTCGGAACTGGAAGTTTATTCTAAACCTTTCAAAGTCTCTGATCCCTCATTTGGGGGATCAGAGACTTTGGTCGGCACAGCCAGGGTGCAATAGCCAAACCTCACTGTGGGTGAACCTTCTTCATGATCAAGGTGTCGCCCCTGCCAGGTAAGTATGATGTGTAGCGGTCTAAGTCGAGCACCCAATTCAAGGCAGCTGAATGCTTGTAAGCGGTGGCCAATGGAACCCCCCACCCTTCAGAATCAGCACTTGTTAAGATCAGGCATGAGCTATTGTGTCCTTTATAGGAGGAGGCGGAGCCCAAAAGCCTCATCTGTTCAGATCAAAGGCACCTATTCTGATATGGGTGAGCCGCCCTAGTTTGTTGGAGATGCTTATTCTTCCATTGACACAGAGCTGATGGGATCCATGGCAAAGAGTCCATTCAGGATTCCTGTATACCTTTCAGTAGTGATGGTGAGATGAAGCCTCATTGAACCAGTTCATGAGGCTCCATGTGAACATGTCACCATCTACTGGTGGAAAGCAGAACTACAGTTAGTAATAAAATCTGTGATTTTCTTTTTTCCCCTTTTAAGTTCATTTGAAATTGTTAATTGTTAGTGTGTATAATAAAATATTTTGTAAAATTTCTTAGAACAACTAGAAAAAGCTGTTTCAGAGAAACATCAAAGTGGGAATGCTTTTGCTGAATGAAAAAAGCTGAAATTACCTGAAGAACATATGAAAATGTGATAGGAAGTCATCAGAAACTTCAAACTGCAGAAAACAATTGAATCATCTGAAGATTTTGTAGGGTAGAATCATTTGGCAATAAAATGGCAGAAACAAACTCATCTTAAAAGCTGCACAGCCAAACCATACATGATATCAAAAAATGTCTTGAATATGGGCGCTAGAATGGTCTTATTATAATGTCTCCAAAGTTTCTAGAAAAATGTATAAAGAAATTTTGAAGGGGGGCCAACTACTATCCAGAAATATGTCAGTCATGCTATGAATTAGCAGCAAACAAAAAAGCTTAATTCCTGTCCAGAAAGAGAGCAGAATGAAGCCAAAGTTAACAGCATAGGCTAAAAAGTATTAAATTAGCTGAATCAGAAAAGAAATTACAAAGAAAAACCTGAATCTTATCTGGTTGAAGAAAAAATTAGCAGCTTAAGGATGGGAAGTAAAATGTTGAGGAAGATGGTATTGAATAAGTATCAAAATTTTGAAATCATATGTGAAAATGTCAAGACTTGGCAAAACAATTTGAAATGATTTAAATTGTGTCAGTTGATCAGCATAAAGAAAACAGTGTCATCCTTAGAGGATTGAAAATCTACAAACCCATGTGCAAGACTGACCATGGGAAACAGAGGAAGGACAAAGAGAGAAGCTTATAGAAAGAGAGCTAATACCACTTAAGGAGCTGAATTTATCAAAAAAACTAACCTGCATTTTACGAGCCGCTGGTGTGATGAAAGCACTGTTGGCAGGCTTAGGCTGCATGTTAAGAGGTTAGCAGATGCTTTATTACAGTGTAAATCTTACAACCTGATTAAGAAATATGCACTGAGGTGTGTGGTCAACAGGCCTTGGTAGTGTAATTTGAAGAAATTGGTTGAGTTTGGGTCATAGCTACGAGCCATACGGCACAATGAATGAGTGTGTGTAAGGAAGAGGCTTTTATTTTGTAGAGTCTCTTTAGTCTTATTTTGAAAGTCTATCATGGATGTGTGTCAAGGGAAGGGTCATGGCCAGCAGTGATATAGAATTCATTTCTAAATATGAAATCAATGGTTTTCCATGTTATTGGGTGAATAGATGCTGTATTAGAGTGTAAATGGGAGAATTTTATTGTGAAATTTGCTCTGAGGTATGTTTTGAAAAGGTCCCTAGAGTCTAATAGAAACAAGCTGGTAGAGTTTGGGTCATAATGCTGGGCCATTTGCATCAATTAATACACGAGTAAAATACGGAGGCTTTTATTTTGAAGAGTCACTGGAGTCTTATTTTGAAAGTCTAGCAGGGTTGTGTGTTGAGAAAAGGGTCAGACCCAGCAGTGATACTTGATGACTTTCTAATCGTTAAATCACTCTTTTCCTTGTTATTAGGGCAGTAGATGAAGTAGCAATGGGAGGCTTTTATTTTTAAATTTGCTGTGGGGTGTGTTTTGAAAAGGTCCCTAGAGTCTAATAGAAACAAGCTGGTAGAGTTTGGGTCATAATTCTGAGCCATTTGCATCAATTAATACACGAGTATAATATAGAGGCTTTTATTGTGTAGGGTCACTGGAGTCTTATTTTGAAAGTCTATCAGGGTTGTGTGTTGAGAAAAGGGTCAGACCCAGCAGTGATACTTGATGACTTTCCAATCATTAAATCACTCTTTCCCCTGTTATTAGGGCAGTAGATGAAGTGCCAATGGGAGGCTTTTATTTTGAAATTTGCTTTGGGGTATGTTTTGAAAAGGTCCCTAGAGTCTAATAGAAACAAGCTGGTAGAGTTTGGGTCATAATGCTGAGCCATTTGCATCAATTAATACACGAGTACAATACTGAGGCTTTTATTTTGAAGAGTCACTGGAGTCTTATTTTGAAAGTCTAGCAGGGTTGTGTGTTGAGAAAAGGGTCAGACCCAGCAGTGATACTTGATGACTTTCTAATCGTTAAATCACTCTTTTCCCTTGTTATTAGGGCAGTAGATGAAGTAGCAATGGGAGGCTTTTATTTTGAAATTTGCTGTGGGGTGTGTTTTGAAAAGGTCCCTAGAGTCTAATAGAAACAAGCTGGTAGAGTTTGGGTCATAATTCTGAGCCATTTGCATCAATTAATACGCAAGTATAATATAGAGGCTTTTATTGTGTAGGGTCACTGGAGTCTTATTTTGAAAGTCTATCAGGGTTGTGTGTTGAGAAAAGGGTCAGACCCAGCAGTGATACTTGGTGACTTTCCAATCATTAAATCACTCTTTTCCCTGTTATTAGGGCAGTAGATGAAGTGGCAATGGGAGGCTTTTATTTTGAAATTTGCTGTGGGGTGTGTTTTGAAAAACCCCTAGAGTCTCATTTTAAAAAAAAAGTGGTTGAGTTTGGGTCATAATGTAGGCATAATGTTGAATGCCTACAGCATTCACACAATAATAAATAAAGAGAAACAGGATCTCAATAGTGTGAATGCCTACAGCATTCACACAATAATAAATATAAACAGAAAAACAATAAGTGGGAATGCATAAGCATTCCCACTTGATAATTTAAGGCGCACAGTTTTTCTGCCATTTTAGTGAAATAAACTCAAGCAGGCAGTGAAAGTGTGCGAATTGGGCAATGATGAGCAAGATGAAAGGTGTTAGTCATTTTTATTCAAACGTAATAGTTTTTCCACATTTTTTGGTTTTATTCAGTTGGAAAATGTGTTCAATCTTTTGGCTAAACCTGCCTCATTTGGCAGCGTTTTTACCCAATCTATATTTTTACTCGGGCAAACCAATGCAAATTAGTCTCATTGGCCAAAATAATTAAGGTTAATCGCAACTTTCAAAAGTCAAAGGCAGGTTTTGAACAATCAACCTCTAGGGTGTGAGCCTGTGTCTTACAGATGACGCCACTAATATAGATAACCATAGAACAGAGAAAATACTCCTTAATGCTGACGTGCTAACACTAACTGTGACCGGTGGTTTGCTCAGATTTTGATCATTACATTGTTTGTTCTCACCAAACTAGTTTTAAACAACTAGATTGGTTGTTTTTCCAACCAATCTATTCTTAGAATCTATCCAAACTCTGTCATACTGACAGCAGCTCCTCCAATCTCCCACATCTTGACTGAATCCTGAGGCTGTTTCAAAATTCTTGCACCTCCTGAGCCGCTTCCCGAAGCGGTCACATGGTATCACGGTAGCAACGCCTCGGATGTCATCAATTTTGGCTCCTCCCCTAAATGAATCACATCTCGACACGCGCTTCGGGGAAACGCCCCCTACATTACTCGACTCACGCCTCGAAGCCTCGGCTCATCTCATGACATCACTACCTTTTAGTATACAGGCATGAAAACTGCGAGGTAATCAGATAAGACTAAAAGTGGAATGCCTCCAGTTACCTTAAATTACCTTTTTGGTCGTCACTTTCTAAACGTGTGATTCTAAGCTAGTGATTGTACTCCAGGTGCGGGGATCAAGGCCCAGGTGTGCAGCCTGGTGGAGCTGCTGGTCACCACGCTCTTCCAGGCCTATGCTGTCTTCTACCTTCCTCCTGACGGGGCGCCGCGGCCAGCAGAGGGAGCTCTCAGCTGTGGGATGCTCTTCTCCACCTTGGAGAATGTGACCTCCTCCAGTCCTGCAGGTAAATCTTCCTCTGCTTCATGCTGGAAGTGGAAGGAAGGCCTCTGAAGTCTCCTCTGTCCTCAGGGAGGGGCAGAAAGGTTCTGCAGGAGGAGTGGAGCACCGGCGGCTGGTTCCGGCACCTCCCTCCATCCATCACAGAGTTCCAGCCCAGCCTGCGGAGCCTGGCTCAGCCCATCCTGACGGAGCAGCTCCGGGACACCCTGCAGCAGTGGATCAACACGTGAGGAACCTCCTCCCCAATTATACTGGGTTTACTGGGTTTACTGGGAACACGACTGTGAAGCGGGAGGGAAACGGTCGTTTGATCCAGGAGTGGACTTTGACTAGGCCACTGTGAGCCGGTCTGGATGTACAGGCTTTCCTTCGGTCGCATGAAGTGCAAAATAATATTGCATTTATGAGACAAGCTGGGGGGGCGGCGTTAATTACAACGATGACGAAAATATTTGCCGATGGCGAGACGATGACGCACAAAAATAGTTTCCAGAAAATAAAAATATGACAAAAATAAAAAAATTATTTTCGTCAACGAGACTTAGACAGATAAAATTTAGGATCCATTGACGGATAGACATTAAGAAATGTAATTGTTTGTCATTCATTGGTAATTGTTAATAAAAGTGTTTCTTAAAGTTCAGAGAAGATTCGGCGTTCTCAACAAACGGATTTCCTTAAATACTTTAGTTGTTGTCATTTTCCTCTTGAGGAACTAGAGGAAGCAGAACAAACTTTAGAGTCTGTCCTCTCAGTCCTGCTGTCCTCATCCTGACTGCTGTCCATAAAGGAGGAGATCAGCAACCTTAGTGTGAGGGATTGCTGAAGAGTCAATCAGCTCCTTTTCCTTAGATAGAAAACTTTGAATCAACCTGAGATGACATGATGTGAATTGGAGCTATAGAAATAAACTGAATAGAATTAAAAGCTCTTGCAAAGCATTCTGGGATATATCTGCTCATCTAGTGACCGTGGATGATCACTACCTTCCAATGGTCACTGTCGGAAATTTGGAGTCTGCTGCGTTTTCGTCCACTAGACGTTTGGAAACTCATTTAAAATGGCAGAAGCACCATATAGTGACTCAGCTGTTGGTTTAAAGATGCTGAAGGGTGCAAACCCACAATGCATTGCGGTGTGACATCACATTGCTAGGCTCTGTACCCCAACCTTGACCATTCATGTAGCTCTAGTTGGACCAGATGCTGTCAATCCCAGCAGGCCCACTGCTTTGTACTCTCCATCCTCCTTCTGTCAGCTCTGCCCCGCCCCTCGGCATAATGCTGCCACCATCGTGTTTCTCTGTGTGAATGTTTGTTCCTGCTGATGTTGAGTGAGCAGGGCAGCGCCCCCTGATGGTTGCTTGTAGCGGTGGTTTCTCCTGGATCCGTGGCGCTCCTCCAGGTTCTCCTGGTTAAGACAGCTGGATTTTATGACATCATAGCCCTTCCTCTTCACAGCTCACGTTTGTTTTCGGTTTCAGCATAAGAGGTTGAAGGTTGTGAATAAAATGTCTTCGTCATTGATGAGATGTTTAGGATGGAAGCTAACTGAGACTAATGAGTTCATCCGTTTCTGACCTCAGCTGCAAACAGGATATCTGTCGCGGCGTCGGCGCCCTGCTGGTCTACGTGAAGAGCCTGAAGGCGCTAGCCGCCATCCGAGATGCTGTGTGGGACCTTCTATCCTCAGACTCCATCAGTCAGCACTGGGGGAACATGTGCCAGCAGCTGCTAGGGCGCCCCCTGGCTGTGTGGGAGGACTTCTTACAGCAGCTCTTCCTCCAGCGCCTGCAGGTCGGTTCTCCTTCAGCTGCACAGGAACCAAAGCATTTATGGTTTGAGTTGAATCTGTTTCCGTTTCTCTAGACCATCATCAAAGAGGAAACCCAGGCCATCGCAGAGATGTCGGTGCAGCTCCTCACCTCAGCTGTGAGGGACCTGGAGGGCCAAAGCACCCAGTCCTCCTCCGGCAGCGGCCGCGGCGCTCAGTACGAGGTGGACGTGGCGTCCTTCCTGTGGTCGGAGGCTCCGGGGGACCTGCTGAGTGATGCGGCCTGGGTCAGCGTGGCGCAGCGGGGGGGGCAGCAGCAGCAGAGGAGCGGCCTGGCCATGAAGACCCAGGCTCTGACCCCCTGTGTTCAGAACTTCTGCTCCTCTTTGGATGCGAAGCTTAAAGCGCGGCTTGATGACCTGCAGCACTACCTTCCCACCCAGGATGCAGGTATTGCTGATTTATGCAGAGCATCAAACTGGGATTAGAGCTGCACACATAGATCACCTCAATGTTTCATCTGAGTATCAAAGATGGCTGCAATGAAACGGGTTAGACCGGGGGGGGCTGCAGCAGGGTTGTCACCATACTAAACTTTTCAACTCGATACCGAGACTCAGGAAAATATTCGATACTCGATGCCACAAGGATAAAAACAAAGAAAATTCTACAGAAATATTTTCATTAATAAATAAATACAATAAATAAATACAATAAACCCTAAGAACAATATTTTGAGGTTGTTTGCTGTGAACAATATTAAGCAAGCTTGATAACAAACGTATCAAATTAAAATGAAGTGTTCCTTCCTTGGCTATGCTTTGCACACATAACAATGACACGAGCCAAACCGGTTAAGAAACAAAAATAATTCTCAGCAGCTGAACCTGTTACAGAAAAAGTGTGAAACTGAAGAGTGCGTAGAATTATTCAATCACTCAGTGTTCAGAAAGTGCATGTTCCTCTATTCTGCGCTTTAGATGAATGACTGCTGATGGTAGCGCTGTATCCATAGCTGCTCCCATCATGGAGCTCAGCCGTCATGCTGAGGAACCACTCTGTATATTCAGGTGTGTTTGTTCATAAAGCTGCAGGATAGCAGCACTGGAGGCCTGGACTCCTGGTTTATCTGCAGAAGCTCCAGAACCAAATGCAGCAAAGAATCACATTTAGAAGTCTAGGTTCTCCATCTTGGGGCGAAATCTGCAGACGTTAAAATCAAGGAGTGATTTCCACCAAAGGAAACTATTAGGAGCCGCCAGCTGACTGACGGACTCCATCTCTGATTCTGTGCTCAGCAGGTTCCCGCTCTTCCTCCGGACCTCCTGACTCCTCCTCCTTTAACCGCTACACGGACTCCCCGGCGGTGGAGGAGGCTCTGCGGGAAGGCTGCGTGACCTGCGTTCGCCACATCCTGTTCTCCATACGCTCTGAGCTTGACCCTGCTCCGGCCCGCCTCGGCTCCGTCCTGTTCACGGCCAGATTGTGCCAGTCGCTGAGCGAGCTCTGCCCCAGCCTGAAGCAGTGCATCCTGGGAACACAGAGCTCCAGAGAGGCGGCGGTGAGTGGGACCCCCAGGCCGGGCAAGAAGCTGAGCAAATCCAAGGCTGCCGCCGAGGTCAGCCCGGAGCAGGCCAAGTGGGCGGGGCTAAAGGAGGAGCTTCTGGGCTGCAGCATGGAGGCATACCGGATCTGGAGCTCTGTCCTTGCTAAGGTCAGAGTGATGAAGTGCTGGTTAGTTCCCTGTAGCGGAGGATACAAACTGAAGCTGTGCTTCCACAGGGGCTGACGGAGAAGTTCGCTGCTGCCCTGCTGGCCGAGTCCGCTGGAGCCGTTCTGACAGCTGCAACAGGCTGGGAAGATCTGGAGATTCAGGAAGAGTCTGAGTCCGGGAGCAGCGTCACGTCAAAGATCCGCCTCCCGGTCCAGGTCAGACGCCTGCCGCAGTCAGGAGACCAGCCTGGGTTTGGTTCTGACCAGTGGTGTAGTCTATGTGATGCGCGGGTATACGCCGTACAACCACTAGAAAAGTGCCCAATAATGCTGCGTTCACACCGGACGCAGCAGGAGCAGCAGGAGCAGCAGGAGCAGCGAGTTTACATGCAAAGTCAATGGTTGACGCGCGTCAAGGCGCAGCAAAAGGTCCCGCAGTGCTTTCATACATCTGACGCACTGCAAACGCGCTGCTGCTCAAGATGGAAAAATTTAACATTTGCTGCTCGACGAGCCGCATCAACCAATCAGAGCAGCTGATCTGGGAGCTGGCAGGGAGTCAGACGCAGCACTGCTGATGCAGAGCGCTATGATCACTCCTCTGAAACAGTTTATTAACGCCTAAATTAACTTCTAATGTAGAAACCTGCCGGCAGAATATGTTGGCTTTTATTATCCTGCTGCCTGCAGTTTGGATTACGTTCATGAAAACCGCTTCGAACCGCGAGGAGGCGACCGGGCCCGCTGGTCTGGGGGGGTCTGAGCCGGTCAGACAGAAATAATATATGAAGGCAGGATGGTAATCTGGATGAACTGACTACAGTTTTAACCTGCATAGAGCTTCTGTTCTTACATGTAGTACTTGATACTTATACTGTTTTATAGATTCTACGTCTTTCAATACAAAGCCAACTGTAGTACAGTTCATTGATTCAAATGTAAGCAACAGAGAAATGGAGCAATGTTAAATGTTCCCATTGCACTTACTGGTGTGCTTCTTTCTAAGCACAGTTTACCCACTACAGTAATGTAGACTACACCACTGGTTCTGAGCCTCTGACTCTTTTCTCCCCTGCAGCCCTCCTGGTTCGTGCAGACTCTGCTGTTCCAGCTGTGCGTGGAGGTGAACAGGGTGGGGGGTCATGCCCTCCCCCGGCCCACCCTGCAGGAGCTGCTCCAGGCCTGTCTTCATCAAGCTCTTCATCATTATGGCGTCCTCTCGGAGCGAATGCGGGACGGGGTGAGTGGAACGCGAAAGGTTCTGATTTTAAAGCGTCGGCCCCTCCTCTTCCTCTGACACCCTCAATATTTTACACTTTGTCACAAAAAAACAACAAGTCCAGTGTTGATGTGGATCAGAACCTCCTCTCTGACCCGTCTGCTGGGTTTCCTGGTCTCTAAAGAACCTCTGAGGCCAGAACCAGATCTAGTGAAGACGTTTCCTTAATCCGTTGCGTGTAAAGCCAACAAAAGGTTCAGGCTGTGGTGTGACCACATGTGGAGGAAGTAGGAAGGCGTTGGTACGGTGCAGTCAGAAGGTACCTGATCATCTCTCTGCATCTCTCTCTACGCTTTGCTGACCAGGAGGGGGCGCTCCCTGTCTCCCAGAACCGAGCCCTGCAGCTGTTGTTTGACCTCCGTTACCTCAACACCACACTGAGCAGCAGGCTGGAGGAGGGGAAGACCTCCAGGTCTCAGCAGGACCCCAGGTAGGAACCTGCAGCGGGGGGGTCCATCTACTTATGCTTTGACATCCTGGGAAATGATGGGAGCATCACATTTGATCAGAGTTGGATTATTTACCGTTTACGTCTGACTGAGGCTCATTCTATTCATTTTTCAAGGTGCCATAGTTACCATGGTTTCATGTTACCATGGTCTATTCAGTTTATTTCATGTCATCTCAGGTCACTTTATAGATCCAGTTCAACCAGATCATCCAGTCAGATTGATTCAAAGTTTTCTATCTAAGGAAAACCAGCTGATTGCATCGACTCATTGACTCTTCAGCAATCCCTCACACTAAGGTTGATGATTTTGTTGATGGGGTTGCTAGTTCTCTGCGTACTGCCTTAGACAACGCAGCTCCTTTGAAAATGAAAACCGTTGAAAATAGAAAGCTTGCTCCTTGGTTTAATGCAGAGCTGTGTACTTTGAAGCAAAATGCTAGGAAACTGGAGAGAAAATATCGCTCCACAGGCCTGCGGGAGTCCTTCCTAGTCTGGAAAAATGGTTTACTGCTGTATAAGAGGACCCTTTGTAAAGCAAGAGCAGCATACTTCTCCTCATTAATAGAGGAGAATAAGAATAATCCTAGATTTCTTTTTAATCCAGTTGCCAAACTCACCCAGAGCCATAGCTCTGTTGAACCGTCCATTCCACCTGCTCTTAGCAGCAATGATTTTATGGGATTCTTTATAAATAAGATTGATCTTATTAAAAATAAGATCATAAGCACTCCTCTATCCGCAATTGGTTTGTCTCTGGAGGGGGGGGGGGCAGCATCTGAGGTAGTGGAATCTGAACCGGGTTTAGACTGCTTTTATCCAGTTGAACTTTCAGAGTTAGCACAACTATTGTCTTCATCTAAGCCTTCAACTTGTATGTTAGATCCAGTTCCAACCAGGTTATTTAAGGAGGTATTCCCTTTGATCTCCTCCTCCATTTTAGATGTGATTAATCTATCTCTGTTACAGGGATATGTACCTAAAGCTTTTAAGGTTGCTGGAATTAAACTACATCTAAAATTCTTGAGAAAGTAGTTGCCAAACAAGTTTGCGATCACTTCCACCATAATGAACTTTTTGAAGAGTTTCAGTCTGGCTTTAGAGCTCATCATAGCACTGAAACAGCTCTGGTGAAAGTCACTAATGATATTCTCATGGCCTCAGATAATGGACTCGTATCTGTGCTCGTCCTGTTGGATATTAGTGCTGCATTTGATACAGTTGACCATAATATTCTTTTAGAAAGACTTGAATATTTTGTTGGAATTAAAGGAACAGCACTAGACTGGTTTAAATCTTATCTATCTGATCAAATTCAGTTTGTTCATGTTAATGATAGATCTTCCTCATGCTCAAAGGTTACCTGTGGAGTACCACAGGGATCAGTGCTAGGACCAATTCTCTTTACTTTATACATGTTATAGTCTTTAGACCAGGTCACTTTCTGTTCCTAGAGAGACTTCTGTTGGTTCACCTCAGCAACCAGACAAGCAGCAATTAGGACCCCATGCAGTTTGCTTATCGCCATGGAGATGGGGTTGATGATGTCATCATCCACCTGCTTCAACCAACCCACTGTCATTTAGCCAAGGCAGGCAGCACTGTGAGGATCATGGTCTTTGATTTCTCCAGATTCAGCCTGACTGACTTAGAGAGAAACTCCAGCAGACTCAGGTGGAGGCATCAACAACCACCTGGATCAAAGACTACCTGACAGACAGACCACAGGTTGGTAGACTGAAGGCTCAGCTGTCTGATCCAGCAGCACAGGAGCTCCACAGGGGACGCTACTCTCTCCATTCCTCTGTTCACCTCTTACTTCCAGGACCAGACAGAGTCCTGTCATCTGCAGAAATCCTGGGATGACTCTGCAGTCATTGGGAGCATCAAAGATGGAGCAGAAGCTGAGGACATAGAGCTGGTGAAGCGCTTTGTGGCATGGTGTGGAAACAATCATCTGATCCTGAAGGTCAACAAAACAAGGAGATGATTTCAGAAGAAACAGGAACAAGTTGAATCCTGTTAACATCCTGGGAGAAGAATTGGAGGAGGAGTAGAAATCCCTTGTTCACCTGGACAACAACTGATTAGGTCCCTGGAAATGTGTTTAATGTGGTGAAATGTTGAGGAGACTGAGCTCTGTAGAGTCATGGAGGTCCAGGTCAGCACGGGGCAGTATGGCTCCCTCCGATGCTGGTTTCTTCAGGAGTTTCTTTAACATCTTTAAAATGATTCTGTTTCTCTTTCCTAGATTCCTTCAAATCTGTGATTGGCTGGAAAGCTTCATTGATCCATTCGACCTGGACGTCTTTACGCCTCCACTGAACGCCAACCTCAACCGGCTGAGCCAGAGGACCTCGGT
Source organism: Cyprinodon diabolis (assembly GCA_030533445.1). NCBI lineage: Eukaryota > Metazoa > Chordata > Actinopteri > Cyprinodontiformes > Cyprinodontidae > Cyprinodon > Cyprinodon diabolis. The sequence goes on from CM060077.1 coordinate 42,632,200, forward strand.
ACAGCTAAACATGCATCACAGCTCAGTCCTGAAGCAGTCAGTCACCGAGCTCGGCCCTGAACCGGTCGGTCACAGAGCTCTGTCCTGAACCGGTCGGTCACAGAGCTCTGTCCTGAACCGGTCGGTCCCCGAGCTCTGTCCTGAACCGGTCGGTCACAGAGCTCTGTCCTGAACCGGTCGGTCACAGAGCTCGGCCCTGAACCGGTCGGTCACCGAGCTCGGCCCTGAACCGGTCGGTCACAGAGCTCTGTCCTGAACCGGTCGGTCACAGAGCTCGGCCCTGAACCGGTCGGTCACAGAGCTCTGTCCTGAACCGGTCGGTCACAGAGCTCTGTCCTGAACCGGTCGGTCCCCGAGCTCTGTCCTGAACCGGTCGGTCACAGAGCTCTGTCCTGAACCGGTCGGTCACAGAGCTCGGCCCTGAACCGGTCGGTCACCGAGCTCGGCCCTGAACCGGTCGGTCACAGAGCTCTGTCCTGAACCGGTCGGTCACAGAGCTCGGCCCTGAACCGGTCGGTCACAGAGCTCTGTCCTGAACCGGTCGGTCCCCGAGCTCTGTCCTGAACCGGTCGGTCCCCGAGCTCTGTCCTGAACCGGTCGGTCACAGAGCTCGGCCCTGAACCGGTCGGTCACAGAGCTCTGTCCTGAACCGGTCGGTCACAGAGCTCTGTCCTGAACCGGTCGGTCATAGAGCTCTGTCCTGAACCGGTCGGTCATAGAGCTCTGTCCTGAACCGGTCGGTCCCCGAGCTCTGTCCTGAACCGGTCGGTCACAGAGCTCGGCCCTGAACAGGTCGGTCACAGAGCTCGGCCCTGAACAGGTCGGTCACAGAGCTCTGTCCTGAACCGGTCGGTCACAGAGCTCTGTCCTGAACCGGTCGGTCACAGAGCTCTGTCCTGAACCGGTCGGTCACAGAGCTCTGTCCTGAACCGGTCGGTCACAGAGTTCGGCCCTGAACCGGTCGGTCACAGAGCTCTGTCCTGAACCGGTCGGTCACAGAGCTCGGCCCTGAACCGGTCGGTCGTAGAGCTCTGTCCTGAACCGGTCGGTCGTAGAGCTCTGTCCTGAACCGGTCGGTCACAGAGCTCTGTCCTGAACCGGTCGGTCATAGAGCTCTGTCCTGAACCGGTCGGTCATAGAGCTCTGTCCTGAACCGGTCGGTCACAGAGCTCTGTCCTGAACCGGTCGGTCACAGAGCTCTGTCCTGAACCGGTCGGTCACAGAGCTCTGTCCTGAACCGGTCGGTCATAGAGCTCTGTCCTGAACCGGTCGGTCATAGAGCTCTGTCCTGAACCGGTCGGTCATAGAGCTCTGTCCTGAACCGGTCGGTCCCCGAGCTCTGTCCTGAACCGGTCGGTCACAGAGCTCGGCCCTGAACAGGTCGGTCACAGAGCTCGGCCCTGAACAGGTCGGTCACAGAGCTCTGTCCTGAACCGGTCGGTCACAGAGCTCTGTCCTGAACCGGTCGGTCACAGAGCTCTGTCCTGAACCGGTCGGTCACAGAGTTCGGCCCTGAACCGGTCGGTCACAGAGCTCTGTCCTGAACCGGTCGGTCACAGAGCTCGGCCCTGAACCGGTCGGTCGTAGAGCTCTGTCCTGAACCGGTCGGTCACAGAGCTCTGTCCTGAACCGGTCGGTCACAGACCTCTGCCCTGAACCGGTCGGTCCCCGAGCTCTGTCCTGAACCGGTCGGTCACAGAGCTCGGCCCTGAACCGGTCGGTCACAGAGCTCGGCCCTGAACCGGTCGGTCACAGAGCTCGGCCCTGAACCGGTCGGTCACAGAGCTCGGCCCTGAACCGGTCGGTCACAGAGCTCTGTCCTGAACCGGTCGGTCACAGAGCTCTGTCCTGAACCGGTCGGTCACAGAGCTCTGTCCTGAACCGGTCGGTCACAGAGCTCGGCCCTGAACCGGTCGGTCACAGAGCTCTGTCCTGAACCGGTCGGTCACCGAGCTCTGTCCTGAACCGGTCGGTCACAGCTCTGTCCTAAAGCATTCAGAGAGGTCCTACAGATCAGCCTGTAAGCTGCCTGTTTTTCTGCCTGCTGTGTTTCAGGTGCTGCTTGGCCTCCTGATCGGCTCAGAGAAGCAGTTTGCTCCACGGAGCGCTGGAAGCTCTCAGGAACCCTCCAACATTCTGCCCTTGGCCAGCAGTCAGATCAGGTGAGAACCAGGTTACCCAGAACCAGGCACCCAGAACCAGGCACCCAACTGCCTCAGCAGGTCCATAAAGACCTGTGCTTCTCCAGCAGGTTCACTCTGAGGTCTTTATGGAACTGCTCAGAGCACTAAAGGGGAATAATTAGGACTGATGGCCTACTTTATAAAACAATGGCAGCCAGGAAGGGACATTTTAGGAAACTAAAGATGGTAACCCTAACCCTAACCGGTAATAGTTGCTGGAATTAAACCTCTGCTTAAGAAACCGTCTCTTGACTCAGATGACTTGGTCAATTATAGACCTATATCCAATCTTCCTTTCTGATCTAGAATTCTTGAGAAAGTAGTTGCCAAACAAGTTTGCGACCACTTCCACCATAATGAACTTTGAATCAATCTGACTGGATGATCTGGTGAACTATAAAGAGCCTTCAGATGACATGATGTGAATTGGTGCTATAGAAATATACTGAATTGAACTAACTAAAGCTTCAAGATTTACCCTCCTGATTCTGACTGATTTCAAATTTATTAGTAGATGAAAGAGCAATTCAATTCTATTCAGTGTATTTCTGTAGCTCCTATTCACATCATGTCATCTCAGGTCACTTTCCAGTTCACCAGATCATCCAGTCAGATTGATTCAAAGTTTTCTATGTAAGGAAAACCAGCTGATTGCATCGACTCATTGACTGTTCAGCAATCCCTCAAACTAAGAATGCTTGTAGTGACAGTGGAGAGGAAAAACTCCCTTTGAACAGGAAGAAACCTCCAGCAGAACCAGGCTCAGTGTGAGCGGCCATCTGCTGAGGCCCACTGGGGTTCAAGGAGACAGAAGCAGGCATAGAAAAAGAAGCATAGATACAAAAGGCAACTGTCAACCAGCTCCACAGGCGGCCCCGTCCAGGAAACACACAGCCAGGCAGACGAGCTCCGAGCCAGCTCCCATGTCAGAGGATGAAGAGAGCACATCCAGTTCCCGTGTTTTCTGTAGTTCCCTGGGATTTAAATGATAGGTCCTGATCAAAAATAACACCAAGATTTATACTTTATTATCTGAAATCAGTTTAATTCCATCCAAATGAAGTGACTGAGTAGATTTGACATAGGTCAGAATATGTGCTGTAAGTCAGATTCAAATGATTTATCTAATTAATTTTGTTTACATTTCTTTCCCGAACACAATGAACCTCATTTAGCAGCCGATGTGGCAGAAAATGGCGTCTCAGAGGTGGTGGCGTTTAGCGCGGATTGAAAGTCAATGGTGCTGATTTCCAGCAGGGGGCAGCGTAGCTCAGACTGAGATCTATTTCAGGATTAATTAGTGGGTCTAAGAGGAAGAGAAAACACATCCGCTTTGGGGCAAAATCCAGAATAAAATCCGTTAATCTGACGGTGAAAGAGTCAGTTTGGAGTCAAACATCCATATAAAGGAAGGATAGACTAAATAAATAAATGGAGAAAGGAGAAACTCCAGTTTTTAGAGTTAATCCTAACCTCCACGGTGGGTTTTTAATCTGTTCTCTGCATTTAGATCCTTCTGGCTGTGGATTTAAAGTTGACCTTTTTATGCAGATGAAGCTTCTCAGTCATCCAGGTCATAGTCATTCTGTAAAAGTTTAAAAACAATCCACTGGACTTGGTTTCCCAGGTTTGAAGACGTTTCGCTTCCCATCCAGGAAGCTTTCTCAGCTCTAATGTCTGGATCCGCAGTGAGTCTCTATAGAGACAAGGCTGGTATCGCTTGGACACATGCAAATGGGAACCGTAAGCAGAATGGTTGGAAGGACGGGCAAAGAATGGAGTGTGAAAGGAATAGTAGGAAATGAAGAAGTATATTTACAGATTGAGGAAAACATTATTTACCTTTGTTCCCATTTGCATGTGTCCAAGCGATACCAGCCCGTGTTTTCTGTGGTTCCCGTGTTTTCTGTAGTTCCCGTGTTTTCTCTGGTTCCCGTGTTTTCTGTAGTTCCCGTGTTTTTTGTGGTTCCCGTGTTTTCTGTAGTTCCCGTGTTTTCTGTGGTTCCCTTGTTTTCTGTGGTTCCCGTGTTTTCTGTAGTTCCAGTGTTTTCTGTGGTTCCCGTGTTTTCTGTAGTTCCAGTGTTTTCTGTGGTTCCCGTGTTTTCTGTAGTTCCTGTGGTTCCCGTGTTTTCTGTGGTTCCCGTGTTTTCTGTAGTTCCAGTGTTTTCTGTGGTTCCCGTGTTTTCTGTAGTTCCAGTGTTTTCTGTGGTTCCCGTGTTTTCTGTAGTTCCTGTGGTTCCCGTGTTTTCTGTGGTTCCCGTGTTTTCTGTGGTTCCCGTGTTTTCTGTAGTTCCCGTGTTTTCTGTAGTTCCCGTGTTTTCTGTGGTTCCTGTGTTTTCTGTAGTTCCCGTGTTTTCTGTGGTTCCCTTGTTTTCTGTGGTTCCCGTGTTTTCTGTAGTTCCAGTGTTTTCTGTGGTTCCCGTGTTTTCTGTAGTTCCCGTGTTTTCTGTGGTTCCCGTGTTTTCTGTAGTTCCTGTGGTTCCCGTGTTTTCTGTGGTTCCCGTGTTTTCTGTGGTTCCCGTGTTTTCTGTAGTTCCTGTGGTTCCCGTGTTTTCTGTGGTTCCTGTGTTTTCTGTAGTTCCCGTGTTTTCTGTGGTTCCCGTGTTTTCTGTAGTTCCCGTGTTTTCTGTGGTTCCCGTGTTTTCTGTAGTTCCTGTAGTTCCCGTGTTTTCTGTAGTTCCCGTGTTTTCTGTGGTTCCCGTGTTTTCTGTAGTTCCTGTAGTTCCCGTGTTTTCTGTGGTTCCCGTGTTTTCTGTAGTTCCCTTGTTTTCTGTAGTTCCCGTGTTTTCTGTGGTTCCCGTGTTTTCTGTGGTTCCCGTGTTTTCTGTAGTTCCCGTGTTTTCTGTAGTTCCTGTGGTTCCCGTGGTTTCTGTGGTTCCCGTGTTTTCTGTGGTTCCTGTGTTTTCTGTAGTTCCCGTGTTTTCTGTGGTTCCCGTGTTTTCTGTGGTTCCCGTATTTTCTGTAGTTCCCGTGTTTTCTGTAGTTCCCGTGTTTTCTGTAGTTCCCGTGTTTTCTGTGGTTCCTGTGTTTTCTGTAGTTCCTGTAGTTCCCGTGTTTTCTGTGGTTCCCGTGTTTTCTGTAGTTCCCTTGTTTTCTGTAGTTCCCGTGTTTTCTGTGGTTCCCGTGTTTTCTGTGGTTCCCATGTTTTCTGTAGTTCCCGTGTTTTCTGTAGTTCCTGTGGTTCCCGTGTTTTCTGTGGTTCCCGTGTTTTCTGTAGTTCCCGTGTTTTCTGTGGTTCCCGTGTTTTCTGTGGTTCCCGTGTTTTCTGTAGTTCCCGTGTTTTCTGTAGTTCCCGTGTTTTCTGTAGTTCCCGTGTTTTCTGTGGTTCTCGTGTTTTCTGTAGTTCCCGTGTTTTCTGTGGTTCTCGTGTTTTCTGTGGTTCCCGTGTTTTCTGTAGTTCCTGTGGTTCCTGTGTTTTAAAGTATATTTACAGATTGAGGAAAACATTATTTACCTTGGTTCCCATTTGCATGTGTCCAAGCGATACCAGCCTTGTTTCTATAGAGACTCACTGCGGATCCAGACATTAGAGCTGAGAAAGCTTCCTGGATGGGAAGCGAAACGTCTTCAAACCTTGGAAACAAAGTCCAGTGGATTGTTTTTAAACTTTTACGGATTGACCTTTTCATGTTGTTAAATGAAAGGCTTCTTCTCTTATTGGGCTGGAAATGACCGTTATCTATGTAAACTGGGTAGAATGGACCTACGCCAGAGCAACTGGTTCCAGAACCATTCTGGTAAAACCCTCAGACCCAGCAGGCCAACATTTGGTCACCAAAGGTCCAGAACTGTAGGAAAGACATGTTAAAAAAAAAAGGTTTTTGGTAACCGTGGTAACTTATGACTGGACTGAATGGAGCCAGTGATCTGGTCTGATGATCACTGCGTCGGGTCCCTGTGGTTCCTCGGGTTCCCGTGTTTTCATTGGTTCCTGTGGTTCGTTCGGTTCCTGTGGTTCCCGTGTTTTCTGTAGTTCCTGTGGTTCCTGTGTTTTGTTCCTGTGGTTCCCGTGTTTTCTGTGGTTGCCGTGTTTTCTGTAGTTCCCGTTTTTTCTGTAGTTCCCGTGTTTTCTGTGGTTCCCGTATTTTCTGTGGTTCCCGTATTTCCTGTGGTTCCCGTGTTTTCTGTAGTTCCCGTGTTTTCTGTGGTTCCCGTGTTTTCTGTACTTCCCGTGTTTTCTGTGGTTCCCGTGTTTTCTGTAGTTCCCGTGTTTTCTGTAGTTCCTGTGGTTCCTGTAGTTCCCGTGTTTTCTGTGGTTCCCGTGTTTTCTGTGGTTCCCGTGTTTTCTGTGGTTCCCGTGTTTTCTGTAGTTCCCGTTTTTTCTGTGGTTCCCGTGTTTTCTGTGGTTCCCGTATTTTCTGTGGTTCCCGTATTTCCTGTGGTTCCCGTGTTTTCTGTAGTTCCCATGTTTTCTGTGGTTCCCGTGTTTTCTGTAGTTCCCGTGTTTTCTGTAGTTCCCATGTTTTCTGTAGTTCCTGTGGTTCCTGTGTTTTCTGTGGTTCCCGTGTTTTCTGTAGTTCCCGTGTTTTCTGTAGTTCCCGTGGTTCCTGTGTTTTCTGTGGTTCCCATGTTTTCTGTAGTTCCCGTGTTTTCTGTGGTTCCCGTGTTTTCTGTAGTTCCCGTGTTTTCTGTGGTTCCCTTGTTTTCTGTAGTTCCCGTGTTTTCTGTGGTTCCCGTGTTTTCTGTGGTTCCCGTGTTTTCTGTGGTTCCCGTGTTTTCTGTGGTTCCCGTGTTTTCTGTGGTTCCCGTGTTTTCTGTGGTTCCAGTGTTTTCTGTGGTTCCCGTGTTTTCTGTGGTTGCCGTGTTTTCTGTGGTTCCCGTGTTTTCTGTGGTTCCCGTGTTTTCTGTGGTTGCCGTGTTTTCTGTGGTTGCCGTGTTTTCTGTGGTTCCCGTGTTTTCTGTGGTTGCCGTGTTTTCTGTGGTTCCCGTGTTTTCTGTGGTTGCCGTGTTTTCTGTGGTTGCCGTGTTTTCTGTGGTTCCCGTGTTTTCTGTGGTTCCCGTGTTTTCTGTGGTTCCCGTGTTTTCTGTAGTTCCCGTGTTTTCTGTGGTTCCCGTGTTTTCTGTGGTTCCCGTGTTTTCTGTAGTTCCCGTGTTTTCTGTAGTTCCCGTGTTTTGTTCCTGTGGTTCCCGTGTTTTGTTCCTGTGGTTCCCGTGTTTTCTGTGGTTCCCGTGTTTTCTGTGGTTCCCGTGTTTTCTGTAGTTCCCGTGTTTTCTGTAGTTCCCGTGTTTTCTCTGGTTCCCGTGTTTTCTGTAGTTCCCGTGGTTCCTGTGTTTTGTTCCTGTGGTTCCCGTGTTTTCTGTGGCTCCCGTGTTTTCTGTGGTTCCCGTGTTTTCTGTGGTTCCTGTGTTTTCTGTGGTTCCCGTGTTTTCTGTGGTTCCCGTGTTTTCTGTGGTTCCCGTGTTTTCTGTAGTTCCCGTGTTTTCTGTAGTTCCCGTGTTTTCTGTAGTTCCTGTGGTTCCTGTAGTTCCCGTGTTTTCTGTAGTTCCCGTGTTTTCTCTGGTTCCTGTGTTTTCTGTAGTTCCTGTGGTTCCTGTGTCTTGTTCCTGTGGTTCCCGTGTTTTCTGTAGTTCCCATGTTTTCTGTGGTTCCCGTGTTTTCTGTAGTTCCCGTGTTTTCTGTGGTTGCTGTGGTTCCTGTGTTTTCTGTGGTTCCCGTGTTTTCTGTGGTTCCCGTGTTTTCTGTGGTTCCTGTGTTTTCTGTGTTTCCTTAGGTTCCTGTGGTTCCCGTGTTTTCTGTAGTTCCCGTGTTTTCTGTGGTTCCCGCTTTTTCTGTAGTTCCCGTGTTTTCTGTGGTTCCCGTGTTTTCTGTGTTTCCTTAGGTTCCTGTGTTTACTGTGGTTGCTGTGGTTCCTGTGTTTTCTGTGTTTCCTTAGGTTCCTGTGGTTCCCGTGTTTTCTGTGTTTCCTTAGGTTCCTGTGGTTCCTTTGGTTGCTTTAGTTCCTTTGATTCCTGTGTTTACTGTGGTTCCTGTGGTTCCCGTGTTTTCTGTGTTTACTGTGGTTCCTGTGGTTCCCGTGTTTTTTGTGTTTCCTTAGGTTCCTGTGGTTCCTTTGGTTGCTTTAGTTCCTTTGATTCCTGTGTTTACTGTGGTTCCTGTGGTTCCTGTTTTTTCTGTTTCCTGTAGTCCCTGTGGTTAATAAAGCGGTTCTGATCCTTAGACGTTTTTCCTCCGTCTTGTCTTGCAGGTTCGGGTTGCTGCCTCTCAGCATGTCAAATGCTCGAAAGTCCAAGTCCTCCTGCAGGGCGTCTGAGGCGTCCCAGAAGCTGGTAAGTTCTGCTGGGACCTTTGGGCCTTTTGGACCCCGTTTCTCCTCCCAGAGGTTCTGAGATTGACGCCTGCAGGCAGGTTGATGGGAGAAGTTCTGCTGTCTGGTTTGCTTGCTGTGCTGTCAGAGCGGGAACTGCTTCTCCTCTTCTCTGCATCCTGACGTTTGCTAGAAGCTGCAGAATAAACTCTGACTAACAGATTTGGTTCCAGCCTTAGAAACGGACCAGCGGATCCCAGTGAGGTCTGGAATGATCTGAACTGGACCTGCTGGTTCCGCCATGAAATGAGCTGGGTTTCAGAGCAGCAGGACCTGAGAGGCGGCCGTAATGTTTCGCCTGGTTCAGGGCTTCTGGAACCTTCTACCTCAGAGATGCTGACTGTTCCTCCTCCTCCTCCTCAGGCGCCTCCGTTCTCGGCGGCAGGAAGTGATGACAGCTTCCGGCCCGGCAGCGTCTTCAGGCAGATGGCGGATCAGGATGAGGACGCCGCGGCGCCGTCTCTGTTTAAGCTCAGCTGGCTGGCGGGCATGGCCAAATAGCCCCTCCTGGAAAAACCTTACATTAAACCTTCTCAGATCCCCCCCCCCCCCCGTCTGATTCATTTATTATTTTATTGGCTCCATTATTTCTCCACTGAAAGAAGCTAAAAGCTTCCACTGCTGTTTACTGGGAGGAACGTTAGTAAAATAACCATTAATTAGTCAATGAATGAATCTGGTGATTATTTTCTCATCCATTAATAATCTGATAGCCTTCAAGAAGATTTTTTGTACTTATTTTTTTTTTTAATCTAAAGTGTGAAATGTTTATTTTTACAGTCTGGGTTTAGTTGCTGCTCTTAGCTAAAGGCAGGTTAACCGTCTCTATCCTCCGGTTAACCATCGATCAGGCGATTATTTCAATCATTGATTCATTATAAAGTTCAGCTTCCTTTGATCCAGCAGATTGTTTCACAGATCAAACATCCACCGCAGCTGCTGGGGAGCCTCCAGGTGGGCTCCTCCTCAGCAGCGCCTCCTCCTCCTCAGCAGCGCCTCCTCCTCCTCAGCTGGCAGAATTCTAACATTTGATGGTTTCAGATGAATGATGGCAAATTGAAATCTGAACTCAACCTTTTGAAGGAATCTAATCTAATGACCAGCTCACATTTTCACATCCTAATTCTGCTGCGTATAAATTTATACGCGTATTAATAATATACGCCTCTCATGTGAATAAAGTATGAAACTTCAGTCCAGTTAAATAAACAGATTGATGATGTCACTCAGTCGCTTCTTTATTTTCCTTTTTAAAGAGAGAATAAGACGTGAACATCCCTCATAGTCTGATGCTCAGCGCTGGTCTGATCTAGAAGGTGTTTGTCTAACTAATTAAAACCCTGCAGAAAGGCTGGGCAGGTCTCCACAGATTTACTGAGTTCAGATCTGAAGGCCAGAATCATCGGCTGATGACATCATAGCGCGGCGCCGAGGTCTGGTCGGATTGGAAGACTCCTCGTTATGCGGGTTCGATGTATCCTCCGTAGCCTTTGATATCCCATGATTCATTGCGAGACCAAGCAAGCCGGCTGCTCCGTGATCAGAGGAAAATGGCGCCGAACATCACTCTCTCCCCGTGATGAAGAGTTATTTTCACTGGATGATTTAGATATTAATTCCATTTTATATTCTTTATCTTTTTCAGTCCACTGATTGGTCCTTATCAATGTTTATATCTTTATTTCATGAATAATTTACTATTTTTTACTTTTTTTTCTTTTTTAATTGCTATTTTGCACAATTTGTTTATCTAAGTATTTTTTGTTGTTGAATATCAGAGATTTTCCAGATATATTTTTTATTCATTCATTGTTTAGATTAACTTTCATAATCTTTGCTTTTGTTTGGTCTCTCGTGGTTTTCACCTTTATTTCACTCTGGATTCTCATTTAGTCTCTGTTAACTTTACCACAAAAAACAAAGAAACAGTAGCATCAATTCTATAACGGTTGCTAAGCAACAGAGCTGGGAAAGGCTGGACCTGTTTGAATCCATAGCCAAACTCTTCAAGGATCCAGTCCAGTTAGACCGGTTCCTGGAGGATGCAGTCCAGGTAGACCGGGTCCTGGAGGGTCCATTCCAGGTAGACCGGGTCCTGGAGGATGCAGTCCAGGTAGACTGGGTCCTGGAGGGTCCATTCCAGGTAGACCGGGTCCTGGAGGGTCCATTCCAGGTAGACCGGTTCCTGGAGGATGCAGTCCAGGTAGACCGGGTCCCTGGAGGGTCCAGTCCAGGTAGACCGGTTCCTGGAGGATGCAGTCCAGGTAGACCGGGTCCCTGGAGGGTCCAGTCCAGGTAGACCGGGTCCCTGGAGGATGCAGTCCAGGTAGACCGGGTCCCTGGAGGGTCCAGTCCAGGTAGACCGGGTCCCTGGAGGATGAAGTCCAGGTAGACCGGGTCCCTGGAGGATGCAGTCCAGGTAGACCGGGTCCCTGGAGGATGCAGTCCAGGTAGACCGGGTCCTGGAGGATGCAGTCCAGGTAGACCGGGTCCCTGGAGGATGCAGCCCAGGTAGACCGGGTCCTGGAGGATGCAGTCCAGGTAGACCGGGTCCCTGGAGGGTCCAGTCCAGGTAGACCGGGTCGTGGAGGGTCCATTCCAGATAGATCTGGACCCTGGAGGGTCCAGTCCAGGTAGACCGGGTCGTGGAGGGTCCATTCCAGGTAGACCGGGACCCTGGAGGGTCCAGTCCAGGTAGAGCGGGTCGTGGAGGGTCTATTCCAGATAGATCGGGACCCTGGAGGGTCCAGTCCAGGTAGACCGGGTCCTGGAGGATGCAGTCCAGGTAGACCGGGTCCCTGGAGGGTCCAGTCCAGGTAGACCGGGTCGTGGAGGGTCCATTCCAGATAGATCGGGACCCTGGAGGGTCCAGTCCAGGTAGACCGGGTCGTGGAGGGTCCATTCCAGGTAGACCGGGACCCTGGAGGGTCCAGTCCAGGTAGACCGGGTTGTGGAGGGTCCATTCCAGGTAGACCGGTTCCTGGAGGATGCAGTCCAGGTAGACCGGGTCCCTGGAGGGTCCAGTCCAGGTAGACCGGGTCCCTGGAGGATGCAGTCAAGGTAGACCGGGTCCCTGGAGGATGCAGTCCAGGTAGACCGGGTCCCTGGAGGGTCCAGTCCAGGTAGACCGGGTCCTGGAGGGTCCATTCCAGGTAGACCGGGACCCTGGAGGGTCCAGTCCAGGTAGACCGGGTCGTGGAGGGTCCATTCCAGGTAGACCGGGACCCTGGAGGGTCCAGTCCAGGTAGACCGGGTCGTGGAGGGTCCATTCCAGGTAGACCGGGACCCTGGAGGATGCAGTCCAGGTAGACCGGGACCCTGGAGGATGCAGTCCAGGTAGACCGGGTCCCTGGAGGGTCCATTCCAGGTAGACCGGGACCCTGGAGGGTCCAGTCCAGGTAGACCGGGTCGTGGAGGATGCAGCCTCTGAAATTGAACACACCTGTTACCTCATCTTCTGCTAGAGAGAACCTGCCTGATCGCGCGCCACCATCTGATTGGTCAGATTCCAGGTGGACAACTTATATGGGTGCAAAATGTGGCTCCTGGTGGAAGATGGGGGCCTCTGCACTAAGCATGCTCCGGGTGAGCGAGGGGCAGCCATATTTCCTGAATTCACACAAAGTGGAGGACCCTCCAAGAGCGCCTCCTTCAGCGTCTGATTGGACAACGCAGAGATAAAGGGCAGAACATTTTTGTAGAACATAGAACTAGTCCTTACAGAATGTAGAACTAAAGCTACTCCTTCTAGAATGTTAAACTAAGTCTAGTGCTCCCCTAGACATATAAGAGTAGACAATGCATCGACTGTCATGGGGCCAAAATTATGGCGCCATCTTGGGGAGGTCAACCTGCTGTTTTAGGCAAAAAGGAAGAACGCTTATTTTTGTTTGAGCTGACGGGAGAGATAAATTTCTAAACACATCAGAGCTTTAGAGACATTACTGAATAAACAGCATATATACACTACTCACACACACACATATATATTTATTTATAAATATAAATTTCTCCGGTGATACTATGGCAAATCTGTAGAGACAGAAGGTTAATCCCAGCAGAACCGTCTGGACGCTGAGGCCTAGAGAGATATGCGTATATATATTTCTGTATGCTGGTTTGTAGTAATAAAAAATATAAAATTCATGCAACATAAATCCTACCAGAATAATCTATTACTCTGAAATAAGAATATTTAAATAAACTGAACCAAGTTTGTTAAAAAAAAAAACTTCTGTTCCTGCTCAACACGTCACTGAGCGGAGTCGTCGACCTCTCCAAGATGGCGTTACGTTGTCAGGTCAGCGCCCAAAGGCGAAGTAGGGTCTACTCCTATATGTAGGTATGTGGGCCTTCTAGAACGTAGAACTAGAGCTAGTCCTTCTGGAATGTAGAACTAGAGCTAGTCCTTCTGGAATGTAGGACTAGAGCTAACCCTTCTATAATGTAGAATTAGAGCTAGTTTTTCTGGAATGTAGAACTAGAGCTAGTTATTCTGGAATGTAGGACTAGAGCTAGGCCTTCTGGAATGTAGAACTAGAGCTAACCCGTCTATAATGTAGAATTAGAGCTAGTTTTTCTGGAATGTAGAACTAGAGCTAGTTATTCTGGAATGTAGGACTAGAGCTAGGACTTCTGGAATGTAGAACTAGAGCTAACCCGTCTATAATGTAGAATTAGAGCTAGTTTTTCTGGAATGTAGAACTAGAGCTAGTTATTCTGAAATGTAGGACTAGAGCTAGGCCTTCTATAATGTAGAATTAGAGCTAACCCTTATAAAATGTAGAACTAGCCCTACTATAATATAGAGCTAGAGCTAACCCTTCTGGAATGTAGAACTAGGGCTAGTCCTTCTGAAATGTAGAATTAGAGCTAACACTTCTAGAATGTAGAACTAGAGCTAGCCCATCTAGAATGTAGAACTACAGCCATTCCTTCTAGAATGTAGAACTAGGGCTAGCCCGTCAAAATGTAGACCTAGAGTCAGTCCTTCCAGAATGTAGAACTAGAGCCACTATTTCTAGAACGTAGAACTAGTCCTTCTAGAATGTAGATAGTCCTTCTAGAATGTAAAACTACAGCTAGCCCTTCTTGAATGTAGAACTAGCCATCCTAGAATGTAGAATTAATCCCTCTAGAATGTAATACGAGCCCTTCTAGAATGTAGAACTATAAATACTCCTTTTAGAATGTAGAATTAGAGCTAGTCCTTCTGGAATGTAGAACTAGAGCTAGCCCTTCTATAATGTAGAATCAGAGCTAACCATTCTAGAATGTAGAACTAGAGCTAATCCTAAAATGTAATAACTAGAGCTAGCACGTCTAGAATGTAGAACTAGAGCTAGCTCTTCTAGAATGTAGAACTAAAGCTAGTCCTTATAGAATGTAGAACTAGAGCTAGTCCTTCTAGAATGTAGAACTAAAGCTAGTCCTTCTAGAATGTAAAACTAGAGCTAGCCCTTTTATAGTGTAGAATTAGAGCTAACCCTTCTAGAATGTAGAACTAGAGCTGGTCGTTCTCTAATATAGAACTAGAGCTGGTCCATCTAGAATGTAGAACTAAAGCTAGCCCCTCTAGAATGTAAAACTACAACTAGTCCTTCTATATTGTAGAACTAAAGCTAGTCCTGGAATGTAGAACTAGTCTTTCTAGAATGTAGAACTAGAGCTAATCCTTCTGGAATGTAGAACTAAAGCTAACCCTTTTATATTGTAGAACTAAAGCTAGTCCTTCTGGAATGTAGAACTAGAGCCATTCCTTCTAGAATGTAGAACTAGTCCTTCTGGAAAGTAGAACTACAACTAGTTCTTCTGGAGTGTAGAACTAGAGCTAGCCCTTCTATAATGTAGAATTAGAGCTAGTTCTTCTGGAATGTAGAACTGGGGCTAGTCTTTCTGGAATGTAGAATTAGAGCTAACCCTTCTAGAATATAGAACTAGAGCTAGCCCATCTAGAATGTAGAACTACAGCCATTCCTTCTAGAACATAGAACTAGGGCTAGCCCGTCAAAATGTAGACCTAGAGTCAGTCCTTCTAGAATGCAGAACTAGCCCTTCTAGAATGTAGAACTAGCCACTCCTTTTAGATTGTAGAACTAGAGCTAGCTCTTCTAGAAATTAGAAGTAGAGCTAGCCCTTCTAGAATGTAGAACTAGCCACTCCTTTTATATTGTAGAACTAGCTCTTGTAGAATGTAGAAGTAGAGCTAGCCCTTCTAGAATGTAGAATTAAAGCTAACCATTCTAATTAGAGCTAGTTCTTCTGGAATGTAGAACTAGGGCTAGTCTTTCTGGAATGTGGAATTAGAGCTAACCCTTCTAGAATGTAGAACTAGTCCTCCTAGAATTTAGAAGTCAGTCTTTCTATAATGTAGAAATGGAGCTACTCCTTTTAGAATGTAGAACTAGGGCCAGCCCTTCTTGAATGTAGAACTAGCCATCCTAGAATGTAAAATTGATCCCTCTAGAATGTAATAAGAGCCCTTCTAGAATTTAGAACTAGAAATACTCCTTTTAGAACATAGATCTAGAGCCAGCCCTTCTAGAATGTAGACCTAGAGCTACCCCTGCTAGAATGAAGAACTAGTCCTCCTAGAATTTAGAAGTCAGTCTTTCTATAATGTAGAAATGGAGCTACTCCTTTTAGAATGTAGAACTAGTCCTTCTAGACTCTAGAAATACAGCTAGTTTTTCTATAATTTAGAACTACAGCCAGTCCCTCTACAATGTAGAAATAAAGCTACTCCTTTTAGAATGTAGAACTGGGGCCAGCCCTTATAGAATGTAGAAGTAGAGCTAGTATTTCTAGAATGTAGAACTAGTTTTCTGGACATAGAACTAGAATCAGACCTTCTAGAATATAATTGCAGTGATTTAACCCAGTCTCAACCTCTTATTAACTTCCTCTGCATGTTTCCCTGCCCACTCTGAGTTGTTTGGATCTATGATGAGGCAACTAATGTGAGAGAAGCTGAGGGGTGTGAATACTTTTGGAAGATAGTGTAGACATGTTGGTGTGTTTATTATTCAGGGGGAACAGCCATCATCATCATCAGGCAACATTTAAGTTTGGATCAGGTTCTTCAGAAAGACATCGAGGAACGTCTGCACCACATGCACACATTACACAGAACTAGAGCAGTCAGATGTTACAGCGGCTCGAGGGGGGAGGGGGTCATCATAGTCTCAAAAACGTAAACTGAGAAAGGGCGAGCAGAACCAGCAGCAGATAGTGTCCCAGAAGGTTCCGCCATGGTCAGGCGGAGGAATGCAGCGCCCCCTGCTGCTCGCGCTCCTCTTCATCCATCTTGCGTCCGTGTTTCCTGAAGTATTTGTAGCGCTGAACGTACAGCTTGACCAGGTTGCTTACTTTGACCGGGTTGATTTCTCCGGTGCGACTATGGCAAATCTGCAAAGAGACAGAAGGTTAATCCCCACAGAAGCGCAGCAGGACCGTCTGGACGGCGAGGCGGACCTTATGCACGGCCTTCCTCAGGATGTCTTTGTACTCGTCCTTGTTGATGTCTTTGCGCTGGTAGTAGGGCTTGATGGCCAGCTTCACCTCCTCCACGGCCCGCTCCTGGGTGTGCAGCTTCTTCAGGTACTGTCAGAACCAAGGAGACGCGTTACCATGGAAACCACTGCAGTCTGGTTCCACACAGCAGAACTTTACATCCCTCCACCTGTAACCCACTCATTGGTTCCGTTCCTCAAAAGGCTCCAATAAAATCAGACAAGCAGAGAATATTTTCTCTGAAACTGCTGAGAAGCCATCAGCCAGGTGCTGGCCAAACATCAGAGGACCTCACAGAGACCCAGCTGGCCCCGGAACCAGCCAGGAACTTTGGACCCACGCCGAGAACCAACTTCTCAAACTCTTAAAGATCTCTTGACTTTAGAGTGACGACCAATCAGAGAGCAGCTCTGTGGTAAAAGTTAGAGCGCTGACCAATCAGAGGTCCATCAGAACATCCATCGCTGCTGAACCGAGTTTCTACGACCAAACCAGACGTTTCCAGAACAGCCAGAGGTGAGCAGAAGTTCTGCCCTGACCTCTGACCCCTCTATCACCACTACTTTTCGCTCCCTGTTGGTCACGTGACCCCGGCTCCTCTCACTGCACCTTCTTTTCTCTTTTTTGGCTCCAAAACCAATCCCATGATGCTTTGTGAGGAGAGCAAAGCCTTCTAGGGTATATCTGCTCGTCTAGTGACCATGGATGATCACAGCTTCTCAAGTTGCATTGTGGGAAATTTCAAGTTCTGTACTTCTTCATCCATTAGACCAAGGGTCACTGATGTGGCACCAAGGGGCCCTTAGGGGCCACAGAAAGGAACCCACAATGTCTTCTGAAAACAGCACAACTCACCAGTAGTGAGTTTTAATCATTTCTTTATCATTTCTTTTTTGGAGCTTTTCATCTCTTCAATCATACCGAGTATTAATCACTTCTAGAGCCTTTAATCTTTAATTAAACTATTAATCACTTCTAGAGCCTTTAGAAGTGATTAATACTCAAGTTTAATTAAAGATTAGAGTCTTTTATCTTAAATTAAACTGAGCATTAATCACTTCTAGAGCATTTTGTCTCTTTAATCATAGTATTAGTTAATTTATCGTCGTTGGCGAGATCATGTGACCTGGAAGAACCTATGACTTTATGGCCACAGGCTCTTATATCTTCATGGCGCTAAGGCTCTAGCTCTATTATTTTACCCCCTGATCCACTACCTGTCACGGCTGTCTACCTACCGGTCACAGCTGGCTACCTTCCGGTCACAGCTGGCCACTGATAACGGCTGGCTACCTACCGGTCACAGCTGGCTACCTACCGGTCACAGCTGGCTACCTACCGGTCACAGCTGGCCACTGATAACGGCTGGCTACCTACCGGTCATGGCTGGCTACCTTCCGGTCACGGCTGGCTACCTACCGGTCACGGCTGGCCACTGGTAACGGCTGGCTACCTACCGGTCACGGCTGGCCACTGGTCACGCCTGGCCACTGGTAACGGCTGGCTACTGGTCACGGCTGGCTACTGGTCACGGCTGGCCACTGGTAACGGCTGCCTACCTACCGGTCACGGCTGGCTACCTTCCGGTCACAGCTGGCCACTGATAACGGCTGGCTACCTACCGGTCATGGCTGGCTACCTTCCGGTCACAGCTGGCTACCTACCGGTCACGGCTGGCTACCTACCTGTCACGGCTGTCTACCTACCGGTCACGGCTGGCTACCTACCTGTCACGGCTGTCTACCTACCTGTCACGGCTGTCTACCTACCTGTCACGGCTGTCTACCTACCGGTCACGGCTGTCTACCTACCGGTCACGGCTGTCTACCTACCGGTCACGGCTGGCCACTGGTCACGGCTGTCTACCTACCGGTCACGGCTGTCTACCTACCGGTCACGGCTGGCCGCTGGTCCCGGCTGGCCACTGGTAACGGCTGTCTACCTACCGGTCACGGCTGTCTACCTACCGGTCACGGCTGTCTACCTACCGGTCACGGCTGGCCACTGGTCACGGCTGGCTACCTACCGGTCATGGCTGGCCACTGGTCACGGCTGGCTACCTACCGGTCACGGCTGGCCACTGGTCACGGCTGGCCACTGGTAACGGCTGGCTACCTACCGGTCACAGCTGGCTACCTACCGGTCACGGCTGGCCACTGGTAACGGCTGTCTACCTACCGGTCACGGCTGTCTACCTACCGGTCACGGCTGTCTACCTACCGGTCACGGCTGGCCACTGGTCACGGCTGGCTAACTACCGGTCACGGCTGGCCACTGGTAACGGCTGGCTACCTACCGGTCACGGCTGGCCACTGGTAACGGCTGGCTACCTACCGGTCACGGCTGGCTACCTACCGGTCACGGCTGGCTACCTACCGGTCACGGCTGGCCCTTGGTAACGGCTGTCTACCTACCGGTCACGGCTGCCTACCTAGCGGTCACGGCTGGCCACTGGTAACGGCTGTCTACCTACCGGTCACGGCTGGCCACTGGTCACGGCTGGCTACCTACTGGTCATGGCTGAGGCAAGGAAATAGTTAAAACCTTCTGAGGCTAAAAAGAGGAAACGTGAAAGGGCTCCAGGAACAAGAAGTCAATCTTGGAAAGGAGTTTGTCGGCGCAGAATGAATTAAGAAGCCAGATGAAAATATATTCACTTTACTTTATTTTTGGACTGTTAAGTTAACACTTTGCTTCTAGTGCCCAGTCCGAGATCTACATTATTATTTACAATGGTCAGTAGAAGCTAAATACAGGCAAAGACAGCTAGCAGGCTGCAAACAAAAGCTAACCAAGACGCCCTGTCCGACCCCGTGGCTCTTCACTTGAGCTCCACCTCCTTTGTCCCTGCCTGCCCCGGCGCGGCCTGGCCTACCCCAATGGCGCTCTCCAGAATGAATCAGCGTTTCTCTTGCCCTGAACCTAGACTAGCTTTTGCCACTAGGGGCACTAGAGGTAAAAGTTCGAGTGGCCAAAAGTTGCAGGGTGTCCCTCTAAATCTCTTCATGGGCCATGTTCGAATTCCTTGGCTCCGTCCTCAGAAGGCCAGATTCGAAGGGCGATTAGGTCATAGCGAGGCAACGAGATCTGGTCGGATTCCAAGAGTCCTCGTTATGCGGCCTTGAAATGCGTCCTTCTTTTTGCCCAATTTGAAGGACGGGTTTGATGTATCTTTGGTATCCTTGGTTTACCCAGGATTCATTGCGAGACCAAGCAAGCCGGCTGCTCCGTGATCAGACGAAAGGTTACTTGGCGCCGAACAGTGGTGAAAATTGGAGGTTCAGTTTAATATAATCCATGCTGTGAATAGTTCCGTCTTAAATGGATGAAAATAATTATTCTAATAGTTATTATGTCAGATATGTGGCGGTAATGTTTGGTTTATTGTAAGGTTTTTATCTGTTACTGTGTAAATGGGGAAGAGTTAAAATATGAATGACAAAATATTGTACTGTTAAGTGTTTTAACAACATTTGCTTTTATTTGTTCCTGCTCCCGGTGGCTGGCTCCTTTATTCCACTCTGGATTCTTGTGATTGTAGTCTTTTTTCACTTTATAATAAAACAAAAAAAACAGTTTTGAAAACTTTGGTTTTCCTTCTTTTCCTGCTTTGTGTGTCAACTTTTACGGTTGCTAAGCAACATAGCCTCCGGAGGTAAAACCCGTCGATGGGTAGAACTGTTTGAATTCACAGCCTAAACTCTTCCGGTCTCCTTATTTTCATGGACTTGGAAGGATCCAGTCTATGTAGACCGCGTCCTTGGAGGACGCAGTCCATGAATTCAAACAGAGCCTTGCTCTTGCTCTGTTCAGTCAGGTCACCTGATCAGCCGCTTCTCAAAGGCCTGAAACCAAACAGAAGCTCACAGCAAATCTAGATTTTCTACCTCCCTGTCTTTGCTTTTATTTTTTTAGTGAGATCACCTGACTGATCCAAACCAATGGCTGACTTTATGTTGCCATGACGACTAACGCTGGTTCACACCGTCCACGGCTAGAGCGGTGGGTTTAAATGTTAACCCTCAGCTAACAGAGAGCGGAGCTTTAGTGACTCCCCCCTCCCTCCAGTTCCACAGATAGAATTATGACAGCTAGATAGTAATCAGCAGGAGGAGCTATGGTTCTGCTTCAGCCATACCTTATCTGAATCTTTGCTCTCGTTCTCCCATCCGGGTTCCGCGGCGCCCCCCCCAGGAAGTATGGGTGGCGGGGTCTGAGCACATCCCCCTCCTAGAGACGTGTGCAGGTGAGGTGGAGGGGTCTTGGTGCAGCCCACCAATGGCAGAGAGCTGTGGAGGATGAACTGGGCGGGGCTGAGACCGGGAGGAGGAGGGGCAGAGGGAGGAGGGGGGATCAGGGTGGATGAGGAAGAGGAGGAGGAGGGAGCGTGATGCTGGTTCTGGTTGGCCTGGGACAGGATCTGGACACCAGAAACATAGAAAGGAGGGTTACTGCAGAACCACGGCCTGGTTCTGATAATGTCACGGCCAAAACAGAACCATCTGGTCTGATTGGTCTGGATCTATGTACTCTCCAGGTTCTAGATGTTCTCCTGGTTCTCTGTGTTCTAGATCCCTGTGCCCTAGTTCCGTGTGTCCTAGTTCACTGAGCTCTAGTTCACTGTGTCCCAGTTCTCTGTGCCCTAGTTTACTGAGTTCCAGTTCCCTATGTTCTAGTTCCCTGTGTTCTAGTTCCCTGCGTCCTAGTTCCCTGTGTCCTGGTTTACTGAGTCCTAGTTTCCTGTGTCCTTGTTCCATGTGTTCTAGTTCCCTGCGTCCTAGTTCCATGCGTCCTAGTTTACTGAGTCCTAGTTTCCTGTGTCCTAATTCCATGTGTTCTAGTTCCCTGCGTCCTAGTTCACTGAGTTCTAGTTCACTGAGTTCTAGTTCACTGTTTCCTAGTTCCCTGCGTCCTAGTTCCCTGTGTCCTAGTTTACTGAGTCCTAGTTTCCTGTGTCCTAGTTCCATGTGTTCTAGTTCCCTGTGTCCTAGTTCACTGAATTCTAGTTCACTGTGTCCTAGTTCCCTGTGCCCTAGTTTACTGAGTTCCAGTTCCCTATGTTCTAGTTCCCTGCGTCCTAGTTTCCTGTGTCCTAGTTTACTGAGTCCTAGTTTCCTGTGTCCTAGTTCCCTGCGTCCTAGTTCCCTGAGTCCTAGTTTCCTGTGTCCTAGTTCCATGTGTTCTAGTTCCATGTGTTCTAGTTCCCTGCGTCCTAGTTCCCTGTGTCCTAGTTTCCTGAGTCCTAGTTTCCTGTGTCCTAGTTCCATGTGTTCTAGTTCCATGTGTTCTAGTTCCCTGCGTCCTAGTTCCCTGTGTCCTAGTTTACTGAGTCCTAGTTTCCTGTGTCCTAGTTCCATGTGTTCTAGTTCCCTGAGTTCTAGTTCCCTGTGTCCTAGTTCACTGAATTCTAGTTCACTGTGTCCTAGTTCCCCTGTGTCCTAGTTCACTGAGTTCTAGTTCACTGTGTCTGAGTTCCCTGTGTCCCAGTTCCCTGTGTCCTAGTTTCCTATGTCCTAGTTCCCCGTGTCCCAGTTCCCTGTGTTCTAGTTCCCTGTGTCCTAGTTTACTGAGTTCCAGTTCCCTATGTTCTAGTTCCCTGCATCCTAGTTTCCTGTGTCCTAGTTTACTGAGTCCTAGTTTCCTGTGTCCTAGTTTACTGAGTCCTAGTTTCCTGTGTCCTAGTTCCCTGCGTCCTAGTTCCCTGAGTCCTAGTTTCCTGTGTCCATTTCCATGTGTTCTAGTTCCCTGCGTCCTAGTTCCCTGTGTCCTAGTTTCCTGAGTCCTAGTTTCCTGTGTCCTAGTTCCATGTGTTCTAGTTCCATGTGTTCTAGTTCCATGTGTACTAGTTCCCTGCGTCCTAGTTCCCTGTGTCCTAGTTTACTGAGTCCTAGTTTCCTGTGTCCTAGTTCCATGTGTTCTAGTTCCCTGAGTTCTAGTTCCCTGTGTCCTAGTTCACTGAATTCTAGTTCACTGTGTCCTAGTTCCCCTGTGTCCTAGTTCACTGAGTTCTAGTTCACTGTGTCTGAGTTCCCTGTGTCCCAGTTCCCTGTGTCCTAGTTTCCTATGTCCTAGTTCCCCGTGTCCCAGTTCCCTGTGTTCTAGTTCCCTGTGTCCTAGTTCCCCGTGTCCGAGTTCCCTGTGTTCTAGTTCCATGTGTCCCAGTTCCCTGTGTTCTAGTTCCCCGAGTTCTAGTTCCCTGAGTTCTAGTTCCCCGTGTCCTAGTTCCCTGTGTTCTAGTTCCCTGTGTCCTAGTTTCCTGTGTCCTAGTTCCCTGTGTCCTAGTTCCCTGTGTCCTAGTTCCCTGTGTCCTAGTTCACTGAATTCTAGTTCACTGTGTCCTAGTTCCCCTGTGTCCCAGTTCACTGAGTTCTAGTTCACTGTGTCTGAGTTCCCTGTGTCCCAGTTCCCTGTGTCCTAGTTCCCTATGTCCTAGTTCCCCGTGTCCCAGTTCCCTGTGTTCTAGTTCCATGTGTCCCAGTTTCCTGTGTCCTAGTTTACTGAGTTCCAGTTTCCTGTGTCCTAGTTCCCTGTGTTCTAGTTTTCCTATGTCTTAGTTCCCTGTGTCCTTGTTTCCTATGTTCTAGTTACCTCTGTTCTAGTTCCCTGTGTCCCAGTTCCCTGTGTTCTAAGTCTGTGTTCTAGTTCTGTGTCCTAGTTCCCTGTGTCCTAGTTAACTGAGTTCTAGTTCATTGTGTCCCAGTTCCCTGTGTTCTAGTTCTGTGTCCTAGTACCCTGTGTCCTAGTTCTTTGTCCTAGTTCCCTATGTCCTAGTTCCTTGTGTTCGAGTTCTGTGTCCTAATTTACTGAGTTCCAGTTCCCTATGTTCTAGTTCCCTGTGTCCTAGTTCCCTATGTTCTAACTCTGTGTGTCCTAGTTCCCTATGTTCTAATTCCGTTTCCTAGTTTACTGAGTTCCAGTTCCCTATATTCTAGTTCCCTGTGTCCTCATTCCCTATGTTCTAGTTCCCTGGGTCCCAGTTCCCTGTGTTCTACTTCTGTGTCCTAGTTCCCTGAGTTCTAGTTCCCTGTGTCCTAGTTCCCTGAGTTCTAGTTCCCTGTGTCCTAGTTCCCCGTGTCCTAGTTCCCCGTGTCCCAGTTCCCTGTGTTCTAGTTCCCCGTGTCCCAGTTCCCTGAGTTCTAGTTCCCCGAGTTCTAGTTCCCTGAGTTCTAGTTCCCCGAGTTCTAGTTCCCTGAGTTCTAGTTCCCTGTGTCCTAGTTCCCTGTATCATAGTTTACTGAGTTCTAGTTCCCTGTGTCCTAGTTCCCTATGTTCTAGTTCCCTGTGTCCTAGTTTACTGAGTTCCAGGTTCCTGTGTCCTAGTTCCCTGTGTCCCAGTTCCCTGTGTTCTACGTCTGTGTTCTAGTTCTGTGTCCTAGTTCCCTGTGTCCTAGTTACCTGAGTTCTAGTTCATTGTGTCCCAGTTCCTTGAGTTCTAGTTCCCTGTGTCCTAGTTCCCTGTGTCCTATTTCCCTGAGTTCTAGTTCCCTGTGTCCTAGTTCTTTGTCCTAGTTCCCTATGTCCTAGTTCCCTGTGTCCTAGTTCCCTATGTTCTAATTCCTTGTCCTAGTTTACTGAGTTCCAGTTCCCTATATTCTAGTTTCCTGTGTCCTAGTTCCCCGTGTTCTAGTTCCCTATGGTCTAGTTCCGTGTCTTAGTTCCCTGTGTCCTCGTTCCCTATGTTCTAGTTCCTTGTGTCCCAGTTCCCTGTGTCTCGGTTCCCTGTGTACTACTTCTGTGTCCTAGTTCCCTGAGTTCTAGTTCCCTGTGTCCTAGAGTCCTCAGTTCTAGTTCCCTGTGTCCTAGTTCCCCTGTGTCCTAGTTCACTGAGTTCTAGTTCCCTGTGTCCCAGTTCCCTGTGTTCTAGTTCCCTGTGTTCTAGTTCTCTTGTTTTCTTTTCCTTGCTTGAGTTTGCAGATTTCTGATAGTTTTTAATCCACCAATCTGTAGTTCTAGTGCTGAGGGCACATCTAGATGGAGAACATCTATACCAGGCCTTCCTGTGCAGCAGGTTGTTCTGGTTCTGCTCACCTGACTGGTGGCCTGGATGAACTCCTGGGCCTTGGCCCTGCTGGCCATGTTGGCCTCCTCCATCTTGAAGAGTAGAGCCGTCACTGATAGAGAGAACAGCCACTGGTTAGAGCTCTGGTTACCGTAGCAACCACCAGGAAGGGTTCAGGCCTGATGACCCATTGCTACGCCCCAACCTTCACCAAGCAGAGACCCAACATGAAGATCAGCTTCTAAGCAGTCGGATCTAGATCAGCTGTTAGATGGCTCTCTGCTCTAACACACCTGAATCACATATCCACTGAGGTCATCAGTGAGGTCATCATTTTGATTCTGGTGTATTGGACCCCCCCAGGCTTTGACACCCACCCTAATCCACCATGAGAAGAACTTACATGCCAGAACTCCTCCGGTGGTGCAGTCCACTCCGGTCTGAAGGCTCCAGGGCAGAGTCGGTACCGCTGGCGGTGGCGGCGGCAACAGCAGCTTGGTGGTTGATGAGGAGGACACCGAGGAGGAGGGGTCCGTTGAAGAGAGAGAGTGAGGGAGGGAGGTGAGGCCTGCTGACGAAGAGGAGCAGGGAGGCGAAGCTGCAGACTTGGACTCCTCTGAAGGAGGAGGCTTGATGGTCTGAGCCCCCCCAGCTCCCTGGGGGGCGGACAGACCAGACGGACTGGACGACGGGAGGGAAGGACTGGTCTGGTGGGGGCATTCCTCGGCCGTGAAGGCGGCCTCTGGAGTCTTACAGCTGCTGTCCACCGTCTGAGAGTCGGGCGATGACTCTCTGGCGTCCCGTAGAGGGGCGCTAGAAGGAGGCGGCGTGTGAGGTGGAGAGGAGGAGGGGGGGAGGACGCTGGTGGAAGAGGACGTAGAAGACGACGAGAAGGAGGAGGAGCAGGGGGGAGGGCCGGTTTGAGCCGTAGAGGGACTGACCTCCTTGCCCCCGTCTCCGCCGGCGGGCGGAGTGTCGAAGGTGGCTCCGCCCCAGCCTTCTGAGGCGGCTTTGGATTGGTTGCCATCACAGGCCGGCGGGGCGGCCGCTCCACCCTTCTTACCGGTTTTCTTGGCCAGGCGGCGCCGGCGCTTAGTTGCCAGAGAGGAAGAGGGGGATGATGCGGAGGAGGAGGTGGATGTGATGGAGCTGGGCTTCGTCTTCTTGGCCTTCAGCCCTGCGGATCCGGCCAAGGAGGACGGCGGCGGTGGCGGCGCTGCCAGGCCGCTCCGCTTCCCTAACGACAGCGGCTCGGAGCACGGCTTCAGGAACGGAGAGCGGCTCTCGTTGTCTCTACAAAAGACCACGGCTATGGAGCCCCCCACCACCGGGCCCCCTGCTGCTCCTCCTGCCCCCCCCGGCCCCAAGAGGTCCATGCTTAGCTTCCCAGAACCGACGCTGGTCCCCGTGGTGCTGCTCACCCCCTCCCGGACCAGAACCGACACCTTGGACTGCAGCTTTCCTTTCCTTTCCTTCTTGGATTTCCCAGATCGGATCAGATCCTTTCTGCTGCTCTTATTCCGGACTTTCTCCTTCCCTACTTTCCTGACTCTCTTTGCCGATGAGAGTCCAGGAGCGCCGGCGGCCGGACCGGGAGCGGCGCTAAGCGAGGACAGACTGTTGCTGGCGGTCCTGGTGGAGGACGATTCGGCTTTTTTGGGGGTGTGCGTCTTCTTCTTGGGGTGACCTTGCCTGGCTTTAGGCGAGGGTTTGACTTTCGGACTTTGGACAGGAGGTTCCAGAGGCAGAGGAGCAGGAGGCGTCTCCTCCAAGGACGGATAATCAGAGTCCAAAGCTTCTCCGTCCAAAGACAGTATGTCCATCTCCAGTTTGTCCGAGTAGCGGTCCGACTCGTAACCATGGTACCTCAGTGGGGAGAGCGAGCGGCTGCGGGCTCCTTCCCGGCTCTCGCCGTCTGCTACCGATTTCCATTTCCTCCTCTTCCTGTCCTCGTTGGGACGGCAGGGAGAAGCGGGGGCCAGGCGGGGGGAGCCGGGGACCGTGGTGGTGGTCGTGGTGGTGGTTACTGTGATTGTCCGCTTTATAGCAAAGAGGTCTGACCCATTGAGGTCTTGAATAGACGGCGGGACGACAGGACGGCCTTCCCGCCGGCGCTCCTGGTCTCGGTTGGCGTCCCGGTCCTCCCTGCTGCTCTTGGACCTTTTCTGAAGACGGCGCTCTCTGCTGCTGGACTCTCTCTTCCTCTCCCGCCTCCTGGAACTGGACTCTCGGGCTCTCTCGTCTTTCCTGCGACTGCTGCTGCTGTTACGATGCCTGTCCCGGTCTCTGTGACTCCTCCTGTCCCGGTCTTTGTCCCTGTCCCGGTGTCTCTCCTCAGACATACTAGAGAAGGAACGTCTGGAGTGCGTCTCCTTCCTGGAGGAGTGTCGGGAGCCCTCAGGGCTGCTGTGGCGTCTCTTATTTCCTTTCCGAATGCTGCTCCTGCTACCCCTCCTGACTTTGACCTCCTTCCCGTCCCTCTGTCCTCCTGATTTCTCTTTGCTTCTCCCCCGCTCCTCCTCTTTGCCCTTCCTCCTCTTCTTCCTCCTGGTCACCTTCTCTCCTGGCTTCCTGTCCTTGCTCTTCTGTCTGTCCCGGTCTCTGGAGCTCTTGGAGGCTTTGTGGTTCTTGCTGGGTGTCTCTGCAGGGGGAGTGATGGGGTAGGCAGAGGGGGAGGCCTGAGGAGGGGGAGGCGGGGGCTGAGAAGACAGAGGGGAGGAGGCAGGAAAAGACAGATATCTCTCCTTTCTCCTGCTGACCAGCTTCCTTCTCAGGTCCTCCACTCCGACATCAGGCTCCTCCTGCAGCTCGTCCTCCCAGTTTCCCTCCGTGCAGACGGAGACAAACGCGTCTCCGTCCAGGACCCGGAGGATGCGCTCCGGTTTGGAGCCAAAGAAGGAGTTAGAAGGAGGAGGATCTTCTGGAGGCTTCTTCTTGTCAGCAGCTCCAACGATCTCCCCCTCCTCTATCTCAGAGTGATCCGAGGCCACGCCTTCCCACTGTCCCCGCGCCTTGGAGCTGCCGTCCACTCTCCTCCTCAGAGGGGGCTGCCGGCTCCTGCTGGGGCTCCTGCCGGGGCTCCTGCTGGGGCTCCTGCCGGGGCTCCTGGGATCAGTCAGAACCTCCGTGGAATCTGGAGGTTCTTCATCGTTGATTTCCACATGTTGCTCCTGGATCTCCTGGTCTTTGAGTCCATCGTCTGACGGCGGGGAGCCGGTGGGGTCAAAAGGGTCGTATTTCTCCCCTTCCTCCCCCGCTGCCCTCCTCCCTTTCTCTCCATCAGTGGGGCTGTAGGGGTAGTGCATGGACCCCCTCCCCTCCTCCTCCTGCATGGGCGAGCGGGGGGCGTTCCTGGAGGCAGGTGAGGTCAGAGGTCGCGTGGACGTAGAAGACACCCTGGCCACCTCGCTCAGAGCTCGGACATCGCCTTTATAGTCGTTTCCAAAGAGAGACGAGGAGGAAGACAACGGAGAAGACGGCTCAGAGGAGGGAGGAGAGGGAGAGGAGAAGGGTGAGCAGGGAGGGGGGCTCCTGGAGGTCTCAGCTGGGGAGGAGGAGGGTGAGGACCTCCTTCTGAAGCCTGTGGCTGACGTAGAGTCCATGGGTGGAGGACCTGAAGCTCAAAGTCTGGCACCAACCTGAGGAGAGAGCAGAGGTGATGACTTTTTGGTTTTCTCTGTTAGAGTATTCAAAGCAGCGGCTGGATCTACAGCGGATAGATCTACAGCGGCTGGATCTACAGCGGACGGATCTATAGCAGCTGGATCTACAGCGGATAGATCTACAGCGGCTGGATCTATTGTTTTCTCTGTTAAAGTATTCAAACCAGCGGCTGGATCTACAGCGGATAGATCTACAGCGGCTGGATCTACAGCGGCTAGATCTACAGCGGCTAGATCTACAGCAGCTGGATCTACAGCGGCTGGATCTACAGCAGACGGATCTACAGCGGCTAGATCTACAGCGGCTAGATCTACAGAGGCTGGATCTACAGCGGCTGGATCTACAGCGGCTGGATCTACAGCGGACGGATCTACAGAGTCTGGATCTACAGCGGACGGATCTACAGCGGACGGATCTACAGCGGACGGATCTACAGCGGATGGATCTACAGCGGCTAGATCTACAGAGTCTGGATCTACAGCGGCTGGATCTACAGCGGATGGATCTACAGCGGATGGATCTACAGCGGACGGATCTACAGCGGCTAGATCTACAGAGTCTGGATCTACAGCGGACGGATCTACAGCGGACGGATCTACAGCGGACGGATCTACAGCGGCTAGATCTACAGCGGCTAGATCTACAGCGGCTAGATCTACAGCAGCTGGATCTACAGAGTCTGGATCTACAGCGGCTTGATCTACAGCGGACGGATCTACAGCGGACGGATCTACAGCGGCTAGATCTACAGCGGCTAGATCTACAGAGGCTGGATCTACAGCGGATGGATCTACAGCGGACGGATCTACAGCGGATGGATCTAAAGCGGACGGATCTACAGCGGCTAGATCTACAGCGGCTAGATCTACAGAGGCTGGATCTACAGCGGCTGGATCTACAGGGACGGATCTACAGCGGCTAGATCTACAGCGGCTAGATCTACAGCGGCTAGATCTACAGCGGCTGGATCTACAGTGGATGGATCTACAGCGGCTGGATCTAAAGCGGACGGATCTACAGCGGCTAGATCTACAGCGGCTAGATCTACAGAGGCTGGATCTACAGCGGCTAGATCTACAGAGTCTGGATCTACAGCGGACGGATCTACAGCGGATGGATCTACAGCGGACGGATCTACAGCGGCTAGATCTACAGCGGCTAGATCTACAGCAGCTGGATCTACAGAGTCTGGATCTACAGCGGCTTGATCTACAGCGGACGGATCTACAGCGGACGGATCTACAGCGGACGGATCTACAGCGGCTAGATCTACAGCGGCTAGATCTACAGAGGCTGGATCTACAGCGGATGGATCTACAGCGGACGGATCTACAGCGGATGGATCTACAGCGGACGGATCTACAGCGGCTAGATCTACAGCGGCTAGATCTACAGAGGCTGGATCTACAGCGGCTGGATCTACAGCGGCTGGATCTACAGCGGACGGATCTACAGCGGCTAGATCTACAGCGGCTAGATCTACAGCGGCTGGATCTACAGCGGCTAGATCTACAGCGGCTAGATCTACAGCGGACGGATCTACAGCGGCTAGATCTACAGCGGCTAGATCTACAGCGGCTAGATCTACAGCAGCTGGATCTACAGCGGCTGGATCTAAAGCGGACGGATCTACAGCGGCTAGATCTACAGCGGCTAGATCTACAGAGGCTGGATCTACAGCGGCTGGATCTACAGCGGCTAGATCTACAGCGGCTAGATCTACAGCGGCTGGATCTACAGAGTCTGGATCTACAGCGGCTTGATCTACAGCGGACGGATCTACAGCGGACGGATCTACAGCGGCTAGATCTACAGCGGCTAGATCTAGAGCGGATAGATCTACAGCGGACGGATCTACAGCGGCTGGATCTACAGCGGCTGGATCTATAGCAGACTGATCTACAGCGGACGGATCTACAGCGGCTGGATCTACAGCGGACGGATCTACAGCGGACGGATCTACAGCGGACGGATCTACAGCGGCTGGATCTACAGCGGACGGATCTACAGCGGATGGATCTACAGCAGACTGATCTACAGTGGATGGATCTACAGTGGATGGATCTACAGCGGCTGGATCTACAGCGGACGGATCTACAGCGGACGGATCTACAGCGGCTGGATCTACAGCGGACGGATCTACAGCGGCTGGATCTACAGCAGAAGGATCTACAGCGGCTGGATCTACAGCGGACGGATCTACAGCGGATGGATCTACAGCAGACTGATCTACAGTGGATGGATCTACAGCAGACTGATCTACAGCGGCTGGATCTACAGCAGACTGATCTACAGTGGATGGATCTACAGCGGACGGATCTACAGTGGATGGATCTACAGCGGACTGATCTACAGTGGATGGATCTACAGCAGACTGATCTACAGTGGATGGATCTACAGCGGACGGATCTACAGCGGACGGATCTACAGCAGACTGATCTACAGTGGATGGATCTACCGCGGACGGGTCTACAGCGGCTGGATCTACAGCGGACGGATCTACAGCGGATGGATCTACAGCAGACTGATCTACAGTGGATGGATCTACAGCGGACGGATCTACAGTGGATGGATCTACAGCGGACGGATCTACAGCGGACGGATCTACAGCGGATGGATCTACAGCAGACTGATCTACAGTGGATGGATCTACAGCGGACGGATCTACAGCGGCTGGATCTACAGCGGATGGATCTACAGCAGACTGATCTACAGTGGATGGATCTACAGCGGCTGGATCTACAGCAGACTGATCTACAGTGGATGGATCTACAGCAGACGGATCTACAGCGGCTGGATCTACAGCAGACTGATCTACAGTGGATGGATCTACAGCAGACTGATCTACAGTGGATGGATCTACAGCGGACGGATCTACAGCGGCTGGATCTACAGCAGACTGATCTACAGCGGATGGATCTACAGCAGACTGATCTACAGCGGATGGATCTACAGCAGACGGATCTACAGCGGATGGATCTACAGCAGACTGATCTACAGTGGATGGATCTACAGCAGACGGATCTACAGCGGATGGATCTACAGCAGACTGATCTACAGTGGATGGATCTACAGCAGACTGATCTACAGTGGATGGATCTACAGCGGACGGATCTACAGCGGCTGGATCTACAGCAGACTGATCTACAGTGGATGGATCTACAGCAGACTGATCTACAGCGGCTGGATCTACAGCGGACGGATCTACAGCGGCTGGATCTACAGCGGACGGATCTACAGCGGACGGATCTACAGCGGATGGATCTACAGCAGACTGATCTACAGTGGATGGATCTACAGCAGACTGATCTACAGCGGCTGGATCTACAGCGGACGGATCTACAGCGGCTGGATCTACAGCGGACGGATCTACAGCGGATGGATCTACAGCAGACTGATCTACAGTGGATGGATCTACAGCGGACTGATCTACAGCGGACTGATCTACAGTGGATGGATCTACAGCGGACGGATCTACAGTGGATGGATCTACAGCAGACTGATCTACAGTGGATGGATCTACAGCAGACTGATCTACAGTGGATGGATCTACAGCGGACGGATCTACAGCGGACGGATCTACAGCGGACGGATCTACAGCAGACTGATCTACAGTGGATGGATCTACAGTGGATGGATCTACCGCGGACGGGTCTACAGCGGCTGGATCTACAGCGGACGGATCTACAGCGGACGGATCTACAGCAGACTGATCTACAGCGGATGGATCTACAGCGGACGGATCTACAGCGGACGGATCTACAGCGGACGGATCTACAGCGGATGGATCTACAGCAGACTGATCTACAGTGGATGGATCTACAGCAGACTGATCTACAGTGGATGGATCTACAGCGGCTGGATCTACAGCAGACTGATCTACAGTGGATGGATCTACAGCAGACTGATCTACAGTGGATGGATCTACAGCGGACGGATCTACAGTGGATGGATCTACAGCGGACGGATCTACAGCGGATGGATCTACAGCAGACTGATCTACAGTGGATGGATCTACAGCAGACTGATCTACAGCGGATGGATCTACAGCGGACGGATCTACAGCGGATGGATCTACAGCGGACGGATCTACAGCGGCTAGATCTACAGCGGCTAGATCTAGAGCGGATAGATCTACAGCGGACGGATCTACAGCGGCTGGATCTACAGCGGCTGGATCTATAGCAGACTGATCTACAGCGGACGGATCTACAGCGGCTGGATCTACAGCGGACAGATCTACAGCGGACGGATCTACAGCGGCTGGATCTACAGCGGACGGATCTACAGCGGATGGATCTACAGCAGACTGATCTACAGTGGATGGATCTACAGTGGATGGATCTACAGCGGCTGGATCTACAGCGGACGGATCTACAGCGGACGGATCTACAGCGGCTGGATCTACAGCGGACGGATCTACAGCGGCTGGATCTACAGCAGAAGGATCTACAGCGGCTGGATCTACAGCGGACGGATCTACAGCGGATGGATCTACAGCAGACTGATCTACAGTGGATGGATCTACAGCAGACTGATCTACAGCGGCTGGATCTACAGCAGACTGATCTACAGTGGATGGATCTACAGCGGACGGATCTACAGTGGATGGATCTACAGCGGACTGATCTACAGTGGATGGATCTACAGCAGACTGATCTACAGTGGATGGATCTACAGCGGACGGATCTACAGCGGACGGATCTACAGCAGACTGATCTACAGTGGATGGATCTACCGCGGACGGGTCTACAGCGGCTGGATCTACAGCGGACGGATCTACAGCGGATGGATCTACAGCAGACTGATCTACAGTGGATGGATCTACAGCGGACGGATCTACAGCGGACGGATCTACAGCGGATGGATCTACAGCAGACTGATCTACAGTGGATGGATCTACAGCGGACGGATCTACAGCGGCTGGATCTACAGCGGATGGATCTACAGCAGACTGATCTACAGTGGATGGATCTACAGCGGCTGGATCTACAGCAGACTGATCTACAGTGGATGGATCTACAGCAGACTGATCTACAGTGGATGGATCTACAGCAGACGGATCTACAGCGGCTGGATCTACAGCAGACTGATCTACAGTGGATGGATCTACAGCAGACTGATCTACAGTGGATGGATCTACAGCGGACGGATCTACAGCGGACGGATCTACAGCGGCTGGATCTACAGCAGACTGATCTACAGCGGATGGATCTACAGCAGACTGATCTACAGTGGATGGATCTACAGCAGACGGATCTACAGCGGATGGATCTACAGCAGACTGATCTACAGTGGATGGATCTACAGCAGACGGATCTACAGCGGATGGATCTACAGCAGACTGATCTACAGTGGATGGATCTACAGCAGACTGATCTACAGTGGATGGATCTACAGCAGACTGATCTACAGCGGCTGGATCTACAGCGGACGGATCTACAGCGGCTGGATCTACAGCGGACGGATCTACAGCGGACGGATCTACAGCGGCTGGATCTACAGCAGACTGATCTACAGTGGATGGATCTACAGCAGACTGATCTACAGCGGCTGGATCTACAGCGGACGGATCTACAGCGGCTGGATCTACAGCGGACGGATCTACAGCGGACGGATCTACAGCGGATGGATCTACAGCAGACTGATCTACAGTGGATGGATCTACAGCAGACTGATCTACAGCGGCTGGATCTACAGCGGACGGATCTACAGCGGCTGGATCTACAGCGGACGGATCTACAGCGGATGGATCTACAGCAGACTGATCTACAGTGGATGGATCTACAGCGGACTGATCTACAGCGGACTGATCTACAGTGGATGGATCTACAGCGGACGGATCTACAGTGGATGGATCTACAGCAGACTGATCTACAGTGGATGGATCTACAGCAGACTGATCTACAGTGGATGGATCTACAGCGGACGGATCTACAGCGGACGGATCTACAGCAGACTGATCTACAGTGGATGGATCTACAGTGGATGGATCTACCGCGGACGGGTCTACAGCGGCTGGATCTACAGCGGACGGATCTACAGCGGACGGATCTACAGCAGACTGATCTACAGCGGATGGATCTACAGCGGACGGATCTACAGCGGACGGATCTACAGCGGACGGATCTACAGCGGACGGATCTACAGCAGACTGATCTACAGTGGATGGATCTACAGCAGACTGATCTACAGTGGATGGATCTACAGCGGCTGGATCTACAGCAGACTGATCTACAGTGGATGGATCTACAGCAGACTGATCTACAGTGGATGGATCTACAGCGGACGGATCTACAGTGGATGGATCTACAGCGGACGGATCTACAGCGGATGGATCTACAGCAGACTGATCTACAGTGGATGGATCTACAGCAGACTGATCTACAGCGGATGGATCTACAGCGGGTGGATCTACAGCGGACGGATCTACAGCGGATGGATCTACAGCAGACTGATCTACAGTGGATGGATCTACAGCAGACGGATCTACAGCGGATGGATCTACAGCAGACTGATCTACAGTGGATGGATCTACAGCAGACTGATCTACAGTGGATGGATCTACAGCAGACGGATCTACAGCGGATGGATCTACAGCAGACTGATCTACAGTGGATGGATCTACAGCAGACGGATCTACAGCAGACGGATCTACAGCAGACGGATCTACAGTGGATGGATCTACAGCGGATGGATCTACAGCAGACTGATCTATAGCGGATGGATCTACAGCAGACGGATCTACAGCGGATGGATCTACAGCAGACTGATCTACAGTGGATGGATCTACAGCAGACTGATCTACAGTGGATGGATCTACAGCAGACGGATCTACAGCGGATGGATCTACAGCAGACTGATCTACAGTGGATGGATCTACAGCGGATGGATCTACAGCAGACTGATCTATAGCGGATGGATCTACAGCGGACTGATCTACAGTGGATGGATCTACAGCAGACTGATCTACAGTGGATGGATCTACAGCGGACGGATCTACAGCGGATGGATCTACAGCAGACTGATCTACAGTGGATGGATCTACAGCAGACTGATCTACAGTGGATGGATCTACAGCAGACTGATCTACAGTGGATGGATCTGCAGCAGACTGATCTACAGCGGATGGATCTACAGCAGACTGATCTACAGTGGATGGATCTACAGCAGACTGATCTACAGTGGATGGATCTACAGCAGACTGATCTACAGTGGATGGATCTACAGCAGACTGATCTACAGCGGGTGGATCTACAGCAGACTGATCTACAGTGGATGGATCTGCAGCAGACTGATCTACAGCGGGTGGATCTACAGCAGACTGATCTACAGTGGATGGATCTACAGCAGACTGATCTACAGCGGGTGGATCTACAGCAGACTGATCTACAGTGGATGGATCTGCAGCAGACTGATCTACAGCGGATGGATCTGCAGCAGACTGATCTACAGCGGGTGGATCTACAGCAGACTGATCTACAGTGGATGGATCTACAGCGGCTCCATAAAGTCATCAGTCATGTGTTTTCATTTCATTTCTATTCTAAACCTTTTCTTTGATCCTTTCATTTCAGCTTATCTAACTGATATTTATCTAAGTTTTCATTGATTGGATCCAGTTAATGGGGGGGGGGGGGGGGGCTGGCTAACCTAGCGGTCAGGGCATGGCGCACAGACCGCCCCTCTAGGTCCCTGAGCCAGACCATTAACCCCTCACTGCTCCCCTGTGGGGTGGGTTATATGCATAAACCAGCCCTTCACCACTGGGAACCATGGTGGTGAAAGCATCATGCTGGGGGACTAGGAGACTGGTCAGAACCATAGAAGATGGATGGAGGTGGATCCTCTGCCCGCAGGAATCAGCTGTCAGAGTTGCCTAGTCAAAGACCAGGAGCCACAGGCCTCCACCCAAACTGACCTGAACTCACCCAGAACCATAGATGTTGGTGACATAGATGTCGGAGGCAGAACTAGCGAGCTTCATGGAGCTTTTCCAGCTGTGATGGAGCCTTTAGCATGAAGCTAACTGTTAGCCTCTCTGTTGGAGCTTCTTCTAGGAGCGCTTTGATTCCAGTGGAACTTCATCCCGGATTAACGGATAATTCTAATCTGGTTGATCATTTCTAACCATTTTCAGAGAACAGAAACCTTCTGCTAGCAGCTAGCTGCTTTAGCCTGCAGTGCTAACATGTTACCTTGACGAGGATGTCTTCTTCTTCTTCTTCTTCTGTATGACGGAGAACCTCCGCCCTTCCTCCGCCTGAACTCCTCCAGGCTCTCCAACCGAACCGAACCGAAGCTCCAGCTGCTCTGCTCGTTTCAAAACCGAAGGAGTCCTCTTCTATTAGCCGCCGCCATCTTCCTCCCCTGAAGCCGCCGGACAGCAAGGAATCATGGGAAACTGAGTTTTTCTGATGGGTGGTCATCACAGATGCCTCCCCTTGGCAGACCCCCACCCCCCCCTTTACAAATTGTGTTTTACTAATTATTCAAAAACAATAAGGTGATAGCTTCAGATAGGATCCCAGTTTTCATCTGTTAATTTTTTTTTCTTCACAACAAATAAAAAAATGCTCTAATTTTTTCAGATGTATTTAACAATTTATCTTAAGTTCTAATTCAAATTTTATAGAAAACTGTAGTTTTAACTTCAATTAAGTGAAAAATATGTAAAATTCCTGAATTCTAAATGTATATTGACCTAATAAGAAATAGAATTTTTATTGAACCTAATTGAAAATAAATTTTCCTTCATGCAGCTCTCTTAATATATTTGAATCTCTTGCCCTGTTTTTTATTTCATGCTTTTCTGGGCCCCCATGAAAACACGCTGGCCCCCTCCTGGCCCCCTGGTACATTTGGTCTAGGTTCTCAGAGCTTCTTTTGCAGCATTTTTATTGCCATTAAAGTGTCACCAGTTGAGAGGAGTGTCATTCACCCTCCCCCTCAGGGAGCTTCACTAAACACTGACAAAATAGGATTTTTATGATAAATCTTTTAGGAAATAAATCAAATTATTAGAAATCAATTAATTAAATTCTTAAAAAAAACTAGTGGTAGGAGGAGAGCACTTCAACTCACTTCAAGTACCAGGTTCAATCCCCACAGCCTCCACTCCGAGTCCCTCAGCAAGGCCGTTAAACCGCACAATGGCAACCCACTACTCCCCTTGGGGACCTCCTGGTCCTTCTGGGGAGCGGCGGACCTCTTGGTCCCTCTGGGGAGAGGCGGACCTCCTGTTCCCTCTGTGGGGCGGCGGACCTCTTGGTCCCTCTGGGGAGAGGCGGACCTCCTGGTCCCTCTGGGGGGCGGCGGACCTCCTGGTCCCTCTGGGAGTAACCAGGAGTTTCTTTCTTTAGAGTTTTGGCTAATGCTAATGCTAAAATAAAATCTGACCTGTGATTTGAACTAAAGGCCTGTGTTTCCATGGAGACCAATCAGTTGAGGAAAGGTCATTCTGGGACGGGGCTGCTTCACCAGTTCCTGCTTGGAATCAGGGTCCGACCCGGGGCCTACCGGGTCAGAACCAGATTCAGACGAGGCAAAACGTTCAGATTAAAAGTGGAGATCAGTGAGAGACAAGGAAAAGTTCTGATAGAAAATGACCCAAAGCCCGGTTGAACAAACCACAGAACCACCGTTCACAGACAAACATCTTTATTCCCCGTAATCCGGTTCTGAACATAAAGCTTTAGAATCCTAATCCCAACAGAATCACAATCCAAAAAAAAAAGAAGATATTCTAGAAACCAAAAGATTTTCACAGCAAAATACAAAACAGGGAAACCAGCAGAACCAATGGGAGCGGAACCAGTCTGACCCATTTGTACCCGGGTCCAGTGACTGGAACAGAACCTGGAGGATGAATAAAGCCATAAATCCTCTATTGCACTAATGATGGGAACCACAAAGGTTCCACTGGAACCAGAACGTCCTCGGAGGTCCCACTGGATCCAGAAGGTCCTCAGAGGTCCCACTGGATCCAGAAGGTCCTCAGAGCTCCCACTGGAACCAGAAGGTCCTCAGAGGTCTCACTGGATCCAGAACGTCCTCAGAGGTCCCACTGGATCCAGAAGGTCCTCAGAGGTCCCACTGGATCCAGAAGGTCCTCAGAGCTCCCACTGGATCCAGAAGGTCCTCAGAGGTCCCACTGGATCCAGAAGGTCCTCAGAGCTCCCACTGGATCCAGAAGGTCCTCAGAGCTCCCACTGGATCCAGAAGGTCTTCAGAGGTCCCACTGGATCCAGAAGGTCTTCAGAGGTCCCACTGGATCCAGAAGGTCCTCAGAGCTCCCACTGGAATCAGAACGTCCTCAGAGGTCCCACTGGATCCAGAAGGTCCTCAGAGGTCCCACTGGAATCAGAACGTCCTCAGAGGTCCCACTGGATCCAGAAGGTCCTCAGAGGTCCCACTGGATCCAGAAGGTCCTCAGAGGTTCCACTGGATCCAGAACGTCATCTGGCTGCTGCCAGAACCCAAAAGTTCTGGAAGCCTCTGGCTCGCTTTAAGCTACGTCCAACCTGGAGGTCCTGTGAGTAACAAGTTCTCCAGAACTTTAGTTCAAACAGGAACCATTTATTGACCTGGTACTTATTGAAGCCTTAAAAGCTGTAAACATAAAGATCAGAACCTAACCGGATCAGAACCAGTCTGGTTCTGCTGCACCGGGCCACAGAAAATATAACAAAGATCCGAATGAAAACTAAAGCCGACTCCGGTTTGAGAACCAGAACCGTTTCTAATGATGGTTGGATCCGGTTCCTCCTGGTCAGCAGAACTGAACCAAAACCTGCAGAACTTCCACTGTGAAGGCCTGGAGAGTGACTTCTTTGGTTCTGGTTCTGTTGATCCATCAGAAAAGCATTAAAGGTTTGTGGCTGAAAGGTGAGTCCTGCTGGTTCTGGTTCCTGAGCTTCAGCAGAACGGGTCCAAAACTCTGAGTCCGGTTCTCAAATAAAAGATTCTACAAAATGGAGCATTTGGCACCTTTGGATTATTGCTGCCTGGTCAGGAACCAGAACCAGAACAGGAGGAAGCAGGCAGACGGTTCTGAAAGCAACAGGTTGGACCTCAGGCTGAAGCCTGCAGAACAGAATCCTTTAAATATCTAAATCCAAACGGTTCTGTTTGGTTCTCCTGCTGCTCTTAAAGTACAGGGTCCCTCTAGTCTAGTCGGGCCGGGCCAGCACTGCTGGACCCGGCGAGGTGCAGTTCTAATCAGAACAGCCCTGCATCTTTGGCCATCTTGTAGAACAGTCCTCTGCTGGCAATCAGGTTGGACGGTGAGTCGAACTCGGCCATCTGGCCTTTATCCAGAACCAGAACCCTAAAGGACACAAAGAGCCGGATCAGAGCAGAACTACAGACAGCGACATGTTTGGAGTCCTGGTCCTCCTGGTTCTCCTCCTGGCGGGACGTGCCTGGAACCCCTCAGAGGGAGGCGTCCATCAGACAAAGATGATCCTCCTCAGCTGACTCCTCTGTAGGAGAAGCAGCTCTACTCTCATCCGTCTATGGGTCCGTCTATAGGTCCGTCTATGGGTCCGTCTATGGGTCCGTCTATTGGTCCGTCTATGGGTCCGTCTATAGGTCCGTCTATGGGTCCGTCTATGGGTCTGTCTATAGGTCCGTCTATGGGTCCGTCTATGGGTCCGTCTATGGGTCCGTCTATGGGTCCGTCTATTGGTCCGTCTATTGGTCCGTCTATGG
This sequence comes from Cyprinodon diabolis, assembly GCA_030533445.1. Lineage (NCBI taxonomy): Eukaryota > Metazoa > Chordata > Actinopteri > Cyprinodontiformes > Cyprinodontidae > Cyprinodon > Cyprinodon diabolis. The sequence continues at coordinate 42,671,574 of CM060077.1, forward strand.
GTCCGTCTATGGGTCCGTCTATAGATCCGTCTATGGGTCCGTCTATGGGTCCGTCTATTGGTCCGTCTATAGATCCGTCTATAGGTCCGTCTATGTGTCCGTCTATAGATCCGTCTATGGGTCCGTCTATGAGTCCGTCTATGAGTCCGTCTATGGATCCGTCTATGGGTCCGTCTATGAGTCCGTCTATGGATCCGTCTATGGGTCCGTCTATGAGTCCGTCTATGGATCCGTCCATGGGTCCGTCCATGGGTCCGTCTATGGATCCGTCTATGGATCCGTCTATGGGTCCGTCTATGGGTCCGTCTATGGATCCGTCTATGGGTCCGTCTATGGGTCCGTCTATGGGTCCGTCTATAGATCCGTCTATGGGTCCGTCTATGGGTCCGTCTATAGGTCCGTCTATGGGTCCGTCTATGGGTCCGTCTATGGGTCCGTCTATGGGTCCGTCTATGGGTCCGTCTATAGGTCCGTCTATGGGTCTATAGGTGCGTCAGACAGACGCGTAACGGTGAGGCGCCTCAGACCGACGCGTAACGGCGAGGCGCCTCAGACAGAACGGTGTGTGTCGGGTCCTGACCTGGTGTAGTCCATGATGGTCTTCAGGCGATGTGCTATGGTCAGAACCGTGCAGTCCTCAAACTGTGAGCGGATGGTGGACTGGATCAGGTTGTCCGTCTCCATGTCTACGGCAGCGGTGGCCTCGTCCAACACCAGGACTTTGGTCTTCCTCAGCACAGCTCTGGCGAGGCACAGCAGCTGCCTCTGACCCACACTGCAGGAACACACAGAAACCTGAATCACACCCCTGTACTCTGACAGCCCTAAATGAAATCCAGCCCCCCCTGCTGCCGTCACTAGTGCCCTAATTGGTGAACAATGATCCGTTCAACATAAATACAGCTGTTCTGGTTCTGACTCTACAGAACAGAGCTCCATGAGGAGCCTGGCAGACGGTCAGGGAACCGCGGAGGTCTGGAACAGGATTTAAACAAAGCTAAGAAACTTAGGAGGGAGTGAATTCAGAGGAGGAGGCTCTGCTCTGCATGGAGAATACAAAACGAATTTCAGACAGATAATAATTTGGAGTTTGGGTCGTTGTTTGGAGCTTTAGGATCACAGAAGTTATCCTCTAATGACAAATACTACTTCAGATACTAGAGAAAAGCTGCAACAAGGAGGCGGCTAAATCTAGAAGGACCTACAGTGGATGGATGGTTGGACATTATTTAGAACATCTTTAAGACGGAAAGAATTACTTTAGTTTTAAGGCTAAACAGGGATGTTTCTAAAGAGATGGATCAATATGTCCCTCTGATCCGTCCATCCTCTGTAGAGCTCCGCTATCAATTTCTCCTTCTTCCTCTTTTTTTTGGGTCTTTCCTTTTCAACCCTTTTCATCAGTAAATTAGTTACTTATTTTCCCATTTATAACAGATATACATTTTTGATCTAAGCCAAAGGAGAGATTTTCATTATCTTTGTTATTATTTTCTGTGTGATGGAGGGAGAACCAACCACCTCTATCTGAACATCCTGTGGAACTGGCTCTGCTGCTGTAATGAACAGATAACGGGTGTATTGATTAACAATGAAAATATCAACAAATATAGAATTGAAAATAAAGACAGTAAGTGCAGAGAGGCAGGACAGGAAGCAGTGGTGGGAGACCCACTCTGGTCCAGAAAGAGGAGAATGGAAAGAAAAGCTGCAGTCAGAAGGTCATTATGGATGAAGGTCAGCAGGAAGTCCACTCTTTCTCTTTAGTTTCAGTTCCAGAGGAAAAAAAATCTAATTTGAATCATTTAATGAGAGAAAACAGAACGTCCACTGAGCTGCTGTTTGTCAGACAGCAATGGCAGCAACACTGGGTGGGTCTATTCTATGGGCTTTATTTCTCTGGGATTCATACCTGAGGTTTTCTCCTCCCTCGCTGCACTCATGGCCCAGTTTGTTGGTCAGGCCTGAGACAAAGTTCTTGAGGTGTGAGAACTCCAATGCCCTCCAGATTTCCTCATCAGAGTAGGAGTCAAAAGGATCCAGGTTCATCCTCAGAGAGCCGGAGAACAGCACGGGGTCCTGGAAGATGAGCAGTGTGTCAGAATAGCCACTAGGCTGCCAAACACTTTCATTAAATCCCTCCCTCTGCTTTACAGCTGTGGTAAAGGCCTGACCTTTGACCTATAAGAACCTGCTGCTGAGGGTGGCTACATGTGGGAGCAGCTCTGTTAGCTTGATACTCAGATCCTTTTAAAACAACTTCAGGTTCCTTGTGAATCAAAGTTAGCTTCTGATCTTTTTCTTACCTCTAGTTTTAGGTCGCGTGCAGCTGAAAAGATTTTTGTTAATATTTTGTGATTTTTGGACACCTGTTAGCAACCATATCTTACACCCGGCAGCGGCTCATTTCCATTTAGAAAGGTCAAATAATACTTCAGCTTCTTCCGCAGTCCCAGCTGAGATGGAAAGGAGGTTGTGGAGATGCAGAGCAGGAGAAAGGAGAAGAGACAAAAGCCATCTCTTCCATCACTATCAAATAAGTTAGCGCTCCCTAGCAGGAGCTAGCGCTCCTAGCTCCCTAAAAGCCCTGAGTAGGACCCAGCTGGAGAATTATGGGTTTAACTGTGGGCGACAGTGGCGTTGGGTGTAGGAGTTTGCCCTGAAATCGAAGGGTTGACGGTTCAAGCCCTGACTCCGACTTTCAGTGTCGTTGTGTCCTTGGGCAAGACACTTCACCTGCATTGTCTACTGATGGTGATCAGAGGGCCCGGTGGCGCCAGTGTACGGCAGCCTCGCTTCTGTCAGTGAGCCCCAGGGCAGCTGTGGCCACAATGTGGCTTGCCACCATCAGTGTGTGAGTGTGTGTGTGAATGGGTGAATGAATGTAGTGTAAAGCGCCTTGGTCAAGTCTCCTAACTTGAATAAAGGCGCTATATAAGTACATGCCATTTACCATTTTACCATTTAACTGAAACATGGCTGCAGGATCATATCTGACTCAAGTGGCTCTTTGCCAGGCTTTCTGACCAAACCAGCAGACAGAGATTTAAAGAAGACTGGGAGAAGATCCCCAGCACCATGCAGTGCTCCTGCGTTGATCTCTGCTGGCCGTGCAGCCACAACAGGCCACTTTGCTTCAGTGGGATTCCCTTCACTGACCTGTGGGATGATGGTGATTCTGGAACGAAGCTCGTGGAGGCCTAGCTTAGCGATGTCCACTCCATCAATGAAGATGTGTCCTTCCGCTGCCTCGATGATCCGGAACAGCCCCAAGGTTAGGGAGGACTTCCCTGCTCCAGTCCTGCCAACAATCCCCACCTGATGAGGAGCAGCAGCACATCCACGGTGACCAGAGGTGATCTCAGGTCACCGTGAGGATAGAGCAGCAGGACCAACCTTCTCTCCTCCGTTAATGGTGATGGTGATGTCGCGAATGGCCAGGTCCAGGTCATGGCGATAGCGTAGACCAAAACCTTGAATGTCGATGCAGCCCTGGGAGGGCCAGCCAGGGGGTACGGTGGGCGGCTGATGATGCCACTGGGCCTGTGGGGCAGAGAACACACCTGAATACCAATAAATATATTTCACTTCAATTCTGTCCATAGAATCAAGGAAGCAATAAACCAACCAACAGTGAAAATGACTATAGCCAACAAGAACAATACAGGTAGACTAATCTGATCATCTGTAATGTCTGAGACGTTCAACCATGCCATACCTAGTTCTATAATTTAAAGATCTAGATACCTGCACATGACATGCAAGCACTTTCACTACTTTCATTCCATGAAGAGCAGAAGATCTCTGGACGCCTGCAGAAGTCCTGCTGATCTGGTGCCTCCCTGGTAGCTCATGTGGTAAACATGAACTCTTTGCTCGCATTTTCCTGCTGCTCCTGCACCTCCCTGCCTCCTCCTGCTTTGCTGTGTCTCGTCTTTTCTAAGCTCTCTTTTCATTTCACCCGAACTCAAAAAAGGGATCTGGTCAGCTGGTCTCAATGCAATTGATCAAACTATCTCAACTGGCAGACAGGGTAAAGGGGACCCGTCCTGTCCTGCCGGGACATACTTGATGGGAAACACCATGGACTCCTGGAAGGCTTGGAGGATGGTGTGTTTCTCAAGGCTGCCACTGGAGGATATTGAAGATGTGTGGATTTTTGATTTTATGATACTCAGATTTCTCTTGTTTGGATTTGGAGGATAGCTGATGTATCTACAATTACAAAGGATGTCTGCTGGAGTTTGGGCAGTGATCAGGCTGCCGGCAGCGGTTCATGCCCTCACTAAGGCTGTGAACGAGCAGGATCAGGAGATGAGCCGTATGCTGGCTGTGATTGAACACCCAGCATACGGCTGCGGTGGTTGAACTCAGAGGTGAGATGGGAGAACATCTTGGATGTGCACGCTCGCTTCAAGGCGGAAAAGCCCAACACATTTGGAATATTGGATTTCTCCACCAAAGAGCCAGCAAGAAAAGACTGAAGGAAATTCCTGTGCAGCCTGGTCTCAAAACAATAAGTGTAATTCTGGAATCAACCTCCTCCCTTTATCTAATCCCTTCTGGATGTTATGGCAAAAGGGCACAGAAGTCTGCTCCCCCCCCACCTGCAAACCATCTGTGGATGCGCTCAGTGACTGTTGATAAACTTCCATCTTATCAAGGACATGGCCTGTGGTCAGCGTTCATGAAGAATTGAACGCACTCATCAACACACTACTAATGTCTCAATATGTCAGATTGACTTCATGTGACTCCGCCTCTGATGTGACCCTCTGCTGAAATGTGTCTTGTGCTACATGTGCTTCTCTTGTGCAGCGTTTTTTTTTTTATCTCAAACTGTATCCTATCAAGGATAAAGTGTGAAATATGCTGGGTTTATTAAAGAATGTCTCTGGAAGCTCATCAAGAGAACGCCCAGAGTGAGCGAAGCAGTGATCAGAGCTAAAGGAGGCTACTTTGAAGAACCTAGAATATAATTTCAGTTGTTTCACACTTTTTGCAGAAGTATATAATTCCACATGTGTTCATTCATAGTTTTGATGCCTTCAGTGTGAATGTACAATTTTCATAATCATGAAAATAAAGAAAACTCTTTGAATGAGAAGGTGTCTGTACATACATACACTATACAAAAATAAACACATAACAATGGAAATACACACTTTATTATTAATATAATTTCACTTAATTTCACTAAAGACGACATCCTCCCTCTATGCTGAACATAAAATATATAAATAAAATCCACCTTCATAGATCTATAGACACTATATTTAGACTATCAGGAGTTTCTCTAAGATGTTATATTAAAACATATTATTTCTCCTCTTCTATAAACCTTTCTAGAATCACTTCCTTGTACCTCTTTGTAAATATCTCTGTGCTTATGCCCCGTTTTATCTCCTCATCCAAACATTGAGTCTCCCCTCATCGCTTGGTTGGTCTTTTAATTCAGGTTTTGGTCTCCGTCTCTTCCAGTCAACCTGTTTCTCTGCACTCATTTATTTCTGCCTGTCAACAATATTTAAGTTGTTTTGAATTTAACCAAATCCAGGAATTTAAAAAATGCGATTTTATAAAACGTTGCTTAGTGCGTTTCCTGTTTGGTTTATTGCCTTACAGCTTTTTTGCGGTGTTTATGACCGACATAGACAGCAAAGCGCTTTTATAGACATTTCCCACCAGACTTCCACACAGTCTGACAGATATGCTAAAAGAATATAATAATAATTATTATTATTATTATAATAATTGAACTTTATTGATCTCACATTGGAGAAATTCCCCCTCTGCATTTAGCCCCTCCCCTTGGGTAGCAGTGAGCTGCCATTGTGCGGCGCCCAGGGAGCAGGGTGGGGTTTTTCAGGGACCCAGAGTGGAGGCTGTGGGGGTGGGGCAGGAAACTCTATGCTGGAACCAGTAGGCCGCCGCTCTCCTGAACAATCAACAGTCTGGAGGGATTCATGATCAACATCTTGCTGATTCTCTAAAAGACTGCTGAGCATTTCCTTTATTTTCTTTCTCGATTTGTGAATCATCAATTATCGACTCCACATGTGATTCTGTACTTCTACTTTCATGAACTATAATCTTTTTTTATTCAGATTTAAAGGTACAAACAAACAAACCATCATTGTAGTTTGTTTATCTTCCCCAAAATGTGCAGCAGATTCTCTCTTGAACAGAAAATACAGAAAAACAACTTATAGATTAGAAACAATAAAGGACCCAAAATGGCCCCCTGTGGGACTCCAAAGGTAATATTAATGTATTCTGCTTCTGCTCTATTTCTACATATTGTATCAAACAGCTTTTATATATTATATATTATCATATATGCAACTGATCCAGAACGCAGCCATTTCTGTTTTTCTTTCTGAGTTTTATTTCATGATAATAATCCAGGTTTGGATTCCTGCTCTGAATGAAAAACGTCAATCCTTCTCTCACAGAGAAGGAGACCCCGCCCCCCACACCCCTATGTGAGGAGATGGCAAAGGAATGCGCTGCGTACCTCCTTTCCCGTGCTGGAGTACTCCTTCACCTTCTCCACAGCCACGATATTGGTCTCTACATCAGAGGACATTCTGACCAGCCAGGTCAGAGACGTGGTCAGCTGCATTCAAAGGCAAACAGAGGTCAGGATAGGCTCCTCCTCCCTTGACGCTGGAGTCCAGCACTGGGAAGTGTTAGGTTTACCTGCAGGGCATAGGAGATGGAAAGCCCGATGATGCCTGGGCTGAGTTGGTCTCTGGCCATCACAGCAAACAGGGCAGCAAACAACACGATGCAGTTTCCTACAAACTCCAGGCGAATAGCCAGCCACCTGCACAGTCAAAGAACATCAGGCCGTTTTTCCTGAAACGGAAATCACAGGAGCCGCTCTGGAACCGGTGAGCAGACTGGGATGTTTTTAAGCTCAACTGGTCTCATTCTGACCAGTTTAAGAAGGCTGGGAAGATGGCGGTGCTGCTAACCTGTTGGCTACTATGCCAGGGTAGTAGGCCTTCTGGTTGTGGTCGACCCGCTGGTCGCTCTGTTGGATGAAACGCTCCTGCTCGCCAAAAGCTCGGATGACAGAGGTGCCCAGCAATGTTTCGCTAAAGTGGGTGTAGATGGGAGAACGGCTGACAGACTCCAGGCGCTTCAGCTGGCGAGACGTTGCCACATAAAACCTCTGGAGACAAAGAGCCAGTTGAGTGGAGCAGAATGAGCTGAACTACAGGAAGGACTGATAACCCACCTGCACAAAAAAGTAGAGCAGCCCCAGGAAAGGAATGATGATAGCCACTAATGGCGTGGCAAACAGGATGATGAGACAAGAACCCAACACGTTGAACATGGATCCCATGAACATCTTGAGAATGTTGGGAATTACTGAATCAATGGTGTCCATCTCCTTGGAAAAGCGGTTGACCAGGTTGCCGCTTGGGGTTTTCTCAAAGAAGGACATGGGTGAGCGCAGGACGTCGTACAATAAGGACTGGTGGAGGTAGCGGGAAGCCATGATGCCCCCGATGGACATGGAGAGGGAATAACCAAAGACTGCTACACCTACAAGGTCACAGAGGAAGGAAGACTGTTCAGAACATCTGCACACTCCTCCAACTCTGTCTTCTTCTGTCAACCACAAACCTACAGGTCATGCATTGGGTTGACTTGTATTGAAGCTAATTCCTGTTCTGAAATAAGTGGCGTGCATGCTGAAGATGAGGATGAGTGACTGTTTAATGCTCTGATTGAGGTCGAGTCCAAACATTATTCAACTTTCCTTTACTAATGGCTTCCGGTCTTTTCTATTTCTCCTGGACAGAACATATGAAGGAGGAATTGTCCTGTAAACGGATTCCCTCATCAGGTAGCGGATCAGAGGTTGATCCACTAGAGGGAGCTAATGCTGCTGCAGGTGAGACATTACCTGGCTAAAGATAAGGTTAAAGGGGTCATAGAACGCTAACCTAATCTATAGATGAGGTTAGCATTAACGATAGTTCAGGGGGTGAAACGGACGTACAGAGGAGTTCAAACCCCATCAACACCTCCTCGCTTTGCAAATCTCACACTTACAAACTTCCACCATAAAACGTGGATAGTAGCTGACCGCAGACAGCACCGCAGGCAGTGCCGCAGACAGGAGGTCGGCTTGTTTTGTCTTTATGATCACAATTGCGGAAAACGACTTGTGAAGATGGACCAGCTAGAAGAGCGAGGTGAGAACGCTGGGACCCTTTTTCCACCTGGATCCCCGCTCTTTTTGGCCCTCATGGCCCTACGTTGTCGGATGAATGCGCCCCCAGTTCCTCTGCGCCTCGGCCGTATCTAGACCCAGAGCGTATAGAGCAGACCACGATTCAATATTGAGCATAAATCAAAAATGTCTGCATCAAGCTCACAGCGACACACTGCTGCAGAGAATAACCAGGCCTATCGACTGCTGGAGGACATAGGGACCCCCAGTTCATCATTCTATCTCTATTCTCCCACTCTGCAGAATCTGTTAGTTCAATCTCTAACGTTCTGCTCTCTCTGCTTTTTCTCATAGTAGCTTCATCTGTTCCTGTTTGGAACAGACCAGTATGTGTATGTTATATTTTTAACTGCATATGCAGACCTTCCCAGCTCTTTGTTAGGGAGAAATGACCCTCTGCTCCACACCCGATTTTGCAATCCAGCCTTTCTTTGCATCTATTTCTTCTGTTCTAGACTCTGGAGAACCCTGCGAATAATCCGAGTGGTCCAGACCGTTGGGTCAACCACAGAGTGTCTTCAGGCAGAGGATTTCTCAGAGCTGCTAGAGGAGACCCTTCCAGCCTGCAGCCGTTTAAAACATTTCTCTTCCTGTGGGGATCGGTTGAGATTCAAACTTTTTTTACAATTTAGTTCCCATTCTGTCCTCACACACTAATGGACAATAAATGGACAAAAGAGGAATAGTTGTGGAGGGTTCAGCACAGCCAGAAGCTCAATGAAAGAGTCTGATTATATCCTGACTTACCTTGGGTCAGGCCCAGACCGCCGTACACCCCCAGCCTGGTGAGTCTGTAAGGCTGGGTGCCGTTGACCACGGGGTCGTCCGTCCACAGGCTGAGCCAGTAGTTGGAGAAAAGGGAGACCACGTGATGGGTGAGGAAGAGCAGCAGACTGATGCAGGACAGAATCACACCAATGGCTTTCAGGTAGGCCTGAAATATGGCCAGCTTGACCTGAGGAGGCAGAGCAGAGCGTCTGGTAGCTTTCAATCACAACCATCCCGTCACCGTCTGCAGACCTCACAACCATCCCGTCACCGTCTGCAGACCTCACAGCCATCCCGTCACCGTCTGACCATCCCGTCACCGTCTGCAGACCTCACAACCATCCCGTCACCGTCTGCAGACCTCACAGCCATCCCGTCACCGTCTGACCATCCCGTCACCGTCTGCAGACCTCACAACCATCCCGTCACCGTCTGCAGACCTCACAACCATCCTGTCACCGTCTGCAGACCTCACAACCATCCTGTCACCGTCTGCGGACCTCACAACCATCCAGTCACCGTCTGCAGACCTCACAACCATCCCGTCACCGTCTGCAGACCTCACAACCATCCCGTCACCGTCTGCAGACCTCACAACCATCCTGTCACCGTCTGCGGACCTCACAACCATCCAGTCACCGTCTGCAGACCTCACAACCATCCCGTCACCGTCTGCAGACCTCACAACCATCCCGTCACCGTCTGCAGACCTCACAACCATCCTGTCACCGTCTGCGGACCTCACAACCATCCAGTCACCGTCTGCAGACCTCACAACCATCCCGTCACCGTCTGCAGACCTCACAACCATCCCTCACAACCATCCCGTCACCGTCTGCAGACCTCACAACCATCCCTCACAACCATCCCGTCACCGTCTGACCATCCCGTCACCGTCTGCGGACCTCACAACCAACCCGTCACCGTCTGACCATCCCGTCACCGTCTGCAGACCTCACAACCATCCCGTCACCGTCTGACCATCCCGTCACCGTCTGCGGACCTCACAACCATCCCGTCACCGTCTGACCATCCCGTCACCGTCTGCGGACCTCACAACCATCCCGTCACCGTCTGACCATCCCGTCACCGTCTGCGGACCTCACAACCATCCCGTCACCGTCTGACCATCCCGTCACCGTCTGCGGACCTCACAACCATCCCGTCACCGTCTGACCATCCCGTCACCGTCTGCGGACCTCACAACCATCCCGTCACCGTCTGACCATCCCGTCACCGTCTGCGGACCTCACAACCATCCCGTCACCGTCTGACCACCGTCTGACCATCCCGTCACCGTCTGCAGACCTCACAACCATCCCGTCACCGTCTGACCATCCCGTCACCGTCTGCAGACCTCACACTGATTCTCATTTAAAGCCTCTTTCAGTTCAGAGTCCCATTAAGCTTTTAGCAGGAAGGAAAGAGGAGAAACATCTGGACCTGAAGGAGACAAGACTTCCACATCTTCTCCAGCATCCAGGGAATACGACAGCATGACCATTCAGGCGTCCCCCGGCCCCAGATACAGGGGCGGGGGGGGGTCGGTATCCTGCAACCTTTAGATGTACCTCTGTTTCAACACATCTGAATCCTGTAATTACATGAATGAGAGCCTCTGCAGGAAGTGACCTCATACTCAGGAAGTAACTCAGCCATTTGATTAAGGTGTGTTGGACCAAGGATGGATCTAAAGGTTGCAGGATATCGGCCCCCAGGAAGTGGAACTGCACCCCCCCCGTGTTAGATGGAGCACTAGGTAAGGCCATGGCTTTGCTTCAGCGCTGAGAAAATGACTCCTCTGGACAGACAGACGGCCTTTAGACATCTGATGTTCCACCTTCAGCCAGGGAGGAGCTATAGAAACCCTCTCTGGCTTCCTCGGGTGAATGTCTGAACATCTGCTGGTTGAACTGATCATTGACTGATGATATAATGAATAAAGTCTTATTGGTGCACGCCGCGGCGTTGGAACCTACGTACCCGCCCAGTGCTGGCCTTGTCAGCCTCCGTCAGCTTCCCCAACTCAGGGTTCTTGGCCTTCTTGTTCAGGTCGGCGCCTCCATCAGTCTCTGCAGACGCTGTGGCCTGCGCCTTGGCAGCAGAGCCGCTGTGGATGGAGGCAGATCATGTCCGGTTCAGACTGGATCCAGAGCAGAACTTCATATGTGCATAAAGCAGTGATGGAATAAACATGGCTGTTATAAACGTCCTTCGATTCAGATAAGAACTTCAGCCTCATGCTGCTGTGAAGCTCTGAATAAGCTGCAGCGTGCAGCAGCAGGAAGCATGGTGGCCGCTCCAGAACCACGGCGCCATGGCCCGGCTGGCGGCGGCGCCCACTGCTGGGCCTACGGTGTACAGGTTCAGCCCCTTTACCTACGCCTCTACAGCCCTCAGCTTTACCCTGAATGTTGACCGTGTCGTCATAGCAACATGATGCCGTGATGCCTGCAGCCTTTTAACTGTTGAAGATGCTGGGATGTGAACGTTAATGCTGGGACCAAACCAGTTACTGACTGGTTTCTGGTGATCAAATAATCCTGGTGCCAAAGGCGGGCCAAACCCACCCAACAGGCGCCTCCTCTGGAGAGACGTCATGCAGGGACACACCGGGGGGGGGCTGCCATGTCTGCTCTCAGGCTGAAGCCAACATCAGTCTGGAGATCAAAGAGTTCCCTGCTGCTGGATGATTGATTGAACGATGGAGAACATGTTTCTACCATCAATGATGCTACAGAACTTCTTACTGGACTCATTATCATTCAGCAGATTCTATGGCAGTTCTGTTCTGGGAGGATTTGAGCGTCCAGAGCTGGTCTAGCTATCAGATGAAGGTCAAACCGTGAAGCTAGGGCTGTAGTGATGCAGTAGTGAACGCTGAGCGTGCAAACATCCAACATGACGGTACTAAAGAGGATTAATCACGCTGCAGAGCTGCTCATGGAACGCTCTCAGAACATCACGGCGCCATCAGACCGATATTAAAGCTCTGTGACGCAGCGGTCAGGGTCCGTCCAGAACCGCACCGCAGGATCATTGATCCAAACATTCATGGAGTCCAATCTGCTCCTGGTCAGACCAATGACCTGAACGCAGACCTGCGGCTCCACAGCAGATCCACTCACCCGATGAGAGCAGGAACATCTCCGTTCTCCAGCGCTGCCGCTTCACTCTTAGCTTCAGCTGCTAAACCTGAGCAGGAAGGAAAGGAGGCTTAGTGGAAACACGCTGGTCCAGAACCTGTGGAAGCAAATGAACGGCTGCTCACCACCATCTTCAGTTTGCTCCACGTTGGCGTACGTCTTCAGGAACTCTGCAAAGGCGCCCTCTTTGGCCAGGAGCTGCTGGTAGGAGCCGACCTCTGTGATCTCACACTCCACCATGACCAGGATGAGGTCAGTCTGGGGGAGGTAGCTCAGTCCGTGGGACACCAGCACCCGGGTCTGCAAGCATCCAAACAAACCAGAGCTTCATGTCAGGAGATTTCCAGTTTCCTTCCACCCACAGAACTGGAGCTGAAATGAAGAGCAGCTGCTCAGAGCGTCTCTCCCAGCGCCGCTCTGCGGCCGCTCGGAGCGGCGCTGTGGCGTTGGAGCTTCTCTGACTAGCGTGGTTATCGATGGCGGTTTCCTGTCAGGAACATTTCCTGCAGCCGTAGCTGTTTGCAGCAAACCAGCAGCCGACCCACCTTGTTCCTCAGCAGGCCCTGCGGGCCGATGACGTGGTCGAAGATGTGCTTTCCAACGTGAGCGTCGACGGCAGAGAGCGGGTCATCCAGCAGGTACACGGCCCGGTCGCAGAACACGGCCCTGGCCAGGCTCAGCCTCTGCTTCTGGCCTCCAGACAGGTTGACCCCCTGAACACAGGTGGAGGTCAGAGTGGTCTCCATGGAGACCAGCAGCAGGACAATATTTCCATTCAAACCTTCTCTCCGATCTCCGTCTGATCTCCAGCAGGGAGGATCTCCAGGTCCGGCTGGAGGGCACAGGCCTCCACCACCCGCTGGTACCAGTCCTCCCTCATCTCCTGGCCGAACATGATGTTCTCCTTCAGCGTGGAGTTCTGGATCCAGGCCTGCTGTGGAACGTAGGCCACAGAACCCTGGAGGAAACACACAGCCGTTTCAGTTTCACTCTGACCTTAAGGTCGTCTCTGCAGGAGCTTTGGTTAAAGTCAGCGGAGCTTCGCTGATGCAGCCATGGAACTAAACGTTCTACTAACGGCCTCCTGGGTGTTCTCCATGGACCTGTGGAGCAGGAGAACTCAGGAGACTCCTGGTTTGTACAGACATCCTCTCTGCTCTGAGGAAGAGGCTCAGTGGTCAGTCTGTAGATCCAGGAGGCGGATCCCTGCAGGCTGGTTTGAACTTGCTGAGGGTCCCTGCCCTGAGAGAAGGGAAGGTCGCCTCAGTGGAACATCTGGAACAGCTGCTACCTCAGAGCTGAAGATCAGAAGCATGGCTGCGTCGGAACAGCAGCGGGTTTTAACACCCAGTTCTTTACAAGCAGCCAATTAGGAATCTAATTGGAAATATTAAGGAAGAACTTCCAGCTTCTTCTGGGTCCACCAGCGACATGCTGCTCCGCTGTGTGCAGGGCCGGAACCAGGACTTTTCTAATACCCAGGTCAAATATTGCGATAAATCTTACTTGACAAAAAAATATCCTAAAATGGTGACTTTTTAAAATATATTTTAGAAACGTGAATAAAGAGTTAAATCACAAGCCCATAAGGGAGGTGAATATGAACATGTTTATTATAACAATTCTAAAACTCAGCAAATTAGAGAGAGAGAGAGAGAGAGTGTGTGAGAATGAAGCTAGCAGACACAATCTGGACCATTTAAAGACCCGGTCCCCGTCCCCTGTGTCCCCTGTCCCCCCCGTGTCCCCTGTGTCCCAGTGAGAGCGTCAGACGACCACCTTCACAGCCACGCTTCCTTCCAGTTTGTCCATCTCTCCCAGCAGGGCAGACAGCAGAGAGGACTTCCCTGAGCCAACGTGTCCCACCACTGCTACCAGCGAGCCTTCTGGGATGGACACATTCAGCCTGGACACACAGAGACAAAAGCTTCACGTCTCCGAGCTTCAAACCGTCCACTGACAGCTAATGGATAAAAACCTCCTGAGCGTCGGGTTCTCCGTCCTGGACCAGCTGAAGACTCCGTCCACAATGGAGATGCTGTGTCCCGCTGGAGACCAAAGGACAACCGGTCAGGAAGACATCAACCGCAACTCAACCAAGCTACAGGTGGTCCAGCCTTAAAGACTGGTTACAGTCTGGTTACAGTTAAAGACTGGTTACAGTTAAAGACTAGTTACAGGCTGGTTACAGTTTAAGACTAGTTACAGGCTGGTTACAGTTTAAGACTAGTTACAGGCTGGTTACAGTTAAAGACTGGTTACAGTTAAAGACTAGTTACAGGCTGGTTACAGTTTAAGACTAGTTACAGGCTGGTTACAGTTAAACACTAGTTAGAGGCTGGTTACAGTTAAAGACTAGTTAGAGGCTGGTTACAGTTTAAAACTGGTTACAGGCTGGTTACAGTTAGACTAGTTACAGTTTAAGACTGGTTAAAGGCTGGTTACAGTTAAACACTAGTTAGAGGCTGGTTACAGTTAAAGACTAGTTACAGGCTGGTTACAGTTAAACACTAGTTAGAGGCTAGTTACAGTTAGACTAGTTACAGGCTGGTTACAGTTAAACACTAGTTAGAGGCTGGTTACAGTTAAAGACTAGTTAGAGGCTGGTTACAGTTAAAGACTAGTTACAGGCTGGTTACAGTTAAACACTAGTTAGAGGCTGGTTACAGTTAAAAACTAGTTAGAGGCTGGTTACAGGCTGGTTACAGTTTAAGACTGGTTACAGGCTGGTTACCGTTAAAGACTAGTTAGAGGCTGGTTACAGGCTGGTTACAGTTAAACACTAGTTAGAGGCTGGTTTCAGTTAAAGACTGGTTACAGGCTGGTTACCGTTAAAGACTAGTTAGAGGCTGGGTACAGTTAAACACTAGTTAGAGGCTGGTTACAGTTAAAGACTAGTTACAGGCTGGTTACAGTTAAACACTAGTTAGAGGCTGGTTACAGTTAAAGACTAGTTACAGGCTGGTTACAGTTAAACACTAGTTAGAGGCTGGTTACAGTTAAAGACTAGTTACAGGCTGGTTACAGTTAAACACTAGTTAGAGGCTGGTTACAGTTAAAGACTAGTTAGAGGCTGGTTACAGGCTGGTTACAGTTTAAGACTGGTTACAGGCTGGTTACCGTTAAAGACTAGTTAGAGGCTGGTTACAGGCTGGTTACAGTTTAAGACTGGTTACAGGCTGGTTACCGTTAAAGACTAGTTAGAGGCTGGTTACAGGCTGGTTACAGTTAAACACTAGTTAGAGGCTGGTTTCAGTTAAAGACTGGTTACAGGCTGGTTGCAGGCTGGTTAAAGTTAAACACTAGTTAGAGGCTGGTTTCAGTTAAAGACTAGTAAGAGGCTGGTTACAGTTAAAGACTAGTTACAGGCTGGTTACAGTTTAAGACTGGTTACAGGCTGGTTACAGTTAAACACTAGTTAGAGGCTGGTTACAGTTAAACACTAGTTACAGGCTGGTTACAGTTAAACACTAGTTAGAGGCTGGTTACAGTTAAAGACTAGTTAGAGGCTGGTTACAGTTAAAGACTAGTTACAGGCTGGTTACAGTTAAACACTAGTTAGAGGCTGGTTACAGTTAAAGACTAGTTAGAGGCTGGTTACAGGCTGGTTACAGTTTAAGACTGGTTACAGGCTGGTTACCGTTAAAGACTAGTTAGAGGCTGGTTACAGGCTGGTTACAGTTAAACACTAGTTAGAGGCTGGTTTCAGTTAAAGACTGGTTACAGGCTGGTTACCGTTAAAGACTAGTTAGAGGCTGGGTACAGTTAAACACTAGTTAGAGGCTGGTTACAGTTAAAGACTAGTTACAGGCTGGTTACAGTTAAACACTAGTTAGAGGCTGGTTACAGTTAAAGACTGGTTACAGGCTGGTTGCAGGCTGGTTAAAGTTAAACACTAGTTAGAGGCTGGTTTCAGTTAAAGACTAGTAAGAGGCTGGTTACAGTTAAAGACTAGTTACAGGCTGGTTACAGTTAAACACTAGTTAGAGGCTGGTTACAGTTAAAGACTAGTTAGAGGCTGGTTACAGTTAAAGACTAGTTACAGGCTGGTTACAGTTAAACACTAGTTAGAGGCTGGTTACAGTTAAAGACTAGTTAGAGGCTGGTTACAGGCTGGTTACAGTTTAAGACTGGTTACAGGCTGGTTACCGTTAAAGACTAGTTAGAGGCTGGTTACAGGCTGGTTACAGTTAAACACTAGTTAGAGGCTGGTTTCAGTTAAAGACTGGTTACAGGCTGGTTGCAAGCTGGTTAAAGTTAAACACTAGTTAGAGGCTGGTTTCAGTTAAAGACTAGTAAGAGGCTGGTTACAGTTAAAGACTAGTTACAGGCTGGTTACAGTTTAAGACTGGTTACAGGCTGGTTACAGTTAAACACTAGTTAGAGGCTGGTTACAGTTAAAGACTAGTTAGAGGCTGGTTACAGTTTAAGACTGGTTACAGGCTGGTTACAGTTAAAGACTAGTTACAGGCTGGTTACAGTTAAACACTAGTTAGAGGCTGGTTACAGTTAAAGACTAGTTACAGGCTGGTTACAGTTAAACACTAGTTAGAGGCTGGTTACAGTTAAAGACTAGTTACAGGCTGGTTACAGTTAAACACTAGTTAGAGGCTGGTTACAGTTAAAGACTAGTTACAGGCTGGTTACAGTTAAACACTAGTTAGAGGCTGGTTACAGTAAAGACTAGTTACAGGCTGGTTACAGTTAAACACTAGTTAGAGGCTGGTTACAGTTAAAGACTAGTTAGAGGCTGGTTACAGGCTGGTTACAGTTTAAGACTGGTTACAGGCTGGTTACCGTTAAAGACTAGTTAGAGGCTGGTTAAAGACTGGTTACAGTTAAACACTAGTTAGAAGCTGGTTTCAGTTAAAGACTGGTTACAGGCTGGTTGCAGGCTGGTTACAGTTAAACACTAGTTAGAGGCTGGTTTCAGTTAAAGACTAGTTAGAGGCTGGTTACAGTTAAAGACTAGTTAGAGGCTGGTTTCAGTTAAAGACTAGTTAGAGGCTGGTTTAAGTTAAAGACTGGTTACAGGCTGGTTGCAGTTAAAGACTGGTTACAGGCTGGTTACAGTTAAACACTAATTAGAGGCTGGTTACAGTTAAAGACTAGTTAGAGGCTGGTTACAGGCTGGTTACAGTTTAAGACTGGTTACAGGCTGGTTACCGTTAAAGACTAGTTAGAGGCTGGTTAAAGACTGGTTACAGTTAAACACTAGTTAGAAGCTGGTTTCAGTTAAAGACTGGTTACAGGCTGGTTACAGGCTGGTTACAGTTAAACACTAGTTAGAGGCTGGTTTCAGTTAAAGACTAGTTAGAGGCTGGTTACAGTTAAACACTAGTTAGAGGCTGGTTTCAGTTAAAGACTAGTTAGAGGCTGGTTTCAGTTAAAGACTGGTTACAGGCTGGTTGCAGTTAAAGACTGGTTACAGGCTGGTTACAGTTAAACACTAGTTAGAGGCTGGTTACAGTTAAAGACTAGTTAGAGGCTGGTTACAGGCTGGTTACAGTTTAAGACTGGTTACAGGCTGGTTACCGTTAAAGACTAGTTAGAGGCTGGTTAAAGACTGGTTACAGTTAAACACTAGTTAGAAGCTGGTTTCAGTTAAAGACTGGTTACAGGCTGGTTGCAGGCTGGTTACAGTTAAACACTAGTTAGAGGCTGGTT
This sequence comes from Cyprinodon diabolis, assembly GCA_030533445.1. Taxonomy (NCBI): domain Eukaryota; kingdom Metazoa; phylum Chordata; class Actinopteri; order Cyprinodontiformes; family Cyprinodontidae; genus Cyprinodon; species Cyprinodon diabolis. The sequence goes on from CM060077.1 coordinate 42,689,406, forward strand.
TCAGTTAAAGACTGGTTACAGGCTGGTTGCAGTTAAAGACTGGTTACAGGCTGGTTGCAGTTAAAGACTGGTTACAGGCTGGTTACAGTTAAACACTAGTTAGAGGCTGGTTTCAGTTAAAGACTAGTTACAGGCTGGTTACAGTTTAAGACTGGTTACAGGCTGGTTACAGTTAAACACTAGTTAGAGGCTGGTTACAGTTAAAGACTAGTTAGAGGCTGGTTACAGTTTAAAACTGGTTACAGGCTGGTTACAGTTAAATACTAGTTACAGGCTGGTTACAGTTTAAGACTGGTTACAGGCTGGTTACAGTTAAACACTAGTTAGAGGCTGTTTACAGTTAAAGACTAGTTAGAGGCTGGTTACAGTTTAAGACTGGTTACAGTTAAAGACTAGTTACAGGCTGGTTACAGTTAAACACTAGTTAGAGGCTGGTTACAGTTAAACACTATTTAGAGGCTGGTTACAGTTAAAGACTAGTTACAGGCTGGTTACAGTTAAACACTAGTTAGAGGCTGGTTACAGTTAAAGACTAGTTACAGGCTGGTTACAGTTAAAGACTAGTTAATGAGTGGCTACAGTTTAAAACTAGTTACAGGCTGGTTTCAGTTAAAGACTAGTTAGAGGCTGGTTACAGTTAAACACTAGTTAGAGGCTGGTTTCAGTTAAAGACTGGTTACAGGCTGGTTGCAGGCTGGTTACAGTTAAACACTAGTTAGAGGCTGGTTGCAGTTAAAGACTAGTTAATGAGTGTCTACAGTTTAAAACTAGTTACAGGCTGGTTTCAGTTAAAGACTAGATAAAGGCTGGTTTCAGTTAAAGACTAGTTACAGGCTGGTTTCGGTTAAAGACTAGATAAAGGCTGGTTTCAGTGAAAGACTAGTTACAGGCTGGTTTCAGTTAAAGACTAGCTACAGGCTGGTTTCAGTTAAAGACTAGTTACAGGCTGGTTTCAGTTAAAGACTAGTTAGAGGCTGGTTTCAGTTAAACACTATTTAGAGGCTGGTTACAGTTAAAGACTAGTTAGAGGCTGGTTACAGGCTGGTTACCGTTAAAGACTAGTTAGAGGCTGGTTACAGGCTGGTTACAGTTAAACACTAGTTAGAGGCTGGTTTCAGTTAAAGACTGGTTACAGGCTGGTTGCAGGCTGGTTACAGTTAAACACTAGTTAGAGGCTGGTTTCAGTTAAAGACTGGTTACAGGCTGGTTGCAGTTAAAGACTAGTTAATGAGTGGCTACAGTTTAAAACTAGTTACAGGCTGGTTTCAGTTAAAGACTAGCTAGAGGCTGGTTTCAGTTAAAGACTAGTTACAGGCTGGTTTCAGTTAAAGACTAGTTACAGGCTGGTTTCAGTTAAAGACTAGCTACAGGCTGGTTTCAGTTAAAGACTAGTTACAGGTCGGTTTCAGTTAAAGACTAGTTACAGGTCGGTTTCAGTTAAAGACTAGCTACAGGCTGGTTTCAGTTAAAGACTAGTTACAGGATGGTTTCAGTTAAATACTAGCTACAGGCTGGTTTCAGTTAAAGACTAGTTACAGGCTGGTTTCAGTTAAAGACTAGTTAGAGGCTGGTTACAGGCTGGTTACAGTTAAACACTAGTTAGAGGCTGGTTTCAGTTAAAGACTGGTTACAGGCTGGTTTCAGTTAAAGACTAGCTACAGGCTGGTTTCAGTTAAAGACTAGTTACAGGCTGGTTACAGTTTAAGACCGGTTACAGGCTGGTTACAGTTAAACACTAGTTAGAGGCTGGTTACAGTTAAAGACTAGTTAGAGGCTGGTTACAGTTTAAGACTGGTTACAGTCTGGTTACAGTTAAAGACTAGTTACAGGCTGGTTACAGTTAAACACTAGTTATAGGCTGGTTACAGTTAAACACTAGTTAGAGGCTGGTTACAGGCTGGTTACCGTTAAAGACTAGTTAGAGGCTGGTTACAGGCTGGTTACAGTTAAACACTAGTTAGAGGCTGGTTTCAGTTAAAGACTGGTTACAGGCTGGTTGCAGGCTGGTTACAGTTAAACACTAGTTAGAGGCTGGTTTCAGTTAAAGACTGGTTACAGGCTGGTTGCAGTTAAAGACTAGTTAATGAGTGGCTACAGTTTAAAACTAGTTACAGGCTGGTTTCAGTTAAAGACTAGCTACAGGCTGGTTTCAGTTAAAGACTAGTTACAGGCTGGTTTCAGTTAAAGACTAGCTACAGGCTGGTTTCAGTTAAAGACTAGTTACAGGCCGGTTTCAGTTAAAGACTAGCTACAGGCTGGTTTCAGTTAAAGACTAGTTACAGGCTGGTTTCAGTTAAAGACTAGCTACAGGCTGGTTTCAGTTAAAGACTAGTTACAGGCTGGTTTCAGTTAAAGACTAGCTACAGGCTGGTTTCAGTGAAAGACTAGTTACAGGCTGGTTTCAGTTAAAGACTAGCTACAGGCTGGTTTCAGTTAAAGACTAGCTACAGGCTGGTTTCAGTGAAAGACTAGTTACAGGCTGGTTTCAGTTAAAGACTAGCTACAGGCTGGTTTCACTTAAAGACTAGTTACAGGCTGGTTTCAGTTAAAGACTAGCTACAGGCTGGTTTCAGTTAAAGACTAGTTACAGGCTGGTTTCAGTTAAAGACTAGCTACAGGCTGGTTTCAGTTAAAGACTAGTTAGAGGCCGGTTTCAGTTAAAGACTAGCTACAGGCTGGTTTCAGTTAAAGACTAGCTACAGGCTGGTTTCAGTTAAAGACTAGTTAGAGGCCGGTTTCAGTTAAAGACTAGCTACAGGCTGGTTTCAGTTAAAGACTAGTTACAGGCCGGTTTCAGTTAAACACTAGTTAGAGGCTGGTTTCAGTAATAGACTAGTTACAGGCTGGTTACAGTTAAAGACTAGTTAATGACTGGCTACAGTTAAAGAGTAGTTAATGGCCTATTAAAAGAAAGACAAGTTAACGACCAAGTTGTAGAGAGTTGGAAAGAGACTCACAGCCACCCAGGGCTTGGTGGTCCACGCTGTCTGCCTGAAGCTCCTCGTGGGACAGAAAGACTCGGAGCCTCTTCAGGGAAACACTGACCTGAGAACAGACAACATGAAGAAGCCATCAGGGATGGGGAGGGGGGGGGGGGGGCTGCCATGCTCAAAGGTTACCTGTGGAGTAACCTTGCTAGGACCAATTCTCTTTACTTTATACATGCTCCCAATTGGTAGAATTATTAGACAGCATGGGATTAATTTCCACTGTTATGCTGATGATACCCAGCTATATCTGTCTATAATCCAGATGAAGCTAACCCATTACATAGATTACAGGCATGTCTGAAGACATAAAAACACTTCGCTCTCAATCTGCAGGTTTACTAGTGGTTCCTAGAATTTCTAAAAGTAGAATGGGAGGCAGATCTTTTAGTTATCAGGCTCCTCTCCTGTGGAACCAACTACCAGTTTTAGTCCGTGAGGCAGACACCCTGTCTACTTTTAAGGCTAGGCTTAAAAAACTTTCCTTTTTGATAAAGCTTCTAGTTAGAGTGGCTCAGGTTATCCTGAGCTATCTCTATAGTTCTGCTGCTATAGGCTTAGACTGCTGGAGGACATAGGGACCCCTTTTTCATCATTCTGCTTCATTCTATCTCTGTTCTCCTATTCTGCAGAATCTGTTAGTTCAATCTCTAACGTTCTGCTCTCTCTGCTTTTTCTCATAGTAGCTTCATCTGGTCTGTTCCTGTTTGGCTGTGACTCCATCCTGGAGAGAAATATCAGCTGTGCTGCTGCCATCAACACCTTTGTTTCTAGATGTTGGAGCTTGGCCTGTTTTCCAGTGTAGTCCTGTTTCTCTGACTGTGACTAACTGGATGTGCTCTCTTCATCCTCTGACATGGGAGCTGGCTCGGAGCTCGTCTGCCTGGCTGTGTGTTTCCTGGACGGGGCCGCCTGTGGAGCTGGTTGACAGTTGCCTTTTGTATCTATGCTTCTTTTTCTATGTCTGCTTCTGTCTCCTTGAACCCCAGTGGGCCTCAGCAGATGGCCGCTCACACTGAGCCTGGTTCTGCTGGAGGTTTCTTCCTGTTCAAAGGGAGTTTTTCCTCTCCACTGTCGCTACAAGCATGCTTAGTGTGAGGGATTGCTGAAGAGTCAATGAGTCGATGCAATCAGCTGGTTTTCCTTAGATAGAAAACTTTGAATCAATCTGACTGGATGATCTGGTGAACTGGAAAGTGACCTGATGTGAATTGGAGCTATAGAAATAAACTGAATAGAATAGAATTGAATAGGTGATGAAGGCCATTTGGGCCATGTAGGTCATATATGACCTACATGGCCCAAATGGCCAAGTCCAAGTCCAGCTCTGTCTGGTTGGGAAGCAAACCCACCTGAACAATGCTGCTGATGACAAAGGGCAGCATGTTGAGAGGAAAACGCAGGATGTTGAACAGCGCCAGTGACACGAAGGCCTTCTGAGCATCCAGCACGTTCCGTTCATCGATTAGCACATAAACGGCGAAGGTGGACAGGGCAACCTGGAGAGAAGGGCAGAGGAAGCACTCAGAGAAGAAGAAGAGGGACGATGCAGCGGTGCCTCTTTCAGAGACTCACCAAGAAAGGAGCGCACACCCAGGTGAAGGTGGATATGGCGCCCAGGTAAGCAGCCTTCTTCAGCACGCGCAGCTCGCTCTCCCGGATCTCAGACACCTTGTCCTTGAAGGCCAGTTCCCAGGCGTAGAGCTTCAGCACCTTGATGCCGTTCAGCATCTCGTTCATAAGCTTGATGCGGCTGTCTTTGCTCTTCATCTGGGCTACCTGTTCAACACAAGTAGAGCACTCAGCTGTGGCGCCGCCTCGTCCTCAGTCCATCATGGCTGGAGGAAGGCCTACCTGGTAGGTTTTAGTTTTCATGGCAATAACGGCATTAATCGGAACCATCAGAACCATCACTGCAACTCCTGCCAGCACAGATGGACCCAAATTCTGTAAAGAAGAGGAGGAAACAAGGAGAGGAGTGACTAGTCCTTATCTGGTACTTTCAGGTCTTCTAGAAAGGCTTCCGAGTCTCTGGGTCGCTTTACCTGCCAGAGAAAGTAGAGGGCCAGGACCACCTGCAGCGGTGCAGACCACACCATGTTAATGTAGGTGACCAGGTCCATGAAGCGCTGAGCATCCACAGACATCAGGTTGACAATTTCTCCCACCGTCGATGTGCGCCGTGCCGCGTTACTAATCACCAAGGCCTGAAAGGACAAACCAGGAAGTGAACCCTACTCCATCCTTCGTCTGAGGCTCAGAGTCCAGTTCTACCTTACTGATTAAAAAGCCATCAAGGGGAGTCCCGCCGAGGAAGATGGTGGACACTAGCAGAGCTCCAGGAGCAGACAACCCGTTTTCCACTTATATGTGGAATATAAAGCTCTTAATTTGTCGAGGGCTGAATATCTGTGATGCATCAAACTCTAAAATCTTCATAAGGGGCCAGATATTCATTTCTCAAAGAAATGCCGAATAACAAAGGCAACTTTTTCAAGGGTCTGGCAACAAGAAGCTAGCAAGATGAAGCAGCCCAACGCCTGAGAGCACTTCTGCTAACACCATGAAGATCTCCAGCTGTACTGAGGAGGAACATGCCGATGGCAACGCCATGGAAGACATCCCAACAATGAGCGCCGCATTGCCATTGGTGGCAGCAGAGGCCGACAGAGAGCTTAAAGACTCTTCAAGTGAGATTAAAGGAAACCTAACAGCGAGTGTTGGATAGATCCTCAAATGTCGAAAAATATGAGATGATATTAGCGACGCTGTGGGAACGTGTGGAGAAGCTGGAGAAGAGGAGAGCAGTGTGAGAAGGGTTGGGCTGAAAGAGGCCAAGGAGAAATTAGAAAGATGAGTCCATATATGGAACAGATCATTGCTCAGGGATTCACCAGTAGCGGGTTCAAAGTGGAGCGGCACTAGCACCCTGACTAGGTACAAACTACCCTCCCCAAACCATTCTGATAAGGGTTTTACGCTCATCGCCTCATCGGCTGGAGATGATCTTCTGAGGACCCATATAAAGACCTTGTGGAGAAGCGGGGAGCTTTCAGTGCTATAGAGAAGCGTCTACAGAAGATGGAGGTGAAACACCAGCTGGTGTTCCTGACGACGCTCATCTTCCTTTGGAAGGGTGAGAGGAGGACTTTCAGAGACAGAGCGGAGGCTGAAAGGTTTTCGCAACCAGCCAAGCAGCCGACAAACGTTTCTCCATAAGGAATTTACTGATCAACATGCGATAAACTGCCGTTGTGTTTGGAAAGGAGGAGAACTCTATGCATTTCTTACAGACCAAGCTTTAATAGTCTATTGCTGCTCAGCTTTGTTCCCTCTGCTTGGTTTATTGATGTCCTTTGCACAAGGTCAGTTAACAGATGTTGTTAGTAGCTCTGTTATGTTGAAGGTAGCAAATTAAATGACATAATATCAATTAGCAAAAAATGGCTAAAGGATAGCTGAACATAATGAATGGGATTCCAATCAAAAGATCATGGGTGGGATGAAGAAGATTGGGTGGGCAGTGTGAAGCACAGCTCCTATTCTAGCAAACAAAGTGGTGTAATGATCCTTGTTAATTAGAATGTAAGTTTAACCATACTTAACCAGAATAATGGTAAAAAACTTTCTCGAACTGAAATAGAACCCAACTTTCTCCATGAAACCAAAACTATGTTGTGGAATACAACAGGTCCTATTATTCTGGGAAGTGATGACAGCTTTAATAGAAAAGAACGCTACGGTGTAAACCATCACCAAAAGTCCGGGCTGCAATCCAAATGCTAGGACAAGACTGGAATGGAGTTGATAGATGAAGACGGAATGACCCACAGCAGAGACCTTTCATTCACAAAGTTAGAAGATATATTCCAGAACTGACTTTTCTAAGCATCTGATCAGTCAGTGGAATCAGAAATTAGCTGCTAAATAGGAACAATTATTAAAAGTGACCATGATATAGACTAGTTACACCTAGAGTTTAATACAGAAGGGCAAGATCATTAGAGACCTAATACTACGAATTATTTAGTCATTCAATTCAGGACTATCTTAATTTTTTCCCAAGTAAATATTGGTTCTACATACGCTACAGCCTCAGTATGGGCAATATTATCTAGGAAAGAGAGACTATTGGACAAGGAAAGTCGTCTCTGTTAAAAAAAATAGCAAATCATTATTCAAACAGGCTCCTCTCCTGTGGAACCAACTACCAGTTTTAGTCCGTGAGGCAGACACCCTGTCTACTTTTAAGGCTAGGCTTAAAACTTTCCTTTTTGATAAAGCTTCTAGTTAGAGTGGCTCAGGTTATCCTGAGCTATCTCTATAGTTCTGCTGCTATAGGCTTAGACTGCTGGAGGACATAGGGACCCCTTTTTCATCATTTTGCTTCATTCTATCTCTATTCTCCCACTCTGCAGAATCTGTTAGTTCAATCTCTAACGTTCTGCTCTCTCTGCTTTTTCTCATAGTAGCTTCATCTGGTCTGTTCCTGTTTGGCTGTGACTCCATCCTGGAGAGAAATGTCAGCTGTGCTGCTGCCATCAACACCTTTGTTTCTAGAAATAAAATGATTTGGATTAACCATTTATATCAAACACTGCAGCCCCTCTCCTACTAGTGAATCAGTCTAATTCTCCTACTAGTGAATCAGTCTAACCCTCCCACTGGTGAATCAGTCTAACTCTCCTACTAGTGAATCAGTCTAACTCTCCTACTAGTGAATCAGTCTAACCCTCGCACTAGTGAATCAGTCTAACCCTCCCACTGGTGAATCAGTCTAACTCTCCTACTAGTGAATCAGTCTAACTCTCCTACTAGTGAATCAGTCTAACCCTCCTACTAGTGAATCAGTCTAACCCTCCCACTAGTGAATCAGTCTAACCCTCCCACTAGTGAATCAGTCTAACCCTCCCACTGGTGAATCAGTCTATTTCTCCTACTAGTGAATCAGTCTAACTGTCCCACTGGTGAATCAGTCTAACTCTCCCACTGGTGAATCAGTCTAACTCTCCTACTAGTGAATCAGTCTAACTCTCCTACTAGTGAATCAGTATAACCCTCCCACTAGTGAATCAGTCTAACTCTCCCACTGGTGAATCAGTCTATTTCTCCTACTAGTGAATCAGTCTAACTGTCCCACTGGTGAATCAGTCTAACACTCCCACTGGTGAATCAGTCTAATTCTCCTACTAGTGAATCAGTCTAACTCTCCTACTAGTGAATCAGTATAACCCTCGCACTAGTGAATCAGTCTAACTCTCCCACTGGTGAATCAGTCTAACTCTCCTACTAGTGAATCAGTCTAACTCTCCCACTAGTGAATCAGTCTAACCCTCCCACTGGTGAATCAGTCTATTTCTCCTACTAGTGAATCAGTCTAACTCTCCCACTGGTGAATCAGTCTAACTCTCCCACTAGTGAATCAGTCTAACTCTCCCACTAGTGAATCAACTAACCCTCCCACTGGTGAATCAGTCTATTTCTCCTACTAGTGAATCAGTCTAACTGTCCCACTGGTGAATCAGTCTAACTCTCCCACTGGTGAATCAGTCTAACTCTCCTACTAGTGAATCAGTCTACTTCTCCTACTAGTGAATCAGTATAACTCTCCTACTAGTGAATCAGTATAACCCTCCCACTGGTGAATCAGTCTAACTCTCCCACTGGTGAATCAGTCTAACTCTCCTACTAGTGAATCAGTCTAACTCTCCCACTAGTGAATCAGTCTAAACCTCCTACTAGTGAATCAGTCTAACTGTCCTACTAGTGAATCAGTCTAACCCTCCCCCTAGTGAATCAGTCTAACTGTCCTACGAGTGAATCAGTCTAACCCTCCTACTAGTGAATCAGTCTAACTCTCCCACTGGTGAATCAGTCTAACTCTCCTACTAGTGAATCAGTCTAACTCTCCCACTGGTGAATCAGTCTAAGTCTCCCACTGGTGAATCAGTCTAACTCTCCCACTAGTGAATCAGTCTAACCCTCCCACTGGTGAATCAGTCTAACTCTCCTACTAGTGAATCAGTCTAACTCTCCTACTAGTGAATCAGTCTAACCCTCCCACTAGTGAATCAGTCTAACCCTCCCACTGGTGAATCAGTCTAACTCTCCTACTAGTGAATCAGTCTAACTCTCCTACTAGTGAATCAGTCTAACCCTCCTACTAGTGAATCAGTCTAACCCTCCCACTAGTGAATCAGTCTAACTCTCCCACTAGTGAATCAGTCTAACCCTCCCACTGGTGAATCAGTCTATTTCTCCTACTAGTGAATCAGTCTAACTGTCCCACTGGTGAATCAGTCTAACTCTCCCACTGGTGAATCAGTCTAACTCTCCTACTAGTGAATCAGTCTAACTCTCCTACTAGTGAATCAGTATAACCCTCCCACTAGTGAATCAGTCTAACTCTCCCACTGGTGAATCAGTCTATTTCTCCTACTAGTGAATCAGTCTAACTGTCCCACTGGTGAATCAGTCTAACACTCCCACTGGTGAATCAGTCTAATTCTCCTACTAGTGAATCAGTCTAACTCTCCTACTAGTGAATCAGTATAACCCTCGCACTAGTGAATCAGTCTAACTCTCCCACTGGTGAATCAGTCTAACTCTCCTACTAGTGAATCAGTCTAACTCTCCCACTAGTGAATCAGTCTAACCCTCCCACTAGTGAATCAGTCTAACCCTCCCACTGGTGAATCAGTCTATTTCTCCTACTAGTGAATCAGTCTAACTCTCCCACTGGTGAATCAGTCTAACTCTCCCACTAGTGAATCAGTCTAACTCTCCCACTAGTGAATCAACTAACCCTCCCACTGGTGAATCAGTCTATTTCTCCTACTAGTGAATCAGTCTAACTGTCCCACTGGTGAATCAGTCTAACTCTCCCACTGGTGAATCAGTCTAACTCTCCTACTAGTGAATCAGTCTACTTCTCCTACTAGTGAATCAGTATAACTCTCCTACTAGTGAATCAGTATAACCCTCCCACTGGTGAATCAGTCTAACTCTCCCACTGGTGAATCAGTCTAACTCTCCTACTAGTGAATCAGTCTAACTCTCCCACTAGTGAATCAGTCTAAACCTCCTACTAGTGAATCAGTCTAACTGTCCTACTAGTGAATCAGTCTAACCCTCCCCCTAGTGAATCAGTCTAACTGTCCTACGAGTGAATCAGTCTAACCCTCCTACTAGTGAATCAGTCTAACTCTCCCACTAGTGAATCAGTCTAACTCTCCCACTGGTGAATCAGTCTAACTCTCCTACTAGTGAATCAGTCTAACTCTCCTACTAGTGAATCAGTCTAACTCTCCTACTAGTGAATCAGTCTAACCCTCCCACTGGTGAATCAGTCTAAGTCTCCCACTGGTGAATCAGTCTAACTCTCCCACTAGTGAATCAGTCTAACCCTCCCACTAGTGAATCAGTCTAACTCTCCTACTAGTGAATCAGTCTAACTCTCCCACTAGTGAATCAGTCTAACCCTCCCACTGGTGAATCAGTCTAACTCTGCTACTAGTGAATCAGTCTAACTCTCCTTCTAGTGAATCGGTCTAACCCTCCCACTGCTGAATCAGTCTAAGTCTCCCACTGGTGAATCAGTCTAACTCTCCCACTGGTGAATCAGTCTAACTCTCCCACTGGTGAATCAGTCTAACTCTCCTACTAGTGAATCAGTCTAACTCTCCTACTAGTGAATCAGTCTAACTCTCCTTCTAGTGAATCAGTCTAACTCTCCCACTAGTGAATCAGTCTAACCCTAGTCTAACCCTCCCACTAGTGAATCAGTCTAACTGTCCTACTAGTGAATCAGTCTAACCCTCCCACTGGTGAATCAGTCTAAGTCTCCCACTGGTGAATCAGTCTAACTCTCCCACTGGTGAATCAGTCTAAGTCTCCCACTGGTGAATCAGTCTAACTCTCCTACTAGTGAATCAGTCTAACTCTCCTACTAGTGAATCAGTCTAACTCTCCCACTGGTGAATCAGTCTAACTCTCCTACTAGTGAATCAGTCTAACTCTCCTACTAGTGAATCAGTCTAACCCTCCCACTGGTGAATCAGTCTAACTCTCCCACTGGTGAATCAGTCTAACTCTCCCACTAGTGAATCAGTCTAACCCTCCCACTAGTGAATCAGTCTAACTCTCCTACTAGTGAATCAGTCTAACTCTCCTACTAGTGAATCGGTCTAACCCTCCCACTGCTGAATCAGTCTAACTCTCCCACTAGTGAATCAGTCTAACCCTCCCACTAGTGAATCAGTCTAACCCTAGTCTAACCCTCCCACTAGTGAATCAGTCTAACCCTAGTCTAACCCTCCCACTAGTGAATCTGTCTAACTGTCCTACTAGTGAATCAGTCTAACCCTCCCACTGGTGAATCAGTCTAAGTCTCCCACTGGTGAATAAGTCTAACTCTCCCACTGGTGAATCAGTCTAAGTCTCCCACTGGTGAATCAGTCTAACTCTCCTACTAGTGAATCAGTCTAACCCTCCCACTAGTGAATCAGTCTAACTCTCCTGCTAGTGAATCAGTCTAACTCTCCTGCTAGTGAATCAGTCTAACTCTCCCACTAGTGAATCAGTCTAACTCTCCTACTGGTGAATCAGTCTAACTCTCCTACTAGTGAATCAGTCTAACCCTCCCACTAGTGAATCAGTCTAACTCTCCCACTAGTGAATCAGTCTAACCCTCCCACTAGTGAATCAGTCTAACCCTAGTCTAACCCTCCCACTAGTGAATCAGTCTAACCCTAGTCTAACCCTCCCACTAGTGAATCTGTCTAACTGTCCTACTAGTGAATCAGTCTAACCCTCCCACTGGTGAATCAGTCTAAGTCTCCCACTGGTGAATAAGTCTAACTCTCCCACTGGTGAATCAGTCTAAGTCTCCCACTGGTGAATCAGTCTAACTCTCCTACTAGTGAATCAGTCTAACTCTCCCACTGGTGAATCAGTCTAACTCTCCTACTGGTGAATCAGTCTAACTCTCCTACTAGTGAATCAGTCTAACTCTCCTTCTAGTGAATCGGTCTAACCCTCCCACTGCTGAATCAGTCTAACTCTCCTACTAGTGAATCAGTCTAACTCTCCTACTAATGAATCAGTCTAACTCTCCTTCTAGTGAATCAGTCTAACTCTCCCACTAGTGAATAAGTCTAACCCTCCCACTAGTGAATCAGTCTAACCCTAGTCTAACCTTCCCACTAGTGAATCAGTCTAACCCTAGTCTAACCCTCCCACTAGTGAATCAGTCTAACTGTCCTACTAGTGAATCAGTCTAACCCTCCCACTGCTGAATCAGTCTAACCCTCCCACTGGTGAATCAGTCTAAGTCTCCCACTGGTGAATCAGTCTAAGTCTCCCACTGGTGAATCAGTCTAACTCTCCCACTGGTGAATCAGTCTAAGTCTCCCACTGGTGAATCAGTCTAACTCTCCTACTAGTGAATCAGTCTAACTCTCCTACTAGTGAATCAGTCTAACTCTCCCACTAGTGAATCAGTCTAACTGTCCTAATAGTGAATCAGTCTAACTGTCCTACGAGTGAATCAGTCTAACTGTCCTACGAGTGAATCAGTCTAACCCTCCTACTAGTGAATCAGTCTAACCCTCCCACTAGTGAATCAGTCTAACTGTCCTACTAGTGAATCAGTCTAACCCTCCCACTAGTGAATCAGTCTAACTGTCCTACTAGTGAATCAGTCTAACCCTCCTACTAGTGAATCAGTCTAACCCTCCTACTAGTGAATCAGTCTAACTCTCCCACTAGTGAATCAGTCTAACTCTCCTACTAGTGAATCAGTCTAACCCTCCCACTAGTGAATCAGTCTAACTCTCCCACTAGTGAATCAGTCTAACCCTCCCACTGGTGAATCAGTCTATTTCTCCTACTAGTGAATCAGTCTAACTCTCCCACTGGTGAATCAGTCTAACTCTCCTACTAGTGAATCAGTCTAACCCTCCCACTAGTGAATCAGTCTAACTCTCCTACTAGTGAATCAGTCTAACCCTCCCACTGGTGAATCAGTCTAACTCTCCTACTAGTGAATCAGTCTAACCCTCCCACTAGTGAATCAGTCTAACTGTCCTACTAGTGAATCAGTCTAACTCTTCTACTAGTGAATCAGTCTAACTCTCCTGCTAGTGAATCAGTCTAACCCTCCCACTGGTGAATTCTGAGCGAATTCTGAGGTGAATTCTCCTACTAGTGAATCAGTCTAACCCTCCCACTAGTGAATCAGTCTAACTGTCCTACTAGTGAATCAGTCTAACTCTTCTACTAGTGAATCAGTCTAACTCTCCTGCTAGTGAATCAGTCTAACCCTCCCACTGGTGAATTCTGAGCGGTTGGTGTCTGCAGCAGTGATCCATGTCCTCCGATGGAGATAAGCCCTGAAGGCACGTAGACAAACTGCCATCCCAGAATCCACTCCCATCACTTTAACAGCAATAAATTTAAATTCTAGTTCACTACTTAAAGAGCAACATTTGCTACGCTAATGTAGCCTGTATTTATAAGCTAATATTGCTTCTTTCTTCCAGTCACCAAAACTTTGAGGAGATGAACGACCTTCACAGCAACGTTCTCCTTCAACTTTACCCTTATTTAAATGATTTCGTCTGATCAAAGCCTGTGGCTGGTTTGGTGCTTCTACTCTAGAAATCCACACATAACATCAACTCCTGTTATTCCTGGATTTTTAAAACCTCATCTGATGCAGAGACGACTCTAGATCAGGGATCTCCCACCCGGCCCTCTACATTCCTGCAGGTCTTAGATGCATCTCAGCTGCAGCAGTTAAATCAAATGAATGGCTAGTTAGCAGGTCTTTACCAAACGTGATGGGATGCTGAAGCTCTAACTCTGGAAGAGGGATGCATCTAAAACCTGCAGCACAGATCTGGAGGACCAGGGTTGGAGAGCCCTGCTGGAACTGTCTCCAGGCAGTGCTGCAGTTACTGTTACCTTCCTGTAGACGGTGCCGATGATGGCTGTTCGCAGACGCATGCCTGAGACAAAGCAGACATGGAAGTACCTCTGAAGAATCAGCGACTGCACACAGGTGCAAATAAAGAGCAGGGCGGTGTAAAAGAATCCCTGCCAGGAGGGGGCGCTGGAGTCGTTGACGAAGCATATGAGCAGTCTGCAGGAATCAGAGACAACATCATGAAACCAAAGATTCCTCACATCCGCAATAGACCAAAACGGTTTCCATGGCAATGGCCATGGATGCAGCAGCGGCTCCTCCTAATCCAACCAAACATCAACATCTTGGATCAGATGAAAACTCTGCATAACTATGGAGACCCTGAAGTAGCAGAGGGTCTACACAGCTTCCTCACCTCAGGATCTCTGGTCCCACGAACATCAGGATGTCCTGGATGATTTTATAAAGGCAGGAGACCAGGAAGTGAGGTCCGAAGGTCAGGCACAGGGCCCAGAGCAGGGAGGATTCCTTGGTCTTTCTGGGAGACTTGGTGAGCAGGATCTCAGACTCTTCCACAGGCTGGCCCTCCCCATGGGGGGGGCGCTTAGGGGAGAACACCATCTGCTGCTCTGTCCTGCTGAAGACATTTAGATGGAGCTTTAGTCCTGCAGTTACTTCATCTTATAAAGTATTCACAGTGCTAAAACTTTTTCAGGAAACAGGCCGGTTCCGAGGAGAAGCTGCATGGAGAAGCATTTCTAATCGTCCGAGTCAGGACAGACCCTTCATCCGGTCTGGCCCTCATCATCATCATCATCATCATCATCATCATCCTGCTGAGTCAGTCAGGCCGGTACATGATCAAACATGACCTCATGCCGCTGCTCACCTCTTGGCCTTGTAACGCTCTGAGTTCCAGCGACGCACCAGATGTGGCACCACGCTGTGGGAGCGGTCCTCTGGGTTCAGAGACCAAAGATCCTTCTCCTCCAGGGGGCGTCTGTACCCGACCATCATCTACCTGGGGGGAAAAACAGAACGCCAGCATCATCAAAAAGAACCTTCACCCCTCGTCCTGCTTTACTGAGCTTGTTTGGTACCGCAAGGTGGAGGAGAACCCAGAGACCCTCTGATAACAACAACAGGAGGAGGAAAAATGTTCAGACAGGCAGTGAACGCATCGTGGTGGAGGTGGAACCCCTAAACATCTCATACGGGTACACTGTCCTTCCTCAGACGTCTCATCTGGGAGAACCAAACAGCTTCAGAACAGAAGGAGTTCTAATGAGACCTTCAGGAGAACAGACCCGATGGAGCCGTTCCACTCCTCAGTGACACATCTGCCATTAAATGAGAGCAACCACCAGACGTTATGTCTTTGCTGTGAACCCGTCCAGCCCGGTACCAGCAGGATGTTCTGCTGGTACCGGGCTGGTACCTGAAGCCATTCTTCTGAAGGGTTAGAGGACCAACTCCACCTTCAGACGTCCTCCATGCTCCCTCTGAGGGTCACCATCCTGCAGAACAGCAGCTTTAACGCTCCACCCCTGGATCAGACGCTCTTAGAAGCACTGGTTCTGGTCCTCCTGCTGGACCTGCACTGTGCATACAGGTCCAACAGGTTGGTAGAACCGCTTCCATCCAGGAACCACATGGAGGAGATGGGGTCTGTACAGGCTGAAAACGACTGAAAGCTTCCTTGTTCTGCAGGACCGTCTCCTTCCTGCTGGGGTTCTCCTCTCTGACCTCACAGCATCTCTACTCACCCTGTGATCCACCAGAAGGTGATCCTGGAGAGGAAGGAGGCTCCGGGTTCAGGACACGGGTTCTGTGGGGGAAACCAGACGCTGTTAACGGTTCTACTGTATCCCTACGGGATGTTCCCCTTGGCCCCTGTGCAGTTGGAGTAATTAACTAGTTACACCAGTGACACCCTGGGTGACCAATCAGCAGCTGTATATGTTGGCGCCGTCTAGGACTCTGTTCCTTACTGCGTCACGCGTGTGGTTGGTCTCGTGCGGCTTAAGCTTTTCAGCCCTTTGGATCATTCGTTGCTCGGTTCCCGTTGCAGGAAGCCCTGTTGCCTACTGGCTGGAGCTGCAATGATTTCCCCTTCCTTGGGCTGCAGCTGGTTGATCTTCATACGGGATGTCCAAGGTTAGTAGGCCGAGGCGCTGCAGCCTCCACACCACACAGTGAGACAGCTGCTCAGAACGCTCTCTATGGTGCTTCTGGAGAAGGTGGGGAGGATGGGGGGGCAGGAAGTCCAAGCGCTTCTGGGCCCTTTGGAACAGTGAGGTGGTGTTTCCAGTCCAGGTGAGGGTGTCTGTGATGAATGTGGTGCTGCTGACCACCTCTACAGCTGAGCTGTTGATGAGCAGTGGAGCGTGGTTAGGCCGCTTCTTCCTGAAGTCCACCATGATCTCCTTGGTCTTCTCCACCTTCAGGATCAGGCTGTTATCTCTGCTCCACCAGCTGCTCCACCTCCTCTCTGTAGTCGAGGTCGTTGTCGTCTCTGATGAGGCCCACCACCGTGGTGTCGTCTGCAAACTTCACCATGTGATCGGTGGTGAACCTGGGGACGCAGTCTTAAGTCATCAGGGTGAACGGCAGGGGGCTCAGGACGCAGCCCTGATGGGAGGGGCTTAGACCGAGGACATCAGAGGCGTTATGTTGGTGAGGAAGTCTAGCAGCCAATAGCAGAGGGGTGTATTGAAGCCCAGCTGTTCCAGTTTGCCCATCAGATGCCGTGGGATGATGGTGCTGAAAGCTGAACTGAAGTCCAGGAACAGCATCCATCGTGGGCGTTCTTCTCCTCCAGGTGTGCCAGGCTCAGGTGGAGAGCAGCAGAGATGGCGTCGTCAGTGGAGCGGTTCCGTCGGTAGGCGAACTGTAACGGGTGGAATGTTGGCGGCAGACTGGAGACGATGTGTTCTTTAACCAGCCTTTGGAAGCACTTCATCATGATGGGAGTCAGAGCGACAGGCCGCTAATCATTGAGGGAGGCGACCTGAGGCTTCTGGAATAATGGAGGCAGACTGGAAGCATGATGGCACTATGGATTGGTCCAGCCAGGTGTTAAAGATGTCTGTGAGGACACCAGCCAGCTGATCTGCTCACTCCTTATACACCTGCCCAGGTATGTTATCAGGCCCTGGGGCCTTCCTTGGGTTGACTCTCCTCAGAGTTTTCCTCCCTTCAGCTACGTCCAGGTTTAGTGCCTCCCCCCCCCCCCGGTGTGGAACAGCTTTCACTGCTGGAGGCTGTTTAGTGCCTCAAACCTTCCAAAGAAGTTGTTCACTTCATTTAGGAAGTCAGTGTTTGCTGCATCTACGGGGGGGGGAGGGGGTGTTGCAGTCTGTGATCATCTGAATGCCTTTCCACATCCTCCTGGTGTTGCTGTCGTCGTGGAAACGATCCTGGATCTTCTGGCTGTGGTTCTGCTTCGCTGATCTGATGGTTTAAGTTTCCGCGCTCTGTTCTCAGAGCCTCTTTATCACCAGACCTGAAAGCTGAGTTTGCTGCTTTTAGTGATTTTCTGACGAAAAGTGACTAAGGTTCCATGAGTCCTGGACGACCGCCAGAGATTCTGTCACTCAGAATATTCTTCTGTTCCTTCTAGCACCAGGAGGGGAACCAACGTGGTGAGGTCCACCGTCTCCATGGAGACGTTCCCTGTAGAACAAAGGGCATCAGCACCTCTTCTAAAACCCAGGAGGTTTGCAGGTGTTCTGTGGACGTTCCAGGAAGGGTTTAAGGGGACCAGGATCAGAACAAGTTCCAGGACAATCCTTCCACCTTACCCCAATGTCACGCTGTAGTTGGTTCTGAAGAAGCAGGTGGATCAAGGTCTAAGACCTGTGGTTTTGATTCTGACCTGGACTTGGGTCTCCAGCAGGTCACCAAGGAAACCAACATCTGGAGCAAACAGGACTATTTAAAAGCTGAGTTACAGTTCAACACAAAGAGAAAAACCGGAACCAGGACAGCCCAGTCAGACTGGACCGGAACCCAAACTGGAGGATACGCTCCGTCAGTGGTTCTAGTGTCTGAATGTAGCGGTGAGCTAGCACAGTCTCACCGTGTCTTTGACCGCCTGACTGAAGAGCGGCGGCTGGTCGGTGAAGCAGGACAGAACCAGGGACAGCAGAACCAGGACGTAGGACAGGTAGAAGGTGGTGGACCTCCAGACTGACACCGTTTCAGGCTGAGGGACAAAAAGGACAGCTGGAGGTTACAGAGACATAGACCCAGCCCAGACAAATCGGACCTCAGTGGACCCAGGACCTACAGTTCTATAGAACTAGATCAGACAGACACAGAAGCAGCTGGTAGCAGTCAGAGACCTCAGGACCAGAACCAGGACCAAGTTCAGGACCAGTACCAGGACCAGGAACGGAACCAAGACCAGGACCAAGTTCAGGACCAGGGTTCAGGATCAGAACCAGGACCAGGGTTCAGGATCAGAACCAGGGCCAGGGCCAGAACCAGGACCAGGGTTCAGGATCAGAACCAGGACCAGGGTTCAGGATCAGGACCAGGACCAAGTTCAGGACCAGGGTTCAGGATCAGAACCAGGACCAGAACCAGAACCAGGGCCAGGACCAAGTTCAGGACCAGGGTTCAGGATCAGAACCAGGGCCAGGGCCAGAACCAGGACCAGGGTTCAGGATCAGAACCAGGACCAGGGTCAGGACCAGAACCAGGACCAGGGTTCAGGATCAGAACCAGGACCAGGGCCAGAACCAGGACCAGGTTTCAGGACCAGAACCAGGACCAGTTAATTATGAACCAACAGAAACTTAAAGATTGAAATCTTATTATAACGGTATGGAAGTAAAAAAGCTAAAGTAGAGGATGAGGATTTTTTTCATTTCTGCATGAAGCTGCGGCCATCTTGCCGCCGTCGCTCCAACGGTGCTAGCAGCAGTGATCAGGCTGGGAGAAGAACAGCAGTCTGGCTGTGACTCCATCCTGGAGAGAAATATCAGCTGTGCTGCTGCCATCGACACCTTTGTTTCTAGATGTTGGAGCTTGGCCTGTTTTCCAGTGTTTATTCCTGTTTCTCTCCCGTAGCTCTGGGCTCAGCTTCTACTGGGACGTCTGATTAACCGCTTCTTTCCCAGACAGCCAGCTGTGGAGCTGGTTTACTGTTAGCTTTTCTAACATAGAAAGTGTTTATAGATCAGAGCTTCTATGCTTCTTTTTCTATGTCTGCTTCTGTCTCCTTGAACCCCAGTGGGCCTCAGCAGATGGCCGCTCACACCCAGCCTGGTTCTGGGGGTTCTGGGAGTTTTTCCTCTCCACTGCATCAAGCCACTCATCATGTAAAGTCAAGGACTGGATGATCTGATTGATCTGGAATTTAAATCTATCAGACTAAGGTATTGTCCTGCTCATGGGTCGTTTCCAGCCGCCAGCTTTCAGGGCGTCTATCCCTCCGTCATCCTGCTGTTCCCCCAGAGAACCCTGTCGCCATGGTGACCTCTGAAAACAGACCTTGGGGACTTTCAGCCATGTTTATTGGCTCATTTTCTCTGTTCTGATGTGTCTGTCTTCTGAACTTGTGTATCTAGAAGCTATAGATCTGGGATGATAAATTCCAACATCAGCCCCTCCCCCCGCTGCTCTGACATCAGAGCGCCTCCACCTGATGGAGCAGACTGACCTCCTCCAGCGCCTGCAGGATCTTGGACCTGAAGGAGACGGAGGCGCAGAGCAGCGCCAGCAGCCAGAAGATGAGCAGAAGTCCAGAGGACTGAACGCCTTTGATCCGATCGTACTGGATGATGAAGGTGGCCAGCAGCTGGAGACACAAGGACAGGCAGACGTCAGCTCAGCAAACACAGCCTTCCAACCACACAGCTTCTCTTACCATTGTGAGTCCCAGGAAGGTGGGACTGACGAGGTGGACCGGTGCCGCGGTGCTGCTGCTGTTGCTCCTTTCCCAGAAAGAGTAGAAGACATCTGACCAGCAGATCATCCACAGCAAGAGGCCCAGAACCTGCAGAACAACAACCACATCCTCTGCTCACTGCAGGTGGTAGAAGCATCGCGCTCCATCTATGCATCAAACATCCCGTCAGGACAGGAAACCATCTGGGCCGGACTCTGTCCCCTCAGAAGACCCTGTCCTCCTCTAAGGAGCCAGCAGCTTTGCTTTTACGCCAACAGCTGGCGGCAGCGACCATTTTAAACTCACAAAGTGTTTTTTTTAGCTTATTGTGGGTTGAAAGCATTTGTTTCTGCTGCACTTTAACACAACAATGAAAGAAAACACAAGCGTAGAAGTTCTTTGAACGAGGCCCTGATGAGCCACGCAGGAGCCCCACACAGGAAGGCCTCCGGAACATTTCAAAATAAGATGACTGGCTTGTTTTCACAGGTCTCACAGGAACACTGGTCCAACCCAACAGACCACTGGTCCCAGTAATGAGACCAATCCCAGCAGGCTGATGCCTCCAGCTGGTTTGACTGTGTTTCATACGCAGGCCTTTCTATGCAGATCAGGCTGCAATGATCAACAGATGATCAATAATTCACACATCAGGCTGTGACCATATCTGGACTGTCAGGAAGCATCTGAGCTCTAAAGCTGCGCTCAGATTTAACCTTCTGGGCGTCCAGACGACCACAGCTCTTTGTTCCACAGAGAGACTTGGATTGATTTGCTTTGATGAGTTGGAAAAAAAGAGAATAACGCTCATAATGATAATAAAAATAATATAAAATCCAATATTTTTCATCAGCGGGTTTAACCTTTTTAGTTCGGGTTTATAAACCGTTTCTCCACAGTTAAGCAGGAAAATGTTTCAGTGACGCATGAATAATAATAATAATAATAACAATAATAATAATAATAATAGTCGGAGCCGCTTCTCTTCTCTCTGGACATCAAACTCCGTCTTCCTGGCATTTTAAAACATTTCTCCAGTTTCCATAAGCTGACCGCTCTGCAGCAGCAGATCCCAGCCTGCATGTAGCGTCTGTCTCCCAGAAAAAACTCCTGGAAAAGCTTTTCTCCGCCTTTAAGGGGAACGCCGTTTTTTTCCATTGGGTCCTTGAGTTTCCGTTATTCCATCATGTTCTACTCTCCCATATGAGTTTAGTGTCATTTGGAGCCGTTCTGAAGATATTCCGTTAGGTTATATCCAGTAACGTCTTCCTATGGGCAACGACTTGAAGGCACAAACTAAACTGTTCATCATTTATTCTTTATGGTACGCCAGCATTCAGAACATGGAGGCCAATCACTGTCCCCCAGACATCCACACAAAACAAAGCGGCGCATGTATGACATCATCAGCGCGGCAGACTGTAGTAGTGACAGGCAGCCCGGGCCACAGGCGGCGACGCTCTACCCCTTCTATTCATTCTAGCTCATCTGAATGGTTCATCTGGAGAGCCAGATCATCTGTGGTAGCAGCTCTAGACATCTTCCAGACATGTGAGGAAAACCAGCAGCAGTTCAGAGGACAGGATGGATGAATGGTAGCCGGCGTACGGATGATGTCATACACGCGCCGCTTCATTTTTAAGCTTTCCCTTTAAGCTGCAGAAGCTCCAGCGTTGAACGCTCCAATGAGCTGCTACCACCGCCTGGCTGCTCTGCAGGACCTTTCCTACACTGCTAGATGTCCTCCACCATCAGCTTCCCATGTAAATCAGATGCTCTGAAGCCCACAACACGTTTGGTCTGAGAGCAACATTTAGCTGATGCAGGAAGATAGACCTGTAGAGGTCTGTGCTACAGATGATCTGGAGAAGCCTCTGACTTTATCAGCTGCAAGAGCTTCTTTCAGTCATTAGCTCTGATGATGACGATGATGGAGGCAGAGATCAGACTCTCCACAGCAGACTGATAGAGATCTGCATCATCTGAAGGACCTCAGCTTCCTCTAGAAGTCCAGTGAAAACTCCACTGGTATCATTTTACAATGATATCCACAAAGTGAGAAGTATTGCTAAAAAACCTCAGAGCTTCCCTTTTCTAATAGAAGATAAAGAAAGAATGTTATCAGATTTAATCCCGGTCTGGAGAAGAGCCAGATTAGCACTGAATCTAAAAGGCGTCCTGTAGGTCAGGCTGGATCACTTACAGTCTTCGCTTTGTTCAGGTGATTCATGCAGATGTAGCCTCGATTGCGGCTGCGCAGGTAGACCACATAGATGGGGGCACATATCCACAGGTAGAGGCATGGCACCCACACCAGGACGGTGTTTTGGAAACACGGAGTTACGTCCGGATTAGAGGTATTCCAGGTTCTGTTCCAATCCTGATAGGAGAAAAAGGTCAGAAGGTTAAAGACGATGAGAAACAATCAATAGTTCAAGGTTTCCCAACCTTCTTTGACCTGACTTCCTCTTTGGTCATTGAGTTTTACCATTAGTCCCCCCTTAGCTAAAAGCATTGATGACTGACGTCCTGATTCAACTAATAAATAAACATTTTATTTGAGCATTTTATTCTTTCCATCTTCCATAAAAACAATAGAAATATGTTGCCAGGATGTTAGTAAAGTGGGACCTGTGAGAGTGACGGCTGCAGACTAGCCTGGCTCCTGAAACACACTTTAAACTTCTTTTAAAGTCAATCTTTGGGGGGGCTGACCCTTGTCCCTCTTCCTATCACCTCCTCCTTCCCCCCAGTGAGGAGTTGTACAGCTTGATGGCCTGAGGAGCAAAGGAGTCCAGCAGTCTGTTGCTCCTGGATTTGGGGAGCAGCAATCTCCCTCTGATCAGGTTCCTCTGAGGGGTGAAGACGGTCTGGCATTGTCCATAATGTCCAGCAGTGTCTCTGCCACCGTCCCCAGAGGGTCCAGCTTCTAGCCAATCACAGAGCCGGCTGGCCTTCCCAGTTGGTCCAGTCTGGAGGCGTCCTTCATGGAGGAGCTGCTCCCCCAGCACCACGGCGCAGAAGAGGACACTGGAAACCATTAACATGTGTCTGTGGAATGTTTACGCACTCCATATGGAGAATTTCTTCATGTGCTCAAAGGTGAAACAGGGAATAAAGAAGGACGGTGATTTCAGTCAGGTGATGGATGCAATAATTATTCAAGAGGTTGGAATCCTCTATGGCCAGACAGGCAACACACCTGCTGGTAGAAAACGTATATGAAGAACCGGGAATCCTTCAACAAAACATCAAACATTTTATTCCCATTGCATTTGACCCTACTCAAGAATGGATTTCTTTCTGATATCTAAAACTTTAGAAGATCAGTGGTGAGTTTTGTCATTGCGGCCATAGTGATCAGTAACCCTGCTGACTACTGCAGTCAAAGAAAGGACATCGCAGGATTAGCACCATGCTCCTACAGAATACATGATTAATGAAGAGCTTTCAGAAGATCTCAAAATAGGATAATATGGAATCCACAGAAAAACTATGTGGGAAGCATCTAAAGTATAACTGCATATGCAGATATTACGATAACGACGTTAAGGAGTTACTAAAGCGATCACGACATTTATTATGAGTTATTACAACGATAACGACGTTAAGAATGAGTTACTAAAGTGATGACGACATTTATTATGAGTTATTACGATAACCACGTTGAGAATGAGTTACTAAAACGATTACATTTATTATGAGTTATTACAACGATAACGACCTTAAGAATGAGTTAATAAAACGATAACGACGTTTATTGTGAGTTATTACAACATTAACAACGTTTAGAAGGAGTTATTACAACGATAACAACGTTTAGAATGAGTTACTAAAATGATAACGATGTTTAGAATGAGTTACTAAAATGATGACGATGTTTAGAATGAGTTACTAAAATGATGACGATGTTTATTATGAGTTATTACGATAACCACGTTGAGAATGAGTTACTAAAACGATGACATTTATTATGAGTTATTACAACGATAACGACCTTAAGAATGAGTTAATAAAACGATAACGACGTTTATTGTGAGTTATTACAACATTAACGTTTAGAAGGAGTTATTACAACGATAACAACGTTTAGAATGAGTTACTAAAATGATAACGATGTTTATTATGAGTTATTACGATAACCACGTTGAGAATGAGTTACTAAAACGATGACATTTATTATGAGTTATTACAACGATAACGACCTTAAGAATGAGTTAATAAAACGATAACGACGTTTATTGTGAGTTATTACAACATTAACGTTTAGAAGGAGTTATTACAACGATAACAACGTTTAGAATGAGTTACTAAAATGATAACGATGTTTAGAATGAGTTACTAAAATGATGACGATGTTTAGAATGAGTTACTAAAATGATGACGATGTTTAGAATGAGTTACTAAAATGATAACGACGTTTATTGTGAGTTATTACAACGATAACAACGTTTAGAATGAGTTACTAAAATGATAACGTTTAGAATGAGTTACTAAAATGATAACGACGTTTAGAATGAGTTACTAAAATGATAACGACGTTTAGAATGAGTTACTAAAATGATAACGACGTTTAGAATGAGTTACTAAAACGATAACGACGTTTATGAGTTATTACAATGATAACGATGTTTATAATAGGGGAGTGGTGGCCTAGTAGTTAGGGAATAGAGCTTGGAATCCTGAAGCTGTCAGTTCAAAACCCACTCCTACAGCCTACCACTCTGGGTCCCTGAGCAAGACCCTTAACCCCACACAGCTACCTGGGCGCCGGACAATGACAGCCCACTGCTTACCAAGAGGATGGGTTAAATGCAGAGGTACATTGTGAGATAATTGAAGTGCAATTATTATTATTATCATTATTAGATCTGATAGATCAACGATTGGATTAAAGCTCATTTAGAGAAATAAACACTCATTTCATGGTTGGTTTATTAAAGCAGGAGTATTCTACTAACGAGTGTCAGATTAGCTGAGCCGGACGTTAACGAGCATTTTAAAAAGCTCCTAATTGCTTTCAGCGCCAGTCCCCGCCCCCTTTTCTTGGAGCAAAGCCTTAGAAATGAAGGTTTCCTGGATATAGACCCATTTACTCATGTGACGGTTTTAAGCCGTACTGCCCTTGAGGACAGTTAGTGAGAGTACGAGCTTCCAGCGCTGGGGATGATTTTATTGGATGGATAAACTCCTCAGCCTGCGAGGAATGGCTAACAGGTCAGAGGCTCCTGATTGGGACCCTGAAGCTCCTGATTGGGTCCCTGAGGCTCCTGACTGGGACCATGAAGCTCCTGATTGGGTCCCTGAAGCTCCTGATTGGGACCCTGAGGCTCCTGATTGGGTCCCTGAAGCTCCTGATTGGGACCCTGAGGCTCCTGACTGGGACCCTGAGGCTCCTGACTGGGTTCCTGAGGCTCCTGACTGGGACCCTGAGGCTCCTGACTGGGACCCTGAGGTTCCTGACTGGGTCCCTGAGGCTCCTGATTGGGACCCTTAGGCTCCTGACTGGGTCCCTGAGGCTCCTGACTGAGACCCTGAGGTTCCTGATTGGGACCCTGAGGTTCCTGACTGGGACCCTAAGGCTCCTGACTGGGACCCTGAGGTTCCTGATTGGGACCCTGAGGTTCCTGACTGGGACCCTAAGGCTCCTGACTGGGACCCTGAGGTTCCTGACTGGGACCCTGAGGCTCCTGACTGGGTTCCTGAGGCTCCTGACTGGGACCCTTAGGCTCCTGACTGGGACCCTGAGGCTCCTGACTGGGACCCTGAGGCTCCTGACTGGGACCCTGAGGTTCCTGACTGGGTCCCTGAGGCTCCTGATTGGGACCCTTAGGCTCCTGACTGGGTCCCTGAGGCTCCTGACTGAGACCCTGAGGTTCCTGATTGGGACCCTGAGGTTCCTGACTGGGACCCTAAGGCTCCTGACTGGGACCCTGAGGTTCCTGACTGGGACCCTAAGGCTCCTGACTGGGACCCTGAGGTTCCTGACTGGGACCCTGAGGCTCCTGACTGGGTTCCTGAGGCTCCTGACTGGGACCCTTAGGCTCCTGACTGGGACCCTGAGGCTCCTGACTGGGACCCTGAGGCTCCTGACTGGGTCCCTGAGGCTCCTGACTGGGACCCTGAGGCTCCTGATTGGGACCCTGAGGCTCCTGATTGGGACCCTGAGGCTCCTGACTGGGTTCCTGAGGCTCCTGATTGGGACCCTGAGGCTCCTGACTGGGACCCTGAGGTTCCTGACTGGGACCCTGAGGCTCCTGATTGGGTGCCTGAGGCTCCTGATTGGGACCCTGAGGCTCCTGACTGGGACCCTGAGGCTCCTGATTGGGACCCTGAAGCTCCTGATTGGGTCCCTGAGGCTCCTGATTGGGACCCTGAGGCTCCTGACTGGGACCCTGAGGCTCCTGAGGTTCCTGACTGGGACCCTGAGGCTCCTGACTGGGACCCTGAGGTTCCTGACTGGGACCCTGAGGTTCCTGACTGGGACCCTGAGGCTCCTGACTGGGACCCTGAGGCTCCTGACTGGGTTCCTGAGGCTCCTGACTGGGACCCTGAGGTTCCTGACTGGGACCCTGAGGCTCCTGACTGGGTTCCTGAGGCTCCTGACTGGGACCCTGAGGCTCCTGACTGGGACCCTGAGGCTCCTGATTGGGACCCTGAGGCTCCTGACTGGGACCCTGAGGCTCCTGATTGGGACCCTGAGGTTCCTGACTGGGACCCTGAGGTTCCTGACTGGGACCCTGAGGCTCCTGATTGGGACCCTGAGGCTCCAAACTGGGACCCTGAGGCTCCTGACTGGGACCCTGAGGCTCCTGACTGGGACCCTGAGGTTCCTGACTGGGTTCCTGAGGCTCCTGACTGGGACCCTGAGGCTCCTGACTGGGACCCTGAGGCTCCTGACTGGGACCCTGAGGTTCCTGACTGGGACCCTGAGGTTCCTGATTGGGACCCTGAGGTTCCTGACTGGGACCCTGAGGTTCCTGATTGGGACCCTGAGGCTCCTGATTGGGACCCTGAGGCTCCTGATTGGGACCCTGAGGCTCCTGACTGGGACCCTGAGGCTTCTGATTGGGACCCTGAGGCTCCTGACTGGGTTCCTGAGGCTCCTGATTGGGACCCTGAGGCTTCTGACTGGGACCCTGGGGCTCCTGACTGGGTCCCTGAGGCTCCTGACTGGGACCCTGAGGCTCCTGACTGGGTCCCTGAGGCTTCTGACTGGGACCCTGAGGCTCCTGACTGGGACCCTGAGGCTCCTGATTGGGACCCTGAGGCTCCTGATTGGGACCCTGAGGCTCCTGACTGGGTCCCTGAGGCTCCTGACTGGGTCCCTGAGGCTCCTGATTGGGACCCTGAGGTTCCTGACTGGGACCCTGAGGCTCCTGATTGGGACCCTGAGGCTCCTGATTGGGACCCTGAGGCTTCTGACTGGGACCCTGAGGTTCCTGACTGGGACCCTGAGGCTTCTGAGCTGGGACCCTGAGGCTCCTGACTGGGACCCTGAGGCTCCTGATTGGGACCCTGAGGCTCCTGACTGGGACCCTGAGGCTTCTGACTGGGACCCTGAGGCTCCTGACTGGGACCCTGAGGCTCCTGATTGGGACCCTGAGGTTCCTGACTGGGACCCTGAGGCTCCTGATTGGGACCCTGAGGCTCCTGATTGGGACCCTGAGGCTCCTGACTGGGACCCTGAGGCTCCTGATTGGGATCCTGAGGCTTCTGACTGGGACCCTGAGGCTCCTGACTGGGTCCCCGAGGCTTCTGACTGGGACCCTGAGGCTCCTGACTGGGACCCTGAGGCTCCTGACTGGGACCCTGAGGTTCCTGATTGGGACCCTGAGGTTCCTGACTGGGACCCTAAGGCTCCTGACTGGGACCCTGAGGTTCCTGATTGGGACCCTGAGGTTCCTGACTGGGACCCTAAGGCTCCTGACTGGGACCCTGAGGTTCCTGACTGGGACCCTGAGGCTCCTGACTGGGTTCCTGAGGCTCCTGACTGGGACCCTTAGGCTCCTGACTGGGACCCTGAGGCTCCTGACTGGGACCCTGAGGCTCCTGACTGGGACCCTGAGGTTCCTGACTGGGTCCCTGAGGCTCCTGATTGGGACCCTTAGGCTCCTGACTGGGTCCCTGAGGCTCCTGACTGAGACCCTGAGGTTCCTGATTGGGACCCTGAGGTTCCTGACTGGGACCCTAAGGCTCCTGACTGGGACCCTGAGGTTCCTGACTGGGACCCTAAGGCTCCTGACTGGGACCCTGAGGTTCCTGACTGGGACCCTGAGGCTCCTGACTGGGTTCCTGAGGCTCCTGACTGGGACCCTTAGGCTCCTGACTGGGACCCTGAGGCTCCTGACTGGGACCCTGAGGCTCCTGACTGGGACCCTGAGGCTCCTGACTGGGACCCTGAGGCTCCTGATTGGGACCCTGAGGCTCCTGATTGGGACCCTGAGGCTCCTGACTGGGTTCCTGAGGCTCCTGATTGGGACCCTGAGGCTCCTGACTGGGACCCTGAGGTTCCTGACTGGGACCCTGAGGCTCCTGATTGGGTGCCTGAGGCTCCTGATTGGGACCCTGAGGCTCCTGACTGGGACCCTGAGGCTCCTGATTGGGACCCTGAAGCTCCTGATTGGGTCCCTGAGGCTCCTGATTGGGACCCTGAGGCTCCTGACTGGGACCCTGAGGCTCCTGAGGTTCCTGACTGGGACCCTGAGGCTCCTGACTGGGACCCTGAGGTTCCTGACTGGGACCCTGAGGTTCCTGACTGGGACCCTGAGGCTCCTGACTGGGACCCTGAGGCTCCTGACTGGGTTCCTGAGGCTCCTGACTGGGACCCTGAGGTTCCTGACTGGGACCCTGAGGCTCCTGACTGGGTTCCTGAGGCTCCTGACTGGGACCCTGAGGCTCCTGACTGGGACCCTGAGGCTCCTGATTGGGACCCTGAGGCTCCTGACTGGGACCCTGAGGCTCCTGATTGGGACCCTGAGGTTCCTGACTGGGACCCTGAGGTTCCTGACTGGGACCCTGAGGTTCCTGACTGGGACCCTGAGGCTCCTGATTGGGACCCTGAGGCTCCAAACTGGGACCCTGAGGCTCCTGACTGGGACCCTGAGGCTCCTGACTGGGACCCTGAGGCTCCTGACTGGGACCCTGAGGTTCCTGACTGGGTTCCTGAGGCTCCTGACTGGGACCCTGAGGCTCCTGACTGGGACCCTGAGGCTCCTGACTGGGACCCTGAGGTTCCTGACTGGGACCCTGAGGTTCCTGATTGGGACCCTGAGGCTCCTGATTGGGACCCTGAGGCTCCTGATTGGGACCCTGAGGCTCCTGACTGGGACCCTGAGGCTTCTGATTGGGACCCTGAGGCTCCTGACTGGGTTCCTGAGGCTCCTGATTGGGACCCTGAGGCTTCTGACTGGGACCCTGGGGCTCCTGACTGGGTCCCTGAGGCTCCTGACTGGGACCCTGAGGCTCCTGACTGGGTCCCTGAGGCTTCTGACTGGGACCCTGAGGCTCCTGACTGGGACCCTGAGGCTCCTGATTGGGACCCTGAGGCTCCTGACTGGGACCCTGAGGCTCCTGACTGGGTCCCTGAGGCTCCTGACTGGGTCCCTGAGGCTCCTGATTGGGACCCTGAGGTTCCTGACTGGGACCCTGAGGCTCCTGATTGGGACCCTGAGGCTCCTGATTGGGACCCTGAGGCTTCTGACTGGGACCCTGAGGTTCCTGACTGGGACCCTGAGGCTTCTGAGCTGGGACCCTGAGGCTCCTGACTGGGACCCTGAGGCTCCTGATTGGGACCCTGAGGCTCCTGACTGGGACCCTGAGGCTTCTGACTGGGACCCTGAGGCTCCTGACTGGGACCCTGAGGCTCCTGATTGGGACCCTGAGGTTCCTGACTGGGACCCTGAGGCTCCTGATTGGGACCCTGAGGCTCCTGATTGGGACCCTGAGGCTCCTGACTGGGACCCTGAGGCTCCTGATTGGGATCCTGAGGCTTCTGACTGGGACCCTGAGGCTCCTGACTGGGTCCCCGAGGCTTCTGACTGGGACCCTGAGGCTCCTGACTGGGACCCTGAGGCTCCTGACTGGGACCCTGAGGTTCCTGATTGGGACCCTGAGGTTCCTGACTGGGACCCTGAGGTTCCTGATTGGGACCCTGAGGCTTCTGACTGGGACCCTGAGGTTCCTGACTGGGACCCTGAGGCTTCTGAGCTGGGACCCTGAGGCTCCTGACTGGGACCCTGAGGCTCCTGATTGGGACCCTGAGGCTCCTGACTGGGACCCTGAGGCTCCTGATTGGGATCCTGAGGCTTCTGACTGGGACCCTGAGGCTCCTGACTGGGTCCCCGAGGCTTCTGACTGGGACCCTGAGGCTCCTGACTGGGACCCTGAGGCTCCTGACTGGGACCCTGAGGTTCCTGATTGGGACCCTGAGGTTCCTGACTGGGACCCTGAGGTTCCTGATTGGGACCCTGAGGCTTCTGACTGGGACCCTGAGGCTCCTGACTGGGACCCTGAGGTTCCTGACTGGGACCCTGAGGCTCCTGACTGGGACCCTGAGGCTCCTGACTGGGACCCTGAGGCTCCTAAGGTTCCTGACTGGGACCCTGAGGCTCCTGACTGGGACCCTGAGGTTCCTGACTGGGACCCTGAGGCTCCTGACTGGGACCCTGAGGCTCCTGACTGGGACCCTGAGGCTCCAGGAACCACAGCCAGGCTGCTGGAGGTTAGTTACGTCACTGACATGATTATCCGCGAACAAAACCCGGAGCGGACATGGAGCCCAGAACAGAGCTGACCGGCTACCGGCATCCTGTCAGCCGCTAGCCGGTCAGCTCTGAACCATAATGACCGCAGAGGAAGAAACGAGTTTCTCACCCAGAAAGGATCAGAACCGTCGGCGCTGCAGAAGCTTCCCATCAGCCGCTGCTGGAGCCAAACGGCTGTTTTGTAACTAACAGCCAGACGGAAGGAGCCGGTTGCTTCTTCTTCTTAGGTAGAAATACAGGCTAAGTACTGCCGCCTGCTGGCAGGCAGTGGGAATGAGGAGGTTCTTCTTCACACTGATAGATCAAGTATTCATCTTTATAATATATCATCTAGTTCTTTCAGAAATCTTAGGATCTGCTCGCTTCCCGAATTTCTAACAGATCTATTTCTTTGCCATTATTATATTTCCCTAATTGTCAGTTTTTTTTCTCATCTTTTTTCTTTTTGATTGTTTTGAGAATCAAGTCTAACATGTTTAATTGTTTCATTTCCTCAGAATATTCACATCTGCCTCTTTTATTTTTTATCTTCAAATTAAATCAGGAATGTAAACTATATAGTTATGGGCTGGTATCGTAGAAATACTGATGGTAAACCCATCGGCTGTAATCTGTCAGCTGTATTTCTATGTTTATCCGGTCTGCTGTCTGAATGATTAGGTTATAAACTGCTTAACTGAATTTGGCATAATTGTTTTTAAATGTCCTCCACCTCTGTGCTGCCAACAAAACTTCTGACAAACTGTCAGGGATTATTTTCCAATCAGACAGATTATAATATGAATAAATTGGACTAAACATTCTGAAGCTAATGTTTTATTTGACTGTTATGAAAAACAAACTGTGATCATGTTTAATAATGGTTTACTTTCATCTCGCTCTTTATTCTTCATATTTAACTTTTTCAAGTCAATCACTCTCTGGTGCTGTAAAGCGTGATATTAATTGAGGACAGATGTTCATGCTGATATTTAACAAGACTCTGACTCTGGCTCTGCGACCCTCCTCCAGCCCAAGTCAGAGGTTGTTTCTCAGGACGTGTATTTGTGTTTTGTGCTCGTGAAACATTTTCCACACCAGCTCTGTTCTGATCCACAAACCAATTTACTGATTGTTTTTCTTTTCTTGCCTAATAAAAAAAAAAAATTCAGGTGTGGAGCAACCTGTGGCAACCGGCGGGGCTCCGAGGCTAACCATAGCTCAGAAATACTTTAATAATCCAAGAGGGAAATTACTTTTGTTACACGCTCCAGATACAGTTTTATATATTAACAACAAACCACACAAGATGATAAAGGTATAAATATATACACATATAACTTCTGTATATATATATATATATATATATATATATATATATATATATATATATATATATATATATATATATATAGCTAAATCCAAGTAAAGTCACAGTGGCGTGCAAAAATAGTGCATAAATGTCAATTACAGAGGGGGGGGTCTGAATCACTGAGAGGGGCGTTATAAATATTGATGACCACAGGTAGGAATGATTTCCTGTGGCGCTCTGTGGTGCATCTGGGTGGGAGGAGTCTTCTGCTGAAGGAGCTGGTCTGCTGGACCAGTGTGTCGTGGAGAGGATGTGAGTCATTGTCTAAGATGGACTGAAACCTGGACAGCATCCTCCTCTCTGCCACGGTGGTCAGGCTGTCCAGCTGCTCCCCCACAGCATCACCGGCCCTCCTGATCAGTTTGCTCAGTCTGTTGTTGTCAGCGACCCTCAGCCCACTGCCCCAGCATGTGACAGCAAAGAAGAGCGTGCTAGCAACAACAGACTCATAAAACATAGAACATGAGGATTTTTTTCATTTCTGCATGAAGCTGCGGCCATCTTGCCGCCATCGCTCCAACGGTGCTAGCAGCAGTGATCAGGCTGGGAGAAGAACAGCAGTCTGGCTGTGACTACATCCTGGAGAGAAATATTAGCTGTGCTGCTGCCATCAACACCTTTGTTTCTAGATGTTGGAGCTTGGCCTGTTTTCCAGTATTTATTCCTGTTTCTCTCCCGTAGCTCTGGGCTCAGCTTCTACTGGGACGTCTGATTAACTGCTTCTTTCCCAGACAGCCAGCTGTGGAGCTGGTTTACTGTTAGCTTTTCTAACATAGAAAGTGTTTATAGATCAGAGCTTCTATGCTTCTTTTTCTATGTCTGCTTCTGTCTCCTTGAACCCCAGTGGGCCTCAGCAGATGGCCGCTCACACTGAGCCTGGTTCTGCTGGAGGTTTCTTCCTGTTCAAAGGGAGTTTTTCCTCTCCACTGTCGCTACAAGCATGCTTAGTGTGAGGGATTGCTGAAGAGTCAATGAGTCGATGCAATCAGCTGGTTTTCCTTAGATAGAAAACTTTGATCTGATTGGATGATCTGATAAAAGGATGTTTTTACCTATAGATGACTGGTTTGGAATTACAGTTATATAGATAAACTGAATTGAACTGAACCAGAGCCTGATATCTACAGACCTACAGACGTTCTCCATCTAAACTAAAACTAAACTTCAGCTCTTTTTTTAAGGAAAAATGGGAAAAATATTGCAGTTTGTAAAAGTTGACAGAGACAAATAGAAGAACTGCATATCCAAATTCAGGGGGACAGTTCAGTTTTTATTGGTACAAAGTTTTGGAAGTGTGCCAAAGTATGCAACCGAGGGCCTGGCAGGGTTTGACCCCCTGACCCGGGTGAGGGTCAGGCGTGCTGCCCAGTCACCTGAAGGGAAATTCCCCCGGCCATGATGACTCAGACGTATAGTGACCTCGCGGTCACAGCTCTCCCTCTCTTTCCACCAGCGCGTCCTCCAGCTCCACGCAGGCAGCCAGAGACTGTTTGCTTCACAGAGATCCCGTTTCTGACACCAACTGTGGTCTGGTTTGCAACGCAGGTCACCATGTTCTTCATAACCATGTCCATCTTTGTGTTGGTCCATCATATAACATCCATTAATGTGTGTGGCTGTGTTTGAAGGTTTTTATAAATTCATAAAGCAGGACCCATTTTCTCACCACTCAGCAGTTTAAATCACTCATCACTGAAACACTTCCCCCTCTTTATTGAGCATGACTCAGTAGAAATTTTAAGGATAAGTTCAGACAATCGATTTGTCAGGTAACAGCAATAAGCACATATATTATTGTTTCTCCTTCAGTTTATTATTAATCAAATGTGAAGAGAATGAAAGGAATACAATATGAAGGTGAAATGTATAAACTTGGCCACATGGTGGCAGCATATGGCTGGATTCAGTTGTCATCACCATCATCAAAGACATCTGCTACAGTCCTGCAGGGCAGAGAGGACAGTTTATAGCTGCACACCATTATAAAACACAACATGGATCTTTCTACAATAAAGGGGAAAAAAAGCAAATCCTTTTAATTCTCAGGTTGCTTTATGTGTTTTTTTCCCCTAAAGCTTATTTTCCAATTTGAAATAAGTGAAAATAAAACAATAAAAATCAGATGTTTTGTGTGAAAACATGAAACCAGATAATCGTTTTACCAAATTCACTTTTAGTTAGAACCTAGAAATGATACAAAGGGAGAAGTTTCTCTAAGCGAGACTTACTTATAGATTGATCCAGTAACTTCATCAACAAACCCTCCTGGAGAAAAACAGAGGAGAGAAATATGAAGAGCCAGGATCATCCCTCTGATGGGAAAGAGAAGCTGTTTTCTTTATGCTGATCTATTAAAGTCGAACTCTTACAGCGGCGGGCGCTCTGCATAAATGCCATGTTCAGTCGAATCAATGTTCAGGACAGGAAATGTGCGCACAGCTTTGATCATTAGTTTGCTATCATCCAAACAGACCCAGATATTTACTAAACCACTGGTGATAATTAGTGAAAGTGTCCTTAAAACAAGAACTGCTCTCTGGTTTATCCTTTTTCTTAGTAATTCAACACTCTTTTTTATCAATTATCTGATGTTGGTTCCTTTCCAGAAAAAAACAAACAGATGAAATAAAACAACCAAAACAAAGAATGTCTCCTGAGAATGGTCCATAAACAGTCTGCTGTAACCTGCCGTTCCACAGCCACCATCATTGTCCCTTAAACTGTGAGAGCCGAACGTTCCGACCAGGAAGCGGAACATTCCTCCCTGTCCGTTCCCAGCCATTACTCCGCTCCACTACAGTATTTCCTTACAACCCTGTCCTCTATCACCACCTTCTAGTAACCTTCAAACTTAACAAAGTTCTCCTCATCCAGAAGATGGTTTCACTTTTCCAAACATGTCAGAGACGCTGATTTTTCTGTCATAATCCTGATCAGTCCAGAAATATTTGGTCGGTCTGATTTTATCGCATTTTAGTCCAACAGTAGACGTCTTTTCACGTCGCTTGGACATAAATGATGTCGTCTTTTCAGATAACTTTTGCTCAGTGGGCAGCAGATCGTTATCGGGTAATGCAGTTATAAATATGAAAGGATCTGGTCCCTTTTTCCTGTGGTCTGATAGGATGAGGAGCCTCAGTGTTGCCAGGGGCCAAAATGCCTCCCAAAGCTCTGGTTGACAGTTCAGACTAAGGCCTCCATTATGGCCGAAAAAGAACCACTTTGCCTGAAATGACGGGGTCTGGAGCCAGGATCGGGTTAGCGGGCCCCTGGTGGGACCCAGCGGGGACCAACCACAAAGCATATGCTGGATGCTGACTAACAGCAGCTGAGAACCTTAATCTCTGTCTCTCTAGGCATTGTATTTCTGCGTGCGTTTTTTTTCTGTCCTTTTTATAATAAAGAACCTGTGAGGAGTCGTCTCCAATGTCCAAACTATGGTTTTTGAACATTCAGATATTCTTCCTTCATATTACTGCATACAGGTGATCATGTTCAACCTTTTACTGTGATGCTCACCAGGCTTGCAAGCTGTTTCACAGAGAGGACACACATTGCAGAAAGAGCACATCTGTGGAGGAAAACAAGAGTCAGGTGAGTGAAAGGCTGCCACTGCTTCTCTCTTTGTTTAAGAGTTGATCGGTGACGTTTCAAAGCGCCTGAACGTTTGTTTCTAACTGTGGAAGAAAATGATCAGTTGGGTGGAGCAGCCATCCGTTCCATCTCTGCTGTCTTTCATGCCTCTCTGCACCTATTTGTGTTATCAAATCACTTTTTGATGATATATGATGATATCTATTTTATTAAGGATTATTGTGCTTTTATTGTCAGCGTATGTTTAATTAATCCTTAGTTTATATGAAAGACTAAACATGAATAAGTTGTTCTAATGTTAATTGATAAATAAGAGTTTTTTTCTTTTAAATGTGAGAATGATTTCACAATGAACAGAGTGTCTTAAGTAGCTTTAAAAAGAACCAAGGTTAAATGTCACACAGCTTCTCACCTTGCAGTCATCGCAGTGTTCAGACTTGTCTCCTTCCTCACAGGGGCATTTATCACAGCTGTCACAGTGCTGGAACAACAATGAGTGGTCAGCAGGAGAAACAGCGCCACACAGCTGCAGCTCTACAATACTGTAGAGCTGCAGCTGTGTGGCGCTGCAGAGCTGCAATCCCTGAACAGCTTACAGACATCGGCACTCAGGTCTACTCAACCTACCTCACAAAATTCACAGTATGAGCACAGAGAGCCTTTGTGATAAGCATGTTCCTCCTCCCCATCATCATCATCATCATCATCATCATCTGTAACAATAGAAACAAACATTTGGCTTTGGAAGGTGAGGAATAAAGTAATAATTTCAGGACAAAAGCACTTCTGAAAGTTTGCTCAGGGCTGAGCTTAGATTCATTCATTTGACACATTTTCTTTCTGATCAACACAAAACTGTAAAAATGTAAATGTTGTGTTTTGAATTGGCGCTAAATAAATAAACTGAATTTAGTAGAATTATACAAAAGCAAATAAAGCTTCGGGTTGGACATTTGATTCCCGTTTCTTTAAAAAATGGTAAAGCGGATCCAAATTAGTGGATTTGACTTTAAAATAATCCATTCGTTGTAGGCTGGTTAGTTTTGGACCCTTGTCCTGTTGGACACCAACCTGTCCACATTTCAGGCAGAGCAGCCAATGGCTGCAGTGACTGTAAACAAACCTCTCCTCTTCGTTTTCACTCCACCTGTCATTGTCAGCTAAACACAGATTTTCTTTTCTTCACAGGAAGTTTGGCTGGAATGAGCAGACAGACATTTCTAAACAGGCTTCTTATCGGACAGACCACCTCAGACCTGCTCAGAGTCAAATCAGCTTCTCAGAACCTTTGGGCTGTTCTTCAGCATCTAAACCTTTGATTTGAAGGCGACAGTTTGAGCCACAGGCCTAAAAGTAGGAAGTATTTTAAAAGGATCCTGGTTTGAAATCAATAAAACCGTTTCTGAATGGGCGGGACATGCAGAATACCGATCCTTCATGCTGATGTTGGTCCTGATGCATCATCAACTGGTTCCAGATGAGTCCAACTTTATCGAGTCCACACAACGTTAACATTTACACATTTGCTTTTATCTAGATCGACTTCATATAAAATCCTCACTTGGGCATTTTGTTACAGTCTGAAAGTCTGGTTCTATTTAACATTTAAAGTGGTTTAATAAAAAAAGGTTATTTTGTTCTTTGATCTGTTGAGATTTTCTCCATAAAGAATCTTGATATTTGTTACGAATTGAAGATTTGGAAACAGGAAAAAATGTAGTTGCTCCTTTTCAGTGGAGTTTTTGTTAATGGAAGATATTTTCCTTATTATCAGTATTAAAGCTGCTGTCAGCTTCTTACCTCATTAACCTGCTGGGATCTCCTGACTCAGGCGTCCACAGTCCTCACACAGCTTTACCAAACAGATCTGGGATGATTCATGCTCTCCATGCAGCTTTGCAGCCAAAATTAAAGCCCCGCCCCTTTGTAACAGAGATGCGCTGAAGCAGGTTGTGATCATTTTATTTATTGAATGAATGATAGCAGGGTTAAAGAAATCTGGAGTCATGTTTTCACATGATGTTTCATAAATCACAGGTTTTTACCAAACAACAAGAGAAAAGTACACAACCCTGACATCTCTTTACAATTTGATAAAAAAAGAACAGCTGTTTCTCTCTTTTCCCAAACACTCGTTCCCTGAAACATCATTAGCAAAAATACCGAGGTAATATTTTACAGCAGATAAATTCAGATGTCTTTAATATTTGGATTAAGATAAAATGTTCTCCTTATAACAGTGTGTCTGAAATGTGCATTAAGAAATTCAGCACTTTAGAAAAAGAAATGTGGCCCGCCATGACACTGAACACACACATGAGCAACACTTCCTGTCCGTAGCAGTTTGACATGAAGGCACAGCAGAGTGGAAATGAAAGTCAGAGCTGAGCGCAGGTTCAGCGCCATTAATGCTCCACAGAGAAAGAAAGAGACCACGAGATATGGGGAAAGAGAGAAACTCTGACGGGATTAAAGCTTAGATGGATTAATTTAGGTGTTGGCCCTCCTGCACCCCCCAACCCCCCCTCGCGCTTTATTCTCCCTCTGCCTGTCTCCCCATCTCAGTCCCACTATCACTGTCTCTCTTTCTTTCTCTGCAGATTCACATAAAGATCCATGTCAGTCTGAGTCAAAACAAAGGAGATGAACCTTGTTTTCAAATGAAACACAAATCAAAAGATCTCAGACTAGTGACCCCCCCCCCCCATGACTGAATCCCAAGACGGGCTTGGCTTGTGTGGAATTGGTTTTTGGTTCTTTCTCTCTCTTTCAAATCATTGCTTCTGCAGTCCCCAGTTCATATCTAGCGTACTGTACGAAGGACCTCGGACAGTTGGACTTCAGGTGGGCCAGTTCAATTTCCCCAGACTGCTCATAACTCTAGTTAGGCAGAAAAAAAAGAGCAGAGAGTCAGAGACAGCAGGAAAATAAACAGCTGCAAGGAGTGGAGGAGGGACTGATAACCAATCAGCTAACAGACATTCACCAAGAGATGATCAGGTTCTGCTATCAGTCCTGTAGTATACTGGCAAACTGGTGCCTGTGAAGCCATCACTGGCGGTGACATCAGCCGCTGCCAGTGAAGCCTCATTGGCGGTGACATCAGCCACTGCCAGTGAAGCATCACTATCGGTGACATCAGCCACTGCCAGTGAAGCATCACTATCGGTGACATCAGCCGCTGCCAGTGAAGCATCACTATCGGTGACATCAGCCACTGCCATTGAGGCCATCACTGGCAGTGACATCAGCCGCTGCCAGTGAAGCATCACTATCGGTGACATCAGCCACTGCCAGTGAAGCATCACTATCGGTGACATCAGCCACTGCCAGTGAAGCATCACTATCGGTGACATCAGCCACTGCCAGTGAGGCCATCACTGGTGGTGACATCAGCCACTGTCAGTGAGGCCATCACTGGTGGTGACATCAGCCGCTGCCAGTGAAGCATCACTATCGGTGACATCAGCCACTGCCAGTGAAGCATCACTATCGGTGACATCAGCCACTGCCAGTGAGGCCATCACTGGTGGTGACATCAGCCACTGTCAGTGAGGCCATCACTGGTGGTGACATCAGCCGCTGCCAGTGAAGCATCACTATCGGTGACATCAGCCACTGCCAGTGAAGCATCACTATCGGTGACATCAGCCACTGCCAGTGAGGCCATCACTGGTGGTGACATCAGCCACTGTCAGTGAGGCCATCACTGGTGGTGACATCAGCCACTGCCAGTGAAGCATCACTATCGGTGACATCAGCCACTGCCAGTGAAGCATCACTATCGGTGACATCAGCCACTGTCAGTGAGGCCATCACTGGTGGTGACATCAGCCGCTGCCAGTGAAGCATCACTATCGGTGACATCAGCCACTGTCAGTGAGGCCATCACTGGTGGTGACATCAGCCGCTGCCAGTGAAGCCATCACTGGTGGTGACATCAGCCACTGTCAGTGAGGCCATCACTGGTGGTGACATCAGCCACTACCAGTGAAGCATCACTATCGGTGACATCAGCCACTGCCAGTGAGGCCATCACTATCGGTGAATTCAGCCAATGCCAGTGAGCCATCACTGGTGGTGACATCAGCCACTGTCAGTGAGGCCATCACTGGTGGTGACATCAGCCACTACCAGTGAAGCATCACTATCGGTGACATCAGCCACTGCCAGTGAGGCCATTACTGGTGGTGACATCAGCCACTGCCAATGAAGCATCACTATCGGTGACATCAGCCACTGCCGGTGAAGCCATCACTTGTGGTGACATCAGCCACTGCCAGTGAAGCATCACTATCGGTGACATCAGCCACTGCCAGTGAAGCCATCACTTGTGGTGACATCAGCCAATGCCAGTGAAGCCATCACTATCGGTGACATCAACCACTGCCAGTGAGGCCATCACTATCGGTGACATCAGCCACTGCCAGTGAGGCCATCACTGGTGGTGACATCAGCCACTGCCAGTGAGGCATCACTATCGGTGATATCAGCCAATGCCAGTGAGCCATCACTGGTGGTGACATCAGCCACTGCCAGTGAAGCATCACTTCGGTGACATCAGCCACTGCCAGTGAGGCCATCACTGGTGGTGACATCAGCCACTGCCAGTGAGGCCATCACTATCGGTGACATCAGCCACTGCCAGTGAAGCATCACTATCGGTGACATCAGCCACTGCCAGTGAAGCATCACTATCGGTGACATCAGCCACTGCCAGTGAAGCATCACTATCGGTGACATCAGCCACTGTCAGTGAGGCCATCACTGGTGGTGACATCAGCCGCTGCCAGTGAAGCCATCACTGGTGGTGACATCAGCCACTGTCAGTGAGGCCATCACTGGCGGTGACATCAGCCGCTGCCAGTGAAGCATAACTATCGGTGACATCAGCCACTGCCAGTGAAGCCATCACTATCGGTGACATCAGCCACTGCCAGTGAAGCATCACTATCGGTGACATCAGCCACTGTCAGTGAGGCCATCACTGGTGGTGACATCAGCCGCTGCCAGTGAGGCCATCACTATCGGTGACATCAGCCAATGCCAGTGAAGCCATCACTATCGGTGACATCAGCCACTGTCAGTGAAGCATCACTATCGGTGACATCAGCCGCTGCCAGTGAGGCCATCACTATCGGTGACATCAGCCACTGCCAGTGAAGCATCACTATCGGTGACATCAGCCACTGCCAGTGAAGCCATCACTGGTGGTGACATCAGCCACTGCCAGTGAAGCATCACTATCGGTGACATCAGCCAAT
Source organism: Cyprinodon diabolis (assembly GCA_030533445.1). Lineage (NCBI taxonomy): Eukaryota > Metazoa > Chordata > Actinopteri > Cyprinodontiformes > Cyprinodontidae > Cyprinodon > Cyprinodon diabolis. The sequence goes on from CM060077.1 coordinate 42,730,191, forward strand.
GCCAGTGAAGCCATCACTATCGGTGACATCAGCCACTGCCAGTGAGGCCATCACTATCGGTGACATCAGCCACTGCCAGTGAGGCCACCACTGGTGGTGACATCAGCCACTGCCAGTGAAGCATCACTATCGGTGACATCAGCCAATGCCAGTGAAGCCATCACTATCGGTGACATCAGCCACTGCCAGTGAGGCCATCACTATCGGTGACATCAGCCACTGCCAGTGAGGCCACCACTGGTGGTGACATCAGCCACTGCCAGTGAGGCATCACTATCGGTGACATCAGCCACTGCCAGTGAGGCCATTACTGGTGGTGACATCAGCCACTGCCAGTGAGGCATCACTATCGGTGACATCAGCCACTGCCAATGAAGCCATCACTATCGGTGACATCAGCCAATGCCAGTGAAGCCATCACTATCGGTGACATCAGCCACTGCCAGTGAGGCCATCACTATCGGTGACATCAGCCACTGCCAGTGAGGCCATCACTATCGGTGACATCAGCCACTGCCAGTGAGGCCATCACTGGTGGTGACATCAGCCACTGCCAGTGAAGCATCACTATCGGTGACATCAGCCACTGCCAATGAAGCCATCACTATCGGTGACATCAGCCAATGCCAGTGAAGCCATCACTATCGGTGACATCAGCCACTGCCAGTGAGGCCATCACTATCGGTGACATCAGCCACTGCCAGTGAGGCCATCACTGGTGGTGACATCAGCCACTGCCAGTGAGGCATCACTATCGGTGACATCAGCCAATGCCAGTGAGCCATCACTGGTGGTGACATCAGCCACTGCCAGTGAAGCATCACCATTGGTGACATCAGCCAATGCCAGTGAGGCCATCACTATCGGTGACATCAGCCACTGCCAGTGAGGCCATCACTATCGGTGACATCAGCCACTGCCAGTGAAGCCATCACTATCAGTGACATCAGCCAATGCCAGTGAGGCCATCACTATCGGTGACATCAGCCACTGCCAGTGAGGCCATCTCTGGTGGTGACATCAGCCACTGCCAGTGAGGCCATCACTGGTGGTGACATCAGCCACTGCCAGTGAAGCCATCACTATCGGTGACATCAGCCACTGCCAGTGAAGCATCACTATCGGTGACATCAGCCACTGCAGACAGGCAGTTTTTACTGTTGATGCTTTTGGGTCAAAGGTCTTCAAATCAGGATTAAACAAAATAGTCAAAGTCTGACTAAAGTTCAGGGGCCAGCAGTGGTTGATGCTGGGCCACTCCCAGTCTGCCCAGTTTGGAGGATGCTACAGACTGGGAGCAGCCCAGTCTGCAGGATGCTGCAGATCAAAAGGCCAGACACAGAAAGGACACAAAGAGCAGCATCTACTCAGACTGACCTTCATGATCGTCGTCATCATCGTCGTCATCATCATCGTCATCATCATCATCGTCATCATCGTCGTCGTCATCATCATCATCATCATCATCATCATCATCATCATCATCATCATCGTCATCATCATCATCATCGTCGTCATCATCGTCATCATCGTCATCATCATCATTGTCATCATCGTCATCATCATCGTCGTCGTCATCATCATCGTCATCATCGTCGTCATCATCATCATCGTCGTCGTCATCATCGTCGTCATCATCGTCGTCGTCATCGTCGTCGTCATCATCATCATCATCATCATCATCATCATCATCATCGTCATCATCATCATCATCATCATCGTCATCATCATCATCATCGTCATCATCATCATCATCGTCATCATCATCATCATCATCATCGTTATCATCATCATCGTCGTCATCAGCCATCAGGCCCTCCTCAGTGTGGAATGGCAGGTCTTGGGCCTTGGCGATGGGGGCCAGTGGGGTGTGGAAGGAGCAGAGCAGTGCAAGCAGCATTGCAAGGATCAAACTTTTTAATGAGGCCATTTTAGCGACTGGGATTCAGTGAACTATAGTGAAAAAACCTGGAATCACTGCAGGAGTCCAGCGCTGCAGCTTCTCTACCTGTTGTCCAGCACACGCAGTGCCTGAAGGACTCAGCCCCGCTCAGAGATATGGTTAGACAGCAGGATAATCAGCATCCAACAAAAAAGGTCCTGTTCACTGCTATTAGTCCCAGTTGAGACCTAGATACTTGCTCCAGGTTCCTTCAAATAAAATCCAGGAGAAAGCAGGAGGCCGAGCCTTGAATCTTGGGCCACTTTCAGCGTTGGACGTCAGGTGTGATAGTCTGAGAGGAGAGCCGTCAGTAACTGGTCGATGTTGGAGGCACAGACAGGACTAATGTGAGAGCAACAGAAAAAGAGGTAAGCTGAGAAGAAGGGGGGCAGTGGGACTGACTGACAGGGGCAGATGTTGGTGGGTAGGCCTGTGCTATCCATAAATCAAGAAACCAGGGAGTGGCTGAAGGGGAATCAGTGGACCACTCTTGTGTTTTAATGTAAGATCCAATATTTAAGTTTTACTGAGGTGATCTGCAGTCATGAAAAGTAGGTATAAAGAAGATCAGTGAGCCATAGCTGGAGAATTTCCAACCTAGACCCTGACTGGGGGGATAGCTTTACATTTTATAGGTTGGGTCTTTAAATTTTGGAATCTCCGTGTGTCTTTCAACATCTTCTGTTTGTTCAGAAATGTGAAGGTCAATCGACATGTTCTTAAAGATTAAGGCTGATAATTAACCTCTGAATCTGTTTTCCTGCATTGGTTTCAAGTCTTTCATTTTAAAGGCTCTTCTTCTGCAAATGTTTAAGTTTCTAAGAGGTAATGCAAGAAGCAACCGATTGAAACACAAACCCGATAAATGTGATATAATAAGATCAGTTTTTGTGAATGCTGACCCCATGGTGATTGATCTGATTTCATAAAGGTTGCCCCCCTGGCTGCTGCAGCTCATGGGTATTCCACATTGGAACAGCTCAGTTCCTGGATGTATTTGATGATGAGAGGGAAGGCAGCCATGAGCACGTTCAGGTCCTCAGGGGATAAATCCACCAGCTTTTAATGACTCTGGGACTGAATCCGAGTGTTGTGGTTTAATATTATCATTGGGGGTAATGAACGTTTCAGCTTCTTGGCACGGCCACGGAAGATGGACGCTGGTGGAGTTTGAGGATGAAGTTGGACAGGGTGATGTGTGTCAAACCCTTTCTATTAAATTATGTTAGTTTTTCAGAATCTGCTGATGAAGTCGAAGCCTGTTGGCTGAAGAAAGCCTTGGTTTGCAACTCATCTCTTTTCTTTCCTCCCCCTACATGCTAACCCCAGAATAGAGCAATTTGTAAAGGGAGGAGTTGAAACCTGCTCTATTTAAAGCTCCACACTGTCAGAGTCAGTGTAATGTGATCCTGCCTGGCTCTGCCTGACAGAGCAGCACCGGTTCTCCCTCCACATGGATGACAGACACCTCCTTATCCTTCATATCAAAAATCAAAACCACTTTCCACTGGGAGCTTTGTTGCTACGATGGGCCTAAAGAAAACACACTTTGATATGATTTGGCCAAATCTAAATCCTTTCTTTGTTCAAAATCTCTTGTGTCAGACTAAATAATCAGAAAGGATCAAATGGTGAATGATCCATGATAAAGAATGAGCTTAATGCTCAGATAGAACAAAGCGAAGGTTCTGTGTTTAAAATGTCCTGAACAAACCAGTAAGACAGCTGAGTGTGGGATATAAACCAGTATCAGGTTGGTTTAGCTGAACCTTTAGTGACACAGAGGAAGTGATAATGAAAGCTTTGAATAACATACAATCACTTTTTAAGCATTAGATCTTGACGCAGCCTCTGGACGTTACAGTTTGTTAATTTAAGATGTTGGCAGCAGGGAGAAACAGCTGAGATGGACGAAGCTGAGGGCAGAAGGAGGGAGATCAGGTCAAGACGAAGACTGCAAAGTGGCTGAAAGTGGAGAAGAGCTGAGACATGCCAAGCACATTTCTCCTTCCTCCGCTCACTCTGACCCACAGCGCCTGCTTAGCTGACCAACGCTACTTCCTCTGTCCGCTAATGAAAAGTTTAGATTATAAGATTCAGTGACATTTATCTGGCTGTTTGGATGATTTATCAGAAGAAGGATGTTGGTAAACACATAAAGCAGATTTTAAAAACCATTGTCAATAGATATTTAGTTTTAATAAGAAACAAAGGTGTTGCCAAGGGTGTGCTGTGGCAAAGAGATGACAGCGAGAACCCGTCATCGGCCCATTCATCAACCTGGATCTGAAATTCCTCAGCAGGATTAATTTCCCTGAAATCCAGAGCCAAATTCATCCTTGGCTCTTTCCATGTAAGGACTGGCTAAAGAGGGAAATCTCCTTCCAGGATACTGTTACCCAAGGGGGGTGGTGTTTTACTCTGGGTGTGGGTTGGAGGTAAAGGAACTCAGAGGTTAATATAAGTACTTGATGATACTGCTGGCACAGAGCTATCCGCACTAGATCTATAATTCATTTGATTTCTATGCCTCCAGTTACCAATCTTTGTCATCTCTGGAGACTTTATGGATCCATTTCAATTAGATCATTCAGGCATATTAAAGGTTCAAAGTTTTCTATCTAAGGAAAACCAGCAGATTGCATCGACTCATTGACTCTTCAGCAATCCCTCACACTAAGCATGCTTGTAGCGACAGTGGAGAGGAAAAACTCCCTTTGAACAGGAAGAAACCTCCAGCAGAACCAGGCTCAGTGTGAGCGGCCATCTGCTGAGGCCCACTGGGGTTCAAGGAGACAGAAGCAGACATAGAAAAAGAAGCATAGATACAAAAGGCAACTGTCAACCAGCTCCACAGGCGGCCCCGTCCAGGAAACACACAGCCAGGCAGACGAGCTCCGAGCCAGCTCCCATGTCAGAGGATGAAGAGAGCACATCCAGTTAGTCACAGTCAGAGAAACAGGACTACACTGGAAAACAGGCCAAGCTCCAACATCTAGAAACAAAGGTGTTGATGGCAGCAGCACAGCTGATATTTCTCTCCAGGACGGAGTCACAGCCAAACAGGAACAGACCAGATGAAGCTACTATGAGAAAAAGCAGAGAGAGCAGAACGTTAGAGATTGAACTAACAGATTCTGCAGAGTGGGAGAATAGAGATAGAATGAAGCAGAATGATGAAAAAGGGGTCCCTATGTCCTCCAGCAGTCTAAGCCTATAGCAGCAGAACTATAGAGATAGATCAGGATAACCTGAGCCACTCTAACTAGAAGCTTTATCAAAAAGGAAAGTTTTAAGCCTAGCCTTAAAAGTAGACAGGGTGTCTGCCTCACGGACTAAAACTGGTAGTTGGTTCCACAGGAGAGGAGCCTGATAACTAAAAGATCTGCCTCCCATTCTACTTTTAGAAATTCTAGGAACCACTAGTAAACCTGCAGATTGAGAGCGAAGTGCTCTGTTAGGAACATAAGGAACAATCAGATCTCTGATATCAGATGGAGCTTGGCCATTTAAGGCTTTATATGTGAGAAGGAGGATTTTAAATTCTATTCTGGATTTAACAGGAAGCCAATGAAGAGAAGCCAGGATAGGAGAGATATGATCTCTCTTTTTCATTTTCATCAGAACTCTGGCTGCAGCATTTTGGATCAGCTGAAGGCTTTTAACTACAGTTTGTGGACTTCCTGATAGTAAAGAATTACAATAGTCCAGCCTTGAAGTAACAAATGCTTGGACTAGTTTCTCAGCATCACCCCTGGACAGGAGATTGCTCATTTTTGCAATATTCCTCAGATGAAAGAAGGAAATTCTAGAAACCTCTTTGATCTGGGATTTAAATGACAGGTCCTGATCAAAAATAATACCAAGATTTTTTACTTTATTATCTGAAATCAGTTTAATCCCATCCAAATGAAGTGACTGGCTAATCAGCTTATTTTTCAGAGACTCTTGTCCAAAGACTATAACTTCTGTTTTTTCTGCATTCAGAAGCAGAAAGTTAAGAGTCATCCAGGTTTTTATGTCTTCAGACATGCCTGTAATCTATGTAATGGGTTAGCTTCATCTGGATTATAGACAGATATAGCTGGGTATCATCAGCATAACAGTGGAAATTAATCCCATGCTGTCTAATAACTCTACCAATTGGGAGCATGTATAAAGTAAAGAGAATTGGTCCTAGCACTGATCCCTGTGGTACTCCACAGGTAACCTTTGAGCATGAGGAAGATCTATCATTAACATGAAAAAACTGAATTCGATCAGATAGATCAGATTTAAACCAGTCTAGAGCTGTTCCTTTAATTCCAACAAAATATTCAAGTCTTTCTAAAAGAATATTATGGTCAACTGTATCAAATGCTACACTGAGATCCAACAGGACGAGCACAGATACAAGTCCATTATCTGAGGCCATGAGAATATCATTAGTAACTTTCACCAGAGCTGTTTCAGTGCTATGATGAGCTCTAAAGCCAGACTGAAACTCTTCAAAAAGTTCATTATGGTGGAAGTGATCGCACACTTGTTTGGCAACTACTTTCTCAAGAATTTTAGATCAGAAATATGCTCCAAAAAGTTAATAATAAATAAATCAATCATTTTTGGTGAAAGAAATAAAGTCTGGAAAATTGATTTAAGATTTATGTGAAGGCTAGCAGAGTGGGAAGTCAGAGAAGGAAAACATGTCTTTGTCTCAGATAGTAGTGTAAAGGCTGTGCTGCAATGGATGGAGCAACCTCAGGGTCTGAGAAAAAAACCTTCAAATGCTCCTAGAAGCAGTAGCAGAGCAGCAGAGGCTCTGGGAAATCCCGGTTTCAGTACAAAAGAGTTCAGCCTAAGACGATGTGCAGAAATCAGCTGGTTCTTTATTGGGTTTCATGTCAGGGATCATAAAGAAAACAGATCAACTTTAAACAGTGATTTCCTGCATGAAGCTCTGATGGGTTCAGGCAGCTTTAAATCTGATCCATCTGATCTCACAAGGCCAGATATGGATGTTTCTATGGTGACAGACGGGGCTAAAGCCACTCCCCTGTCACACAACAACATGCAGACTGACCTTTCTATACAAAAAGGAAAAATATAGATTTTCTCATAACAAAAAAAATCAAACCACTAGAATCCCCCATAATAGGAAACTAGAGATTGTTGAAGATGAAAGTCCTGAGTGTTCTTCAATCTGAGCCTAATCCAATCCGAGTCCCAGAGTTTACAGTCAGCCAGAGCTGCAGGGGTTAATCCACAGCTCAGAGTTCTTCTGCACTGGGAGGACTGGGAGGACTGGGATGTGAAGCTCAGCCTGGAGACAGTGGCGAAACCTCTATAAAAATATAAAAATAAAGATTAATGAAAGAAAACAATATTCTATTCAACTCAGTTCTATCCTTAACTAT
>CM060077.1:42740025-42941599 GCA_030533445.1 Cyprinodon diabolis
GGATTCATGCAGAGAAACGTTTTCCTTTGGCACGTCTCTCCTCTCTCACAGAGGTCTCTAAGATCATGAACACAACATTCCTGATCTTATTCGTTTCCATAGAAAAGCAAGCAGAGGTTTTACTATTTGAATCTGCCAGAAATGAATTCTGGATACTAGACCATTTGATGGAGCGACCACAGCAGTCTGTGTAGTCTACATCTATAATAGAGCTAGATCCTCCAAACAGACTGAAGGTTCAAAGTTTCTCTGTAAAGAAATCAGCTGATTGGATCCAGTCCTAAAGAATCATTGAAAGATGTGAAACAGAAAATCCTAATCCTAATCCTAACCTCTAACACTCAGACTTTCCTTCATTTCCCTCCATGGCAGCTCCTTGGCTTTGTTCTCACACTGAATCTGGATGTTTGGCTCTGAATTCATCCGTTAACATCTGGATGTTTTTGTCTGATGGAAAGCGGATGAAGGGATGACAGACAGCGCTATGGAGATGGAAAGTACAGGTGTAGGTGGGAAGTAAAAGGCAGAACGTTGTCCTCAGATTAAACATTTTGCTGCTCCTGCCTCCATCAGTAGTTTTCATTCACTGTTTGCAAATAACTTTTATTTTCATCATTATTTTATTGTTCTATTTTATTGTACAGTCTATCATTTCCATTCTCCTTTAATTCTGCAGCTCAGCTTGTATGAAACTATGCAGATTTACATTTCTCTGGCAATGCACCAAGCGGAGGTGGACTGGACCAGCATCATTTATTCAATGATTGTTGAGTTTGATGTGACGTGTTGGTAAGAGGAACCAACTTAAAAGGCCTCTGATTCGCTCTGCTCCTGTGTGCGGGCGGCGGTTGCTCTGTGTGACTTCATTCAGATGACACCGTTTCCTCCCCCCTCCACCATCGTAGCTAAAGCTTCATCAGAGCGTCATTCCTCCTGGACTCTTACTGCGTTCCCTGTCTCATCTCAACCGGTCCGGCAGAAGACCACCATGTTGAGCCTGGTTCTGCCAGAGGTTTCTTCCCAACGGGGAGTTTTTCCTCTCCACTGTCGCTCCATGCTTGCTCATCATGGACAGGTTCTCTCAACCTGTGTTATCCAGCTGGACTTCCATCTTCCAGGTCCCTGAGTGAAGCTCTAGTATCAGCTCACGCAGTCCTCTGGATCTCCCCATAAAGCTCAGCAGACCGTCTCTCCAACCAGCAGTCTACAGACTGACCGACTCCATCTATCTCCACTCCACCACCAGTTTCAGGCCGGGGGGGGGGGGGAGGGGAATCCCTTATCTTCACTCCTGTTCATGCAGATCTATCAAAATTCAGGGCTTTGTTTCCTGCCGTGGTCTGAGCGCCAAAGACAAAGTAATTGTATCAATAAATTTCTCCTAATTGTCTTTTCTCTCTGTGTGAGTTTTTCAGATTGAAATGTTGCAGCATGACGCCTGCTGGATTCTCTCCTATAGGAGGAACAGGAGGAGGTCAGCTGCAGCTGCGGCTCCTATAGAGAAACAGTTCTTGTTATGATGACATCATCTGCTGTTAGAAGATAAACTATTCTTCCCCTCAGAGAAGTTTGTGTTTTGAATATTCTAAAATAAGAGATTTTTTTTACTCATGATCCTGAGTGGATGATCTTATTATGGGAAGGAACAGATTCAGTCCTTATTCTGTTAATCTATTGAAATGTCAGCTCTATTCTACTATTTTCTAGCACTGGACTCACTTACTTCACAGAGGTCCTCTGAAGGCGTGCAGTGTCGCTCTCCCTCTGCTGCTTATTCTGAGCAGACAGCAGGTTCTCCTTCTGCACAGACTCCCAGGTGTTCAGGCGGCTCGCCTTCCTGCCTTTCAGCACCACCACTAAAGGACAAAAGAGTTCAATCAATGAAAGGAGGTGGAGATGAAGCAGAGAGTTGGAAAGGAAGGAGGAGCTGAGATGCTGCTCAGTGGGGCAGTGGGTAGAAGTGCTGCCTCGCAGAAAGAAGGTTCTGGGTTTGATTCCCGGCCTGGGGTCTTTCTGCATGGAGTCTGCATGTTCTCCCTGAGCATGCGTGGGTTCTCTCTGGGTACTCCAGCTTCCTCCCACAGCCCAAAAAAGTCACTGTTAGGTTAATTGGCTTCTCTAATTTCTCCTTAGATGTGAGTGTGAATGTTGTTTGTCTCTGTGTTGCCCTGCGATGGACTGGAGACCTGAACAGGATGGACCCCACCTCTCTGTCCAGGGTGGACCCCCCCCTCTCTGTCCAGGATGGACCCCTCCTCTCTGTCCAGGATGGACCCCTCCTCTCTGTCCAGGATGGACCCCACCTCTCAACCACTGACAGCTGGAGATAGACACCAGCACCGCTCACCATCTCAGCAGGAATAAATTAGTGACGGAAAATGTTTGGATGGATGATGGATGAATGGATGGATGGATGATGGATGGATGGATGGATAGATGGATGGATAGATGGATGGATGATGGATGGATGGATGGATGGATGGATGATGGATGGATGATGGATGGATGATGAATGGATGGATGGATGATGGATGGATGATGGATGGATGGTTGGATGGATGATGGATGGATGGATGGATAGATGTATGGATAGATGGATGGATGATGGATAGATGGATGGATGATGGATGGATGATGGATGGATGGTTGGATGGATGATGGATGGATGGATGGATAGATGGATGGATAGATGGATGGATGATGGATGGATGGATGGATGGATGGATGATGGATGGATGATGGATGGATGATGAATGGATAGATGGATGGATGGATGGATGATGGATGGATGGTTGGATGGATGATGGATGGATGATGATAAATAGATGGATGGGTGGATGGATGATGGATAGATGGATGGATGGATGATGATAAATGGGTGGATGGATGATGGATAGATGATGGATGGTTGGATGGATGACGGATGGATGGATGGATGATGGATGGATGGTTGGATGATGGATGGATGGATGGATGGATGGATGGATGATGGATGGATGGATGGATGATGGATGGATGGATGATGGATGGATGGATGGATGGATGGATGGATGCATGATGGATGGATGGTTGGATGATGGATGGATGGATGGATGGATGATGGATGGATGATGGATGGATGGTTGGATGATGGTGGATGGTTGGATGATGGATGGATGATGGATGGATGATGGATGGATGGATGATGGATGATGGATGGATGGATGATGGATGGATGGTTGATGGATGGATGGATGATGGATGGATGGTTGGATGATGGATGGATGATGGATGGATGGATGAGGGATGGATAGAGAATCAGAAACAGAGACGGTTAAGAACAGAAGCCACACGTAAAACATAGATCATCATCATCCAGAGCCGACAGCAGATGAACCTGCAGCTGGAGGGTTGTTGGTTCCAGCTCTGGCTTTCAGTGTCGTTGTGCCCTTGGGCCAGACCATCCCCCCTCATTGGGGAGGGAGTGGTAGCGCCACAGTAGCTGTCAGTGGTTCCCAGAGCAACTGAGGCTCAGCACCATCAGTAAATGTAGAAGTAGAGGATAATTTAGCCCCTCCATGGATTAAAGCACGGCGGTGTTGTGAATGTTGGTGATGCTGATGGAATGATTCAGATTACTGCTGTGGTTTATATTCTGAACAGGGACTGATATTACAGACCCACCCAACCAGGCTATAGAAATAAATATGATAAGCAGTATGACACAGTCTGTGTAAGTATTACATGTCAACATTAGAGTAATATTTAATATCTATTTAGCTTCTCTGCCAAACCCCCAAACACCCCCCCCCCGGCGTTAAACATAATCGAGCATAATTTCACTCTCTGCCTCCCCTCCTCCATCTCACCAAAGTGCTCTCTCTTGACAGAAGGAATCCTGCGGATGTGTCTCTTGATGAGAACGTGGAGATGGGAGAAGATGATGAAGGGTGGAGCCAGGCAGGGTCTGGAGTGGTACTCCACGATGAGGCTGTAGCGCTGAAACTTCCAGTAGATGTCGCTGTGCCCCTGTACTTTGGAGAAGGTGTAGCTGCAGACAGAGAAGGGAAGTGATGCCAGAGCGCTGCAGCAATCAGAAGTTAGCTGGAACATTAGTCTACCTGAACATGGCGATGAGCAAGTTGACTAGCACTATGTTGGTGAACAGCAGATAGATGACCAGGATGATGACCAGCAACCAGTTAGCATAGATACTCGGACAGGGTTCAGTTCCTGCTTCGATCTCTGTGTGGTTTGAAGAGCAGCTGAAGTCCTCCCGTTTATCAGCTGGAAAGAAGAACGACAGAGGAAACGTCAACAGCTGATCTTTAAACGAGGAACGATGGAGGAAACGTCAACAGCTGATCTTTAAATGAGGAACGACGGAGGAAACGTCAACAGCTGATCTTTAAAGGAAGAAGACGGAGGAAACGTCAACAGCTGATCTTTAAACGAGGAATGATGGAGGAAACATCAACAGCTGATCTTTAAACGAGGAACGATGGAGGAAACATCAACAGCTGATCTTTAAAAAAGGAACGACGGAGGAAACGTCAACAGCTGATCTTTAAACGAGGAACAATGGAGGAAACGTCAACAGCTGATCTTTAAAAAAGGAACGACGGAGGAAACGTCAACAGCTGATCTTTAAACGAGGAACAATGGAGGAAACGTCAACAGCTGATCTTTAAACGAGGAACGATGGAGGAAACATCAACAGCTGATCTTTAAACGAGGAACGATGGAGGAAACGTCAACAGCTGATCTTTAAAGGAAGAAGACGGAGGAAACGTCAACAGCTGATCTTTAAACGAGGAATGATGGAGGAAACATCAACAGCTGATCTTTAAACGAGGAACGATGGAGGAAACATCAACAGCTGATCTTTAAAAAAGGAACGACGGAGGAAACGTCAACAGCTGATCTTTAAACGAGGAACAATGGAGGAAACGTCAACAGCTGATCTTTAAACGAGGAACGATGGAGGAAACATCAACAGCTGATGTTTAAACGAGGAACGACGGAGGAAACGTCAACAGCTGATCTTTAAACAAGGAACGACGGAGGAAACGTCAACAGCTGATCTTTAAACGAGGAACGACGGAGGAAACGTCAACAGCTGATCTTTAAACGAGGAACGATGGAGGAAACATCAACAGCTGATCTTTAAACGAGGAACGATGGAGGAAACATCAACAGCTGATCTTTAAACGAGGAACGACGGAGGAAACGTCAACAGCTGATCTTTAAACAAGGAACGACGGAGGAAACGTCAACAGCTGATCTTTAAACGAGGAACGACGGAGGAAATGTCAAAAGCTGATCTTTAAACGAGGAAACGTCAACAGCTGATCTTTAAACGAGGAACGACGGAGGAAACGTCAACAGCTGATCTTTAAACGAGGAACGATGGAGGAAACGTCAACAGCTGATCTTTAAACGAGGAAACGTCAACAGCTGATCTTTAAACGAGGAACGATGGAGGAAACATCAACAGCTGATCTTTAAACGAGGAACGATGGAGGAAACATCAACAGCTGATCTTTAAACGAGGAACGATGGAGGAAACATCAACAGCTGATCTTTAAACGAGGAACGACGGAGGAAACGTCAAAAGCTGATCTTTAAACGAGGAATGATGGAGGAAACATCAACAGCTGATCTTTAAACGAGGAAGGTAGGAGGAAACATCAACAGCTGATCTTTAAACAAGGAACGACGGAGGAAACGTCAACAGCTGATCTTTAAACGAGGAAACGTCAACAGCTGATCTTTAAACGAGGAAACGTCAACAGCTGATCTTTAAACAAGGAACGATGGAGGAAACATCAACAGCTTATCTTTAAACGAGGAACGACGGAGGAAACGTCAACAGCTGATCTTTAAACGAGGAAACGTCAACAGCTGATCTTTAAACGAGGAACGATGGAGGAAACATCAACAGCTGATCTTTAAACGAGGAACGACGGAGGAAACGTCAACAGCTGATCTTTAAACGAGGAACAATGGAGGAAACGTCAACAGCTGATCTTTAAACGAGGAACAATGGAGGAAACGTCAACAGCTGATCTTTAAACGAGGAACGACGGAGGAAACGTCAACAGCTGATCTTTAAACGAGGAACGACGGAGGAAACGTCAACAGCTGATCTTTAAACGAGGAAACGTCAACAGCTGATCTTTAAACGAGGAACGATGGAGGAAACATCAACAGCTTATCTTTAAACGAGGAACGACGGAGGAAACGTCAACAGCTGATCTTTAAACGAGGAAACGTCAACAGCTGATCTTTAAACGAGGAACGATGGAGGAAACATCAACAGCTGATCTTTAAACGAGGAACGACGGAGGAAACGTCAACAGCTGATCTTTAAACGAGGAACGACGGAGGAAACATCAACAGCTGATCTTTAAACGAGGAACGACGGAGGAAACATCAACAGCTGATCTTTAAACGAGGAAACGTCAACAGCTGATCTTTAAACGAGGAACAATGGAGGAAACGTCAACAGCTGATCTTTAAACGAGGAAACGTCAACAGCTGATCTTTAAACGAGGAACGACGGAGGAAACATCAACAGCTGATCTTTAAACGAGGAACGACGGAGGAAACGTCAACAGCTGATCTTTAAACGAGGAACGACGGAGGAAACGTCAACAGCTGATCTTTAAACGAGGAAACGTCAACAGCTGATCTTTAAACGAGGAACGATGGAGGAAACATCAACAGCTGATCTTTAAACGAGGAACGACGGAGGAAACGTCAACAGCTGATCTTTAAACGAGGAACGACGGAGGAAACATCAACAGCTGATCTTTAAACGAGGAACGACGGAGGAAACATCAACAGCTGATCTTTAAACGAGGAAACGTCAACAGCTGATCTTTAAACGAGGAACGACGGAGGAAACATCAACAGCTGATCTTTAAACGAGGAACGACGGAGGAAATGTCAACAGCTGATCTTTAAACGAGGAAACGTCAACAGCTGATCTTTAAACGAGGAACAATGGAGGAAACGTCAACAGCTGATCTTTAAACGAGGAACAATGGAGGAAACGTCAACAGCTGATCTTTAAACGAGGAACAATGGAGGAAACGTCAACAGCTGATCTTTAAACGAGGAACGACGGAGGAAACGTCAACAGCTGATCTTTAAACGAGGAACGACGGAGGAAACGTCAACAGCTGATCTTTAAACGAAGAACGACAGAGGAAACGTCAACAGCTGATCTTTAAACGAGGAAACGTCAACAGCTGATCTTTAAATGAGGAACGACGGAGGAAACGTCAACAGCTGATCTTTAAGCGAGGAACGACAGAGGAAACGTCAACAGCTGGTCTTTAAACGAGGAAACGTCAACAGCTGATCTTTAAATGAGGAACGACGGAGGAAACGTCAACAGCTGATCTTTAAGCGAGGAACGACAGAGGAAACGTCAACAGCTGATCTTTAAACGAGGAAACGTCAACAGCTGATCTTTAAACGAAGAACGACAGAGGAAACGTCAACAGCTGATCTTTAAACGAGGAAACGTCAACAGCTGATCTTTAAATGAGGAACGACGGAGGAAACGTCAACAGCTGATCTTTAAGCGAGGAACGACAGAGGAAACGTCAACAGCTGATCTTTACACGAGGAACGACGGAGGAAACGTCAACAGCTGATCTTTAAGCAAGGAACAACGGAGGAAACGTCAACAGCTGATCTTTAAATGAGGAACGACGGAGGAAACTTCAAGAGCTGATCTTTAAACGAGGAACGACGAAGGAAACGTCAACAGCTGATGTTTAAACGAGGAAGGTAGGAGGAAACGTCAACAGCTGATGTTTAAACGAGGAATGACGGAGGAAACGTCAACAGCTGATGTTTAAACGAGGAAGGTAGGAGGAAACGTCAACAGCTGATTTTTAAACGAGGAACGACGAAGGAAACGTCAACAGCTGATGTTTAAACGAGGAAGGTAGGAGGAAACGTCAACAGCTGATCTTTAAACGAGGAACGACGAAGGAAACGTCAACAGCTGATGTTTAAACGAGGAAGGTAGGAGGAAACGTCAACAGCTGATGTTTAAACGAGGAAGGTAGGAGGAAACGTCAACAGCTGATCTTTAAACGAGGAACGACGAAGGAAACGTCAACAGCTGATGTTTAAACGAGGAAGGTAGGAGGAAACGTCAACAGCTGATTTTTAAACGAGGAACGATGCAGGAAACGTCAACAACTGATCTTTAAACGAGGAACGACGGAGGAAACGTCAACAGCTGATCTTTAAACGAGGAACGACGAAGGAAACGTCAACAGCTGATGTTTAAACGAGGAAGGTAGGAGGAAACGTCAACAGCTGATCTTTAAACGAGGAAACGTCAACAGCTGATCTTTAAGCAAGGAACAACGGAGGAAACGTCAACAGCTGATCTTTAAATGAGGAACGACGGAGGAAACTTCAAGAGCTGATCTTTAAACAAAGAACGACGGAGGAAACGTCAACAGCTGATCTTTAAACGAGGAACGACAGAGGAAACGTCAACAGCTGATGTTTAAACGAGGAAGGTAGGAGGAAACGTCAACAGCTGATCTTTAAACGAGGAACGACGGAGGAAACGTCAACAGCTGATCTTTAAACGAGGAACGACGAAGGAAACGTCAACAGCTGATGTTTAAACGAGGAACAACGGAGGAAACGTCAACAGCTGAATTTAAACAAGGAACGACGGAGGAAACGTCAACAGCTGATCTTTAAATGAGGAACGACAGAGGAAACGTCAACAGCTGACCTTTAAACGAGGAACGACAGAGGAAACGTCAACAGCTGATCTTTAAACGAGGAAACGTCAACAGCTGATCTTTAAACGAAGAACGACAGAGGAAACGTCAACAGCTGATCTTTAAACGAGGAAACGTCAACAGCTGATCTTTAAATGAGGAACGACGGAGGAAACGTCAACAGCTGATCTTTAAGCGAGGAACGACAGAGGAAACGTCAACAGCTGATCTTTAAGCAAGGAACAACGGAGGAAACGTCAACAGCTGATCTTTAAATGAGGAACGACGGAGGAAACTTCAAGAGCTGATCTTTAAACAAAGAACGACGAAGGAAACGTCAACAGCTGATTTTTAAACGAGGAACGATGCAGGAAACGTCAACAACTGATCTTTAAACGAGGAACGACGGAGGAAACGTCAACAGCTGATCTTTAAACGAGGAACGACGAAGGAAACGTCAACAGCTGATGTTTAAACGAGGAAGGTAGGAGGAAACGTCAACAGCTGATGTTTAAACGAGGAACGACGGAGGAAACGTCAACAGCTGATCTTTAAACGAGGAAACGTCAACAGCTGATCTTTAAGCAAGGAACAACGGAGGAAACGTCAACAGCTGATCTTTAAATGAGGAACGACGGAGGAATCTTCAAGAGCTGATCTTTAAACAAAGAACGACGAAGGAAACGTCAACAGCTGATTTTTAAACGAGGAACGATGCAGGAAACGTCAACAACTGATCTTTAAACGAGGAACGACGGAGGAAACGTCAACAGCTGATCTTTAAACGAGGAACGACGGAGGAAACGTCAACAGCTGATCTTTAAACGAGGAACGACAGAGGAAACGTCAACAGCTGATGTTTAAACGAGGAAGGTAGGAGGAAACGTCAACAGCTGATCTTTAAACGAGGAACGACGGAGGAAACGTCAACAGCTGATCTTTAAACGAGGAACGACGAAGGAAACGTCAACAGCTGATGTTTAAACGAGGAACAACGGAGGAAACGTCAACAGCTGAATTTAAACAAGGAACGACGGAGGAAACGTCAACAGCTGATCTTTAAATGAGGAACGACAGAGGAAACGTCAACAGCTGATCTTTAAACGAGGAACGATGGAGGAAACGTCAACAGCTGACCTTTAAACGAGGAACGACAGAGGAAACGTCAACAGCTGATCTTTAAACGAGGAAACGTCAACAGCTGATCTTTAAAAGAGGAACGACAGAGGAAACGTCAACAGCTGATCTTTAAACGAGGAAACGTCAACAGCTGATCTTTAAAGAAAGAACGACGAAGGAAACGTCAACAGCTGATCTTTAAACGAGGAACGACAGAGGAAACGTCAACAGCTGATCTTTAAACGAGGAAACGTCAACAGCTGATCTTTAAAGAAAGAACGACGAAGGAAACGTCAACAGCTGATCTTTAAACGAGGAAATATCAACAGCTGCTCTTTAAACGAGGAACGATGGAGGAAACATCAACAGCTGATCTTTAAACAAAGAACGACGAAGGAAACGTCAACAGCTGATCTTTAAACGAGGAAACGTCAACAGCTGATCTTTAAACGAGGAACGACAGAGGAAACGTCAACAGCTGCTCTTTAAACAAAGAACGACGAAGGAAACGTCAACAGCTGATGTTTAAACGAGGAACGGTGGAGGAAACGTCAACAGCTGATCTTTAAACGAGGAACGATGGAGGAAACATCAACAGCTGATCTTTAAACAAAGAACGACGAAGGAAACATCAACAGCTGATGTTTAGACGAGGAACGATGGAGGAAACGTCAACAGCTGATATTTAAACGAGGAAACGTCAACAGCTGATCTTTAAACGAGGAACGACGGAGGAAACGTCAACAGCTGATCTTTAAACGAGGAACGACGGAGGAAACGTCAACAGCTGATTTTTAAACGAGGAACGACGGAGGAAACTTCAACAGCTGATCTTTAAATGAGGAACGACGGAGGAAACGTCAACAGCTGATCTTTAAACGAGGAACGACGAAGGAAACGTCAACAGCTGATCTTTAAACGAGGAACGACGGAGGAAACGTCAACAGCTGATGTTTAAACGAGGAACGACGGAGGAAACGTCAACAGCTGATCTTTAAACGAGGAAACGTCAACAGCTGATCTTTAAACGAGCAACGACGGAGGAAACATCAACAGCTGATCTTTAAACAAAGAACGACGAAGGAAACGTCAACAGCTGATCTTTAAACGAGGAAACGTCAACCGCTGATCTTTAAACGAGCAACAACGGAGGAAACGTCAACAGCTGATCTTTAAACGAGGAAACATCAACAGCTGATCTTGAAATGAGGAACTGCGGAGGAAACGTCAACAGCTGATCTTTAAACAAGGAAACGTCAACAGCTGATCTTTAAAGAAAGAACGACGAAGGAAACGTCAACAGCTGATCTTTAAACGAGGAAATATCAACAGCTGCTCTTTAAACGAGGAACGATGGAGGAAACATCAACAGCTGATCTTTAAACAAAGAACGACGAAGGAAACGTCAACAGCTGATCTTTAAATGAGGAACGACAGAGGAAACGTCAACAGCTGATCTTTAAACGAGGAACGATGGAGGAAACGTCAACAGCTGACCTTTAAACGAGGAACGACAGAGGAAACGTCAACAGCTGATCTTTAAACGAGGAAACGTCAACAGCTGATCTTTAAAAGAGGAACGACAGAGGAAACGTCAACAGCTGATCTTTAAAGAAAGAACGACGAAGGAAACGTCAACAGCTGATCTTTAAACGAGGAAATATCAACAGCTGCTCTTTAAACGAGGAACGATGGAGGAAACATCAACAGCTGATCTTTAAACAAAGAACGACGAAGGAAACGTCAACAGCTGATCTTTAAACGAGGAAACGTCAACAGCTGATCTTTAAACGAGGAACGACAGAGGAAACGTCAACAGCTGATCTTTAAACAAAGAACGACGAAGGAAACGTCAACAGCTGATGTTTAAACGAGGAACGATGGAGGAAACGTCAACAGCTGATCTTTAAACGAGGAACGATGGAGGAAACATCAACAGCTGATCTTTAAACAAAGAACGACGAAGGAAACATCAACAGCTGATGTTTAGACGAGGAACGATGGAGGAAACGTCAACAGCTGATATTTAAACGAGGAAACGTCAACAGCTGATCTTTAAACGAGGAACGACTGAGGAAGCGTCAACAGCTGATCTTTAAACGAGGAACGACGGAGGAAACGTCAACAGCTGATCTTTAAACGAGGAACGACGGAGGAAACGTCAACAGCTGATTTTTAAACGAGGAACGACGGAGGAAACGTCAACAGCTGATCTTTAAATGAGGAACGACGGAGGAAACGTCAACAGCTGATCTTTAAACGAGGAACGACGAAGGAAACGTCAACAGCTGATCTTTAAACGAGGAACGACAGAGGAAACGTCAACAGCTGATCTTTAAATGAGGAACGACGGAGGAAACGTCAACAGCTGATCTTTAAACGAGGAACGACGGAGGAAACGTCAACAGCTGATCTTTAAATGAGGAACGACGGAGGAAACGTCAACAGCTGATCTTTAAACGAGGAACGACGGAGGAAACGTCAACAGCTGATCTTTAAACGAGGAAATGTCAACAGCTGATCTTTAAACGAGCAACGACGGAGGAAACATCAACAGCTGATCTTTAAACAAAGAACGACGAAGGAAACGTCAACAGCTGATCTTTAAACAAGGAAACGTCAACCGCTGATCTTTAAACGAGCAACAACGGAGGAAACGTCAACAGCTGATCTTTAAACGAGGAAACGTCAACAGCTGATGTTTAAACGAGGAACGACGGAGGAAACGTCAACAGCTGATCTTTAAATGAGGAACGACGGAGGAAACGTCAACAGCTGATCTTTAAACGAGGAACGACGAAGGAAACGTCAACAGCTGATCTTTAAACGAGGAACGACAGAGGAAACGTCAACAGCTGATCTTTAAATGAGGAACGACGGAGGAAACGTCAACAGCTGATCTTTAAACGAGGAACGACGGAGGAAACGTCAACAGCTGATCTTTAAATGAGGAACGACGGAGGAAACGTCAACAGCTGATCTTTAAACGAGGAACGACGGAGGAAACGTCAACAGCTGATCTTTAAACGAGGAAACGTCAACAGCTGATCTTTAAACGAGCAACGACGGAGGAAACATCAACAGCTGATCTTTAAACAAAGAACGACGAAGGAAACGTCAACAGCTGATCTTTAAACAAGGAAACGTCAACCGCTGATCTTTAAACGAGCAACAACGGAGGAAACATCAACAGCTGATCTTTAAACGAGGAACGACGGAGGAAACGTCAACAGCTGATCTTTAAACAAGGAAACGTCAACAACTGATCTTTAAACGAGGAACGACGGAGGAAACGTCAACAGCTGATCTTTAAACGAGGAACGACGGAGGAAACGTCAACAGCTGATCTTTAAACGAGGAACGACGGAGGAAACGTCAACAGCTGATCTTTAAACGAGGAAACGTCAACAGCTGATCTTTAAATGAGGAACGACGGAGGAAACGTCAACAGCTGATCTTTAAACGAGGAAACGTCAACAGCTGATCTTGAAAGGAGGAACGACGGAGGAAACGTCAACAGCTGATCTTTAAATGAGGAACGACGGAGGAAACGTCAACAGCTGATCTTTAAACGAGGAACGATGGAGGAAACATCAACAGCTGATCTTGAAAGGAGGAACGACGGAGGAAACGTCAACAGCTGGTCTTTAAACGAGGAAACGTCAACAGCTGATCTTTAAATGAGGAACGACGGAGGAAACGTCAACAGCTGATCTTGAAAGGAGGAACGACGGAGGAAACGTCAACAGCTGGTCTTTAAACGAGGAAACGTCAACAGCTGATCTTTAAACGAGAATCGACGGAGGAAATGTCAACAGCTGATCTTTAAACGAGGAACGCCGGAGGAAATGTCAACAGCTGATCTTTAAACGAGGAACGACGGAGGAAACGTCAACAGCTGGTCTTTAAACGAGGAAACGTCAACAGCTGATCTTTAAATGAGGAACGATGGAGGAAACATCAACAGCTGATCTTGAAAGGAGGAACGACGGAGGAAACGTCAACAGCTGGTCTTTAAACGAGGAAACGTCAACAGCTGATCTTTAAACGAGAATCGACGGAGGAAATGTCAACAGCTGATCTTTAAACGAGGAACGATGGAGGAAACATCAACAGCTGATCTTGAAAGGAGGAACGACGGAGGAAACGTCAACAGCTGGTCTTTAAACGAGGAAACGTCAACAGCTGATCTTTAAATGAGGAATGATGGAGGAAACATCAACAGCTGATCTTGAAAGGAGGAACGACGGAGGAAACGTCAACAGCTGGTCTTTAAACGAGGAAACGTCAACAGCTGATCTTTAAACGAGAATCGACGGAGGAAATGTCAACAGCTGATCTTTAAACGAGGAACGACGGAGGAAATGTCAACAGCTGATCTTTAAACGAGGAACGACGGAGGAAATGTCAACAGCTGATCTTTAAAGGAAGAACGACGGAGGAAACGTCAACAGCTGATCTTTAAACGAGGAGCGACGGAGGAAACGTCAACAGCTGATCTTTAAACGAGGAACGACGGAGGAAACGTCAACAGCTGATCTTTAAAGAAGGAAGACGGAGGAAACGTCAACAGCTGATCTTTAAAGGAAGAACGATAGAGGAAACGTCAACAGCTGATCTTTAAAGGAAGAAGACGGAGGAAACATCAACAGCTGATCTTTAAAGGAAGAAGACGGAGGAAACGTCAACAGCTGATCTTTAAACGAGGAACGACGGAGGAAACGTCAACAGCTGATCTTTAAACGAGGAACGACGGAGGAAACGTCAACAGCTGATCTTTAAAGGAAGAAGACGGAGGAAACGTCAACAGCTGATCTTTAAAAGAAGAACGACGGAGGAAACGTCAACAGCTGATCTTTAAAGGAAGAAGACGGAGGAAATATCAATAGCTGATCTTTAAACGAGGAACGACGGAGGAAACGTCAACAGCTGATCTTTAAACGAGGAACGACGGAGGAAACGTCAACAGCTGATCTTTAAACGAGGAACGACGGAGGAAACCTCAAACGCTGATCTTTAAACAAGGAACGACAGAGGAAACGTCAACAGCTGATCTTTAAACGAGGAACGACGAAGGAAATGTCAACAGCTGATCTTTAAAGGAAGAACGACGGAGGAAACGTCAACAGCTGATCTTTAAAGGAAGAAGACGGAGGAAACGTCAACAGCTGATCTTTAAAAGAAGAACGACGGAGGAAACGTCAACAGCTGATCTTTAAAGGAAGAAGACGGAGGAAACGTCAACAGCTGATCTTTAAACGAGGAACGACGGAGGAAACGTCAACAGCTGATCTTTAAACGAGGAACGACGGAGGAAACGTCAACAGCTGATCTTTAAACGAGGAACGACGGAGGAAACGTCAACAGCTGATGTTTAAACGAGGAACGACAGAGGAAACGTCAACAGCTGATCTTTAAACGAGGAACGACGGAGGAAACGTCAACAGCTGATCTTTAAACGAGGAACGACGGAGGAAACGTCAACAGCTGATGTTTAAACGAGGAACGACAGAGGAAACGTCAACAGCTGATCTTTAAACGAGGAACGACAGAGGAAAGGTCAACAGCTGATCTTTAAATGAGGAACGACGGAGGAAACGTCAACAGCTGATCTTTAAAGGAAGAAGACGGAGGAAACGTCAACAGCTGATCTTTAAAGGAAGAAGACAGAGGAAACGTCAACAGCTGATCTTTAAACGAGGAACGACGGAGAAAATGTCAACAGCTGATCTTTAAACGAGGAACGACGGAGGAAACGTCAACAGCTGATCTTTAAACGAGGAACGACGGAGGAAACGTCAACAGCTGATCTTTAAACGAGGAACGACGGAGGAAACATCAACAGCTGATGTTTAAACGAGGAACGACAGAGGAAACGTCAAAAGCTGATCTTTAAACGAGGAACAACGGAGGAAACGTCAACAGCTGATCTTTAAACGAGGAACGACGGAGGAAATGTCAACAGCTGATCTTTAAAAGAAGAACGACAGAGGAAACGTCAACAGCTGATCTTTAAAAGAAGAACGACCGAGGAAACGTCAACAGCTGATCTTTAAAGGAAGAAGACAGAGGAAACGTCAACAGCTGATCTTTAAACGAGGAACGACGGAGAAAATGTCAACAGCTGATCTTTAAACGAGGAACGACGGAGGAAACGTCAACAGCTGATCTTTAAACGAGGAACGACGGAGGAAACGTCAACAGCTGATCTTTAAACGAGGAACGACGGAGGAAACGTCAACAGTTGATGTTTAAACGAGGAACGACAGAGGAAACGTCAACAGCTGATCTTTAAACGAGGAACGACGGAGGAAACATCAACAGCTGATCCTTAAACGAGGAACGACGGAGGAAACGTCAACAGCTTATGTTTAAACGAGGAACGACGGAGGAAACGTCAACAGCTGATCTTTAAACGAGGAACGACGGAGGAAACGTCAACAGTTGATGTTTAAACGAGGAACGACGGAGGAAACGTCAACAGCTGATCTTTAATTAAACGAGGAACGACGGAGGAAACGTCAACAGCTGATCTTTAAACGAGGAACGACGGAGGAAACGTCAACAGCTGATCTTTAAACGAGAATCGACGGAGGAAACGTCAACAGCTGATCTTTAAACGAGGAAAGACGGAGGAAACGTCAACAGCTGATCTTTAAACGAGGAAAGACGGAGGAAACGTCAACAGCTGATGTTTAAACGAGGAACGACGGAGGAAACGTCAACAGCTGATCTTTAAACGAGGAACGATGGAGGAAACGTCAACAGCTGATGTTTAAACGAGGAACGACAGAGGAAACGTCAACAGCTGATGTTTAAACGAGGAACGACAGAGGAAACATCAACAGCTGATCTTTAAAGAGGAACGACGGAGGAAACGTCAACAGCTGATCTTTAAACGAGGAACGACGGAGGAAACGTCAACAGCTGATCTTTAAACGAGGAACGACGGAGGAAACGTCAACAGCTGATCTTTAAACGAGAATCGACGGAGGAAACGTCAACAGCTGATCTTTAAAGGAAGAACGACGGAGGAAACGTCAACAGCTGATCTTTAAACGAGGAACGACGGAGGAAACGTCAACAGCTGATCTTTAAACGAGAATCGACGGAGGAAACGTCAACAGCTGATCTTTAAAGGAAGAACGACGGAGGAAACGTCAACAGCTGATCTTTAAACGAGGAACGACGGAGGAAACGTCAACAGCTGATCTTTAAAGGAAGAACGACGCAGGAAACGTCAACAGCTGATCTTTAAAGGAAGAAGACGGAGGAAACGTCAACAGCTGATCTTTAAACGAGGAACGACAGAGGAAACGTCAACAGCTGATCTTTAAAGGAAGAAGACGGAGGAAACGTCAACAGCTGATCTTTAAAGGAAGAAGACGGAGGAAACGTCAACAGCTGATCTTTAAAAGAAGAAGACGGAGGAAACATCAACAGCTGATCTTTAAAGGAAGAAGACGGAGGAAACGTCAACAGCTGATCTTTAAAGAAAGAAGACGGAGGAAACATCAACAGCTGATCTTTAAAGGAAGAAGACGGAGGAAACGTCAACAGCTAATCTTTAAACGAGGAACGACGGAGGAAACGTCAACAGCTGATCTTTAAAGGAAGAAGACGGAGGAAACGTCAACAGCTGATCTTTAAACGAGGAACGACGGAGGAAACGTCAACAGCTGATCTTTAAAGGAAGAAGACGGAGGAAACGTCAACAGCTGATCTTTAAAGGAAGAAGACGGAGGAAACGTCAACAGCTGATCTTTAAAAGAAGAACGACGGAGGAAACGTCAACAGCTGATCTTTAAAGGAAGAACGACGGAGGAAACATCAACAGCTGATCTTTAAAGGAAGAAGACGGAGGAAACGTCAACAGCTGATCTTTAAAGGAAGAAGACGGAGGAAACGTCAACAGCTGATCTTTAAAAGAAGAACGACGGAGGAAACGTCAACAGCTGATCTTTAAAGGAAGAAGACGGAGGAAACGTCAACAGCTGATCTTTAAACGAGGAACGACGGAGGAAACGTCAACAGCTGATCTTTAAACGAGGAACGACGGAGGAAACGTCAACAGCTGATCTTTAAACGAGGAAGGACGGAGGGAACGTCAACAGCTGATCTTTAAACGAGGAACGACGGAGGAAACGTCAACAGCTGATGTTTAAACGAGGAACGACAGAGGAAACGTCAACAGCTGATCTTTAAACAAGGAACGACGGAGGAAACGTCAACAGCTGATCTTTAAACGAGGAACGACGGAGGAAACGTCAACAGCTGATGTTTAAACGAGGAACGACAGAGGAAACGTCAACAGCTGATCTTTAAACGAGGAACGACAGAGGAAACGTCAACAGCTGATCTTTAAATGAGGAACGACGGAGGAAACGTCAACAGCTGATCTTTAAAGGAAGAAGACGGAGGAAACGTCAACAGCTGATCTTTAAAGGAAGAAGACAGAGGAAACGTCAACAGCTGATCTTTAAACGAGGAACGACGAAGAAAATGTCAACAGCTGATCTTTAAAAGAAGAACGACAGAGGAAACGTCAACAGCTGATCTTTAAAGGAAGAAGACAGAGGAAACGTCAACAGCTGATCTTTAAACGAGGAACGACGGAGAAAATGTCAACAGCTGATCTTTAAACGAGGAACGACGGAGGAAACGTCAACAGCTGATCTTTAAACGAGGAACGACGGAGGAAACGTCAACAGCTGATCTTTAAACGAGGAACGACGGAGGAAACATCAACAGCTGATGTTTAAACGAGGAACGACAGAGGAAACGTCAACAGCTGATCTTTAAACGAGGAACAACGGAGGAAACGTCAACAGCTGATCTTTAAACGAGGAACGACGGAGGAAACATCAACAGCTGATCTTTAAACGAGGAACGACGGAGGAAACGTCAACAGCTTATGTTTAAACGAGGAACGACGGAGGAAACGTCAACAGCTGATCTTTAAACGAGGAACGACGGAGGAAACGTCAACAGTTGATGTTTAAACGAGGAACGACAGAGGAAACGTCAACAGCTGATCTTTAAACGAGGAACGACGGAGGAAACGTCAACAGCTGATCTTTAAACGAGGAACGACAGAGGAAACGTCAACAGCTGATCTTTAAACGAGGAACGACGAAGGAAACGTCAACAGCTGATCTTTAAAGGAAGAACGACGGAGGAAACGTCAACAGCTGATCTTTAAAAGAAGAACGACCGAGGAAACGTCAACAGCTGATCTTTAAAGGAAGAAGACAGAGGAAACGTCAACAGCTGACCTTTAAACGAGGAACGACGGAGAAAATGTCAACAGCTGATCTTTAAACGAGGAACGACGGAGGAAACGTCAACAGCTGATCTTGAAAGGAAGAAGACGGAGGAAACGTCAACAGCTGATCTTTAAACGAGGAACGACGGAGGAAACGTCAACAGCTGATCTTGAAAGGAAGAAGACGGAGGAAACGTCAACAGCTGATCTTTAAACGAGGAAAGACGGAGGAAACGTCAACAGCTGATGTTTAAACGAGGAACGACGGAGGAAACGTCAACAGCTGATCTTTAAACGAGGAACGACGGAGGAAACGTCAACAGCTGATGTTTAAACGAGGAACGACAGAGGAAACGTCAACAGCTGATGTTTAAACGAGGAACGACAGAGGAAACATCAACAGCTGATCTTTAAAGAGGAACGACGGAGGAAACGTCAACAGCTGATCTTTAAACGAGGAACGACGGAGGAAACGTCAACAGCTGATCTTTAAACGAGGAACGACGGAGGAAACGTCAACAGCTGATCTTTAAACGAGAATCGACGGAGGAAACGTCAACAGCTGATCTTTAAAGGAAGAACGACGGAGGAAACGTCAACAGCTGATCTTTAAACGAGGAACGACAGAGGAAACGTCAACAGCTGATCTTTAAACGAGGAAACGTCAACAGCTGATCTTTAAATGAGGAAACGTCAACAGCTGATCTTTAAACGAGGAAACGTCAACAGCTGATCTTTAAATGAGGAAATGTCAACAGCTGATCTTTAAACGAGGAACAATGGAGGAAACGTCAACAGCTGATCTTTAAACGAGGAACGACAGAGGAAACGTCAACAGCTGATCTTTAAACGGGGAACGACGGAGGAAACGTCAACAGCTGATCTTTAAACGAGCAACGACGGAGGAAACGTCAAGAGCTGATCTTTAAACGAGGAACGACGGAGGAAACGTCAACAGCTGCTCTTTAAACGAGGAACGACGGAGGAAACGTCAACAGCTGATCTTTAAACGAGGAACAACGGAGGAAACGTCAACAGCTGATCTTTAAACGAGGAACGACGGAGGAAACATCAACAGCTGATCTTTAAACGAGGACCGACGGAGGAAATGTCAACAGCTACTCTTTAAACGAGGAACGACGGAGGAAACGTCAACAGCTGATCTTTAAACGAGGAACAACGGAGGAAACGTCAACAGCTGATCTTTAAATGAGGAACGAAGGAGGAAACATCAACAGCTGATCTTTAAACGAGGACCGACGGAGGAAATGTCAACAGCTGATCTTTAAACGAGGAACGACGGAGGAAACGTCAACAGCTGATCTTTAAACAAGGAACGACGGAGGAAACTAAACTGATGAACTGAAGGGATAAACTGGTATTGACCATGTTTATGCTGGTCTGATGGGGTATGCTGGCCTGATTCGGTATGCTGGTCTGATGGGGTATGCTGGCCTGATGGGGTATGCTGGTCTGATAGGGTATGCTGGTTTGATTGGGTATGCTTGTCTGATGGTCTATGCTGGCCTTATTGGGTATGCTGGACTGATGGGGTATGCTGGACTGATGGGGTATGCTGGTCTGATGGGGTATGCTGGTCTGACAGGCTATGCTGGTCCGATGGGGTATGCTGGTCTGATGGGGTATGCTGGTCTGATGGGCTATGCTGGCCTGATTGGGTATGCTGGTCTGATGGGGTATGCTGGACTGATGGGGTTTGCTGGTCTGATGGGGTATGCTGGCCTGATGGGCTATGCTGGCCTGATTGGGTATGCTGGTCTGATGGGCTATGCTGGCCTGATTGGGTATGCTGGTCTGATGGGGTATGCTGGACTGATGGGCTATGCTGGTCTGATGGGGTATGCTGGACTGATGGGCTATGCTGGCCTGATGCGGTATGCTGGTCTGATGGGCTATGCTGGCCTGATGGGGTATGCATGTCTGATGGGCTATGCTGGCCTGATTGGGTATGCTGGTCTGATGGGGTATGCTGGACTGATGGGGTATGCTGGTCTGACGGGCTATGCTGGTCTGATGGGGTATGCTGGTCTGACGGGCTATGCTGGTCTGATGGGCTATGCTGGTCTGACGGGCTATGCTGGTCTGACGGGCTATGCTGGTCTGACGGGCTATGCTGGCCTGATGGGGTATGCTGGTCTGACGGGCTATGCTGGACTGATGGGGTATGCTGGTCTGACGGGCTATGCTGGTCTGACGGGCTATGCTGGTCTGACGGGCTATGCTGGTCTGATGGGCTATGCTGGCCTGATTGGGTATGCTGGTCTGATGGGCTATGCTGGCCTGATTGGGTATGCTGGTCTGATGGGGTATGCTGGACTGATGGGCTATGCTGGTCTGATGGGGTATGCTGGACTGATGGGCTATGCTGGCCTGATGCGGTATGCTGGTCTGATGGGCTATGCTGGCCTGATGGGGTATGCATGTCTGATGGGCTATGCTGGCCTGATGGGGTATGCTGGTCTGACGGGCTATGCTGGTCTGATGGGCTATGCTGGTCTGACGGGCTATGCTGGTCTGAGGGGCTATGCTGGCCTGATGGGGTATGCTGGTCTGACAGGCTATGCTGGACTGATGGGCTATGCTGGTCTGACGGGCTATGCTGGTCTGATGGGCTATGCTGGTCTGACGGGCTATGCTGGTCTGACGGGCTATGCTGGACTGATGGGGTATGCTGGCCTGATGGGGTATGCTGGTCTGACAGAACATTGGCCTCATGGTTCATGTAACCCCAATAGTTCCCAAACATCTGTCCGTTCGTCTGAACAGCTGCGGGCAGATGGAGCCAAAGAAAATGTCTATTAACCAATAATGTTAATTGATTACTTGACTTACTGTGGATTTTATTATTAGCAGCAGGAACATTTGTCACTGCTCTAAAACTTTGAGGGAAACAAGTTGCAAACTAATTTCTAGATCAAATTAAGTCTTTCTATGCTGACATCAGAACAACTATGGTAGTTACTGATAAAGTTCTGCAGGTAAAGAAGAAAATGAGATGGGAATAATTTTAGTGTTTTAAATGTCTTGCTAGTGTTTTCTACATGCTAGCGGAACTTGGTCCTCCTACGTTCTTAACAATCCCTGATTTGCATCAATATTCCAGGATTGGCTCCTTTAGAACCCAAACAGGTCACGTTTGGAACATGTTATTCAGTCTTTTCTCTGTTTGCTGGATGGAACAAGATCTAAACGATCTTGGTTCATTCTTCTTTTTCTGTAAAAAACAATAATTCTGTGTCTGGGATTGGGTCTGTGTCTGGATTATTTCCTCATCCTTCAGGTTTCGTCCACCAGAGGGCGACTCCTGTGGTTTGCTGCCAGGCTGCACCTTTAGACCATGAGCCTCATTACCTGAGATGAGTAAGAGAGGCAGGAGCCCAGTCACTCTTTGCCAGGGTGTTACACACATGTTCCCTGTTCTGAAAATGCTTCGGGAAAACCGCCCCCAAAATACCAAGATATTGACTGGACTGGAACCTCTCCATCTTCACCAACCACCCGATCCCTGAAGTTCACCATTCACCTGGAAGAACTAAACTCCCCACCTCTGACTGACAGCATCAACCGGACCTCACTTGCCTCTCCCTGACAGAAGGATTCCTTCATACAGGGAAGATGGCTGCCTCCTGCTCCATCCCTGCACTTCCTCATCTCCCATTACCTCAACCCTCCTCTTTAATAAACTCAGCTATCAGATTCCTTTGTCTCTGGGAGTTTTCTCTTTGCAGGAGGGTCAGAGGCCTTAACCATGGTCTGTGTTCTGGTACCGATCCACTCTACTCCTCATACTGTTTGCTTTTTAGTTTTCTGTTAACCTGAAAATGTGACTTGGTGTTTATTGTGAGTGTTTGCAGTGATTTGGCTGCTGCCTCACCGGGGTTACATTAGGTTAGCCCTCTGAATCTCAGTGGAACTTCCTGGTTGAATAAATGTTCAATGAATAAAACAGAAATTCACCACACATTTTTATTATAGGCTACATGTTATGCGAAATTAAAAAAATAACGTTATTACAGGAGAACTTTTACTTCCATTTAAGTCGCTTCTTCAACAGTAACAATAAACTGGCGGTGTGAAACGGCTGTGCTGATCTAGTGGCAGGAAGTGAGTAAAGTGGAGTCATTTCCTTCTCTTCGTGGAGGAAATGATTCAGAAACACAGAGAATAAACTGTCTGCAACTCCCTGACCAACATTACTCTGCTTTCCATTCTTTGTATAGAATTTGCTCTGAGTTTGGTATCTCTAACTTTCCACGCCATCAGGATACAAATTGCATCATTTTGCAGTTTGGACAATAGGTGAGGGTGTTGGAGTGAGCTGCAGAAAGGGCTGCTGAAACGTTCAGACCTGCTAAGACACAGGGGTGTCAAACTGGTTCCAGAAAGGGCCGTGTAGCTGCAGGTTTTCTTTCCAACCAAGCAATAGCACCAGAGTCCAGTCATCTCATCAAGTCATCATGTTCAGATTGGACTCCCTTGATGAGATGACTGGACTCTGGTGAGCTAAGAGGTTTGATTCCTTCTAAATGATAATAATTAAACATATCAATGGTTCCCTTCGTACATTCCTGCACGAAGCATGACTGTGCTTTATTTTCATGAATTGACCACAAAAATTAGAAACTAAGAGAGTAAACACTTCAGGATTATGGCAGTAAGGTGGGACAACATTGATCCATGGATGGAATAACTTCTACCAACTTCTATTCCAATAAATGAGTACATGATAAATATATCTATGAAATCAAAGAAAACTTACCATCCATTTCATGAATTGGTATTTGCCCAAATATGTGTAAATAAGGCCTGTAGAAGACTCTGCGGAAAATCCAGTTTGGGCGGGGGTCGTAGGTGTAGAGGAGTGCTTGATGAGCGACTCCATAGGCCATGAGCCAAATAGCCAGGAAGAAGAGGAAGAAGAAAACATCTTTCACCTAAAGGAAGCAGAGGGGGAGGAGTCAGAGAGGAGCCTGGAGGCATAACCCTCCAGCGTTAGCATCCCGTTACCGAAGTGAGGTCACAGTTCAATGCTCAGCCTGCTCTCTGTGTGCTGAGCTGTCTGCTCTCTGCATTTAAGGTTTGACGTTTTCTATCTAAGGAAAACCAGCTGATTGCATCGACTCATTGACTCTTCAGCAATCCCTCACACTAAGCATGCTTGTAGCGACAGTGGAGAGGAAAAACTCCCTTTGAACAGGAAGAAACCTCCAGCAGAACCAGGCTCAGTGTGAGCGGCCATCTGCTGAGGCCCACTGGGGTTCAAGGAGACAGAAGCAGACATAGAAAAAGAAGCATAGATACAAAAGGCAACTGTCAACCAGCTCCACAGGCGGCCCGTCCAGGAAACACACAGCCAGGCAGACGAGCTCCGAGCCAGCTCCCATGTCAGAGGATGAAGAGAGCACATCCAGTTAGTCACAGTCAGAGAAACAGGACTACACTGGAAAACAGGCCAAGCTCCAACATCTAGAAACAAAGGTGTTGATGGCAGCAGCACAGCTGATATTTCTCTCCAGGATGGAGTCACAGCCAAACAGGAACAGACCAGATGAAGCTACTATGAGAAAAAGCAGAGAGAGCAGAACGTTAGAGATTGAACTAACAGATTCTGCAGAGTGGGAGAATAGAGATAGAATGAAGCAGAATGATGAAAAAGGGGTCCCTATGTCCTCCAGCAGTCTAAGCCTATAGCAGCAGAACTATAGAGATAGCTCAGGATAACCTGAGCCACTCTAACTAGAAGCTTTATCAAAAAGGAAAGTTTTAAGCCTAGCCTTAAAAGTAGACAGGGTGTCTGCCTCACAGACTAAAACTGGTAGTTGGTTCCACAGGAGAGGAGCCTGATAACTAAAAGATCTGCCTCCCATTCTACTTTTAGAAATTCTAGGAACCACTAGTAAACCTGCAGATTGAGAGCGAAGTGCTCTGTTAGGAACATAAGGAACAATCAGATCTCTGATATCAGATGGAGATTTAATTCCAACAACCTTAAAAGCCTTTGGTACATACTGTATCCCTGTAACAGAGATAGATTAATCACATCTAAAATGGAGGAGGAGATCAAAGGGAATACCTCCTTAAATAAACTGGTTGGAACTGGATCTAACATCCAAGTTGAAGGCTTAGATGAAGACAATAGTTTTGCTAACTCTGAAAGTTCAACTGGATCAAAGCAGTCTAAACCCGGTTCAGATTCCACTACCTCAGATGCTAGCCCCCCCCCCTCCAGAGACAAACCAATCATAGATAGAGGAGTGCTAATGATCTTATTTTTGATAAGATCAATCTTATTTATAAAGAATCATTGCTGCTAAGAGCAGGTGGAATGGACGATTCAACAGAGCTATGGCGCTGGGTGAGTTTGGCAACTGGATTAAAAGGATACCTAGGATTCTTCTTCTTCTCCCCTATTAATGAGGCTCCTCTTATACAGCAGTAAACTATTTTTCCAGACTAGGTAGGATTACTGTAGGCATGTATAACACCCTTTTCTCTCCATTTTGCTAGCATTTTGCTCGAGAGTGCGCAGCTCCTTATTAAAAGATTTTTTTAAATTTATAACTGTACTATCTGATAATGATCTGCTAAATGTAACCTTCTTTTGGGGGAGGAGAACTCTGTTAAAGTAATCCTGAAGGTTATTAGAAAGTGGTCAGGACAGGGTTGTGAGGAAATACTGTTATTTCTTCACATTCTATGCCGTATGTCAGCACAAGATCCAAAGTATGAAGATGAGAATGTGTGGGACTATTCACATTTTGAACAAAGCCAATAGTGTCTAAGATAGCATTAAAGGCTGCTCTTAAGCTATCGCCTTCAATGTCAGCATGGATGTTAAAATCTCCCACTATGATGACCCTGTCAGTATTTAATACCAAATCAGAAAGGAACTCTGAAAACTCATCTGAACATTCAGAGTAAGGACCTGGTGGACGATACAAATTTACAAAAAGAAGAGGTTTTCTGGCTTTGAAATTTGGATCAGGGAAATTAAGGGTTAAATGTTCAAAAGAGTTGTAGGTATTAACTGTTTTGGGAGTAATCAGTAAGTCAGACTGGAAGATTGTTGCTACTCCTCCTCCTCGCCCAGAACTTCTGGGGATGTGAAAATTTAAATAGCTTGAAGGAGTTGCCTCATTTATGCTCACATAATCCTCTTGCTGCAGCCAGGTTTCTGTAAGGCAACACAAGTCAATGTGATTATCACAAATTATCGCAAAAGATGCCCACACCATTACCCCTTCCCCACCATGCCTGACAGTTACTGCCTTGCTACAGACAACTCTTCAGTCCGGAGACTCCCCAGCAGCTCGGATTTCTTCAGAAACATCAGGCATTCCGATTGACTGCTCTAAACCCTGAATCCTTTTTTTCAACTCTTATACTATTTATGTCTCCAGTTAAACTGTGTTTTATAACAGTTGTTTTTGATCAGTTCTGTTACCATTTTTCCAAGAATGATGATTTTGGGTCCAAGCTGTTTGTGGATGGCAAAGATGTGGATTAGACGTAGGGTAAAAACCATGTAGTCAATGGCCATCACAGCACGGCCAAAATTAAATGACCAGGGAAACATTCTGAAACAAAAAGAAATCAGTTATTGCTCACATTCACTCACCTGGAAGACCAACAAAAATTTATTATATCTAATGATTTGGACAGTTTGGAACAAAGTCCATAAGATGGCCAGTTCTTCCCACAAACTGCATCAATTCAGAGTCAAGTAACTGAAAGTCTTCCAAAAAGTTTAAAGTGAAAGTAACAACAATACCAGGACTCAAAAGCACAAACCATTACAACCAGTAAGACTCTGAAGGCTTTAGTTTAGGACACGTCTCTGCATGTAGAAGAATCTTCCCTGTATTTTAATTTATTTATTCACATTAAAGCTTCAACAAAGTGAGAGAGAGCAACACATAAAATAAATGGCAGCAGTATTTTTAACTTCAGTACTTTAACTTAATGATTTCAGTTTGTAGAACTTTGAATTCTATGTTATTGTAATTTAAAATAAAAGTAGCGACTTAGAGAAGAACAACAAATCATGAACCTCTTAGCTAAAAATACATATATTTTTAATTTAGAGCCTATCTTCCATTAGTGGGCAAATTTATCAACAATTTTACCTGTTTTGTTTAAGGGTCAGAAACAAACTGTATTTGCTCCAGAAAAGCAAATGATTTGCTCCCTAACCTCTAAACCACCCATAGTGGTTCCAGTCCCTGTTGGTAACTTAACAACCTTAAACTGACATAAAACTTAAATAAACGGCTTTATAGTTTGATTTGCAGCATCTCTTTAGCAGCAATATAACACACTAATAGTTTCTCTATTTAGATAAATCAATGAGTGAAGCAGTAGAAACTTTGCAACCATAAATGAATGGAGTTACATTATAACTATAGAACTATTCAGATTCTAAAGGATTATATTAGAAAAAAGATGAATCAAAGACAATCACCTGCACAGTAGAGCCAAAATAAAAAGAAGAATAGCTGTGAGGTCGCACTTGTTCCAGTTATCATGGATGTATTTCTTGATCCTTTGGAGTAAAAACAAACTGCCTCCAAAAAAAGTCTGTGAACAGAAGACAGAGCTGGGATTGTTTAAAGTTTCGATAGAATATGTTCAATTCTATTCATTCTATTTCTATAGCTCCAATTCACATCATGTCATCTCAGGTCACTTTATAGATCCAGATCAACCAGATCATCCAGTCAGATTGATTCAAAAGTTTTCTATCTAAGGAAAACCAGCTGATTGCATCGACTCATTGACTCTTCAGCAACCCCTCACACTAAGCATGCTTGTAGCGACAGTGGAGAGGAAAAACTCCCTTTTAACAGGAAGAAACCTCCAGCAGAACCAGGCTCAGTGTGAGCGGCCATCTGCTGAGGCCCACTGGGGTTCAAGGAGACAGAAGCAGACATAGAAAAAGAAGCATAGATACAAAAGGCAACTGTCAACCAGCTCCACAGGCGGCCCCGTCCAGGAAACACACAGCCAGGCAGACGAGCTCCGAGCCAGCTCCCATGTCAGACCCATGTTAAGGGTCAGAGCTGCAACTTCAAAACATGAATAATTAAAATTTAACAGAACATCTAGAGCAGCGGTGCTCACCTCCTCCAGAGCTTCTACCCTGCAGCTTTTTGATGCACCCCATTTTATCACAGCTGAATCAAATGGGTGGATCATTAGCATCCACCTGCTGAGCTCAGTGAGGGGGCGGAGCCTATAGATTCAGGTGTGTTAGAGAAGAGATGCATCTAAAAGTTAGGGTTGGGGTTAAATATATCAATATTAACTTGTTGTTACCATGCCAACGTTGACAGAAAAGGATTTTGAACCAATAGAAAGAGCAGAAGGAGCTCAGACGCTAACGGATGCTAGTATATCTGCAGTTGCCTGACAAATGGCCTCTTTTCTGATTTAAGACAAAAATCAAACCCTCGTTTAAACTGAACTAGAGCTTTCTCCCTAGTCTGTCTTTATGATACTGATTGTTTATTAATGCAAGGATTTCTGTTGTTTGTAAAGTGTGAAAATTGTGCAAAGTTAAAATGAAAGCGTCAATATCTGGATTTTACAGAAAGGTATTTAATAAAACCTGCATGTGTCATTGTAGAACTGGGGTGGGCAACTCTGGCCCCTAAAGGGGCCGGTATCCTGCAGCACACCTGGATCAGATGATTTAAAGGATTCTGAAGGAGCTGACAGCTTACTGCAGAGCTTATCTGACTTGGTTGGTGGTTGGAAATAGGGACACATCTAGAAGTTGCAGGATTGTACTCCTCCATGGCTGGAGTTTCCCACCTCTGATGAAGAAATACTAGTTTGAAAACAACCAACCTGTCGGATCTCTTCACATACTAATGTGAAGACCCAGAAGTAGAGCACAAACTCCAGAGAAGACGGGCCCTCTGGGGGCGGAGGCTTGAAGTCCACCAGCAGAACATAGGCGAACAGGCAAAGGAACAGGAAGTACATCAGCACATTGCCCAGGAAGGAGGTGACAGGCGCGTACCAGAACTGTCTCCACCTTGACACAATAAACGGTGTCCTGGAGTTATTCTGCACTGGACCTGATTAGAGGGGACAACAAAGGAAGAGTTATTCAACATCAAGACCTACAGAAGAGTTCTGGATCAGTCTCCCGCTTTGAACGGAAGAAATGACCAAGACAGGCTTGTTTAGTGGAATAACTGCTGATCTCTCACAGTGTGCTTAAATAAGCAGGCCGTCTGCTCTGCCATATGTTCTAATAAAGCAAAACAGATGATGCTTAAGCTTTTATTCTACCTTGAGCCACACCAGAGGTTTTATTTATTTATTTTTCTTTTTATATTTAAAGGCATACTATGCAACATTTTTCAGTTAATTAATGTGTTCCATAACGTTTTGGATCATTAAATGAGTCATTTCAGGTTGAACAAAGGTTTTCTCGGCCGCCCTGGTGGTCTGTGGGGGAAATACCGCACTTGCAATTGCAGGAGCCCTCGGCGCGCTCCCACAGGCTCAGAAGTCTCGCGAGAATCGGTCTTGCTTTACGGCGAGAACTGCTACACGCCCCCAGTTAAAAGCATGCTCGTTGCTAGCACAGTGGCGATCTTTGTGCAGTTATCATGGCGGAACCAGCGTGAAAACAGCGAAAGCCCATGTCGGAGCAGGCAAGAAAGAGGAAAAGGGCTCCAGAGAGAGAGAGGAGCTCCTGTGTGTCGCTGAATGTGAGCATTAATGACTGAAAGACATCTTCTGCCTCCATTTATCTGTTTATTGAAGTGTGTTGAATTCATGTTAATGTGGATTTAAAGACAGTTTAATAAGTGGAAAAAATTGCAGGGGGGTATATAAAAAAAAAAGTCTAATCAACCAAAAGTTTTGCGACCTCCATGCGGCACCTCCGTGGCCCCCTAAGGGTCATTGACCCCTTGTTGAAGACCTCCGGCCTAGAATGAACTTCTTCAAGCTTGACCATGACCTGCATGACACAGACTTGCCTAAATGACAGTGGGTTTATGGAAGCAGGTGGATGATGACATAGGCCCCGTCCACACGAAGTCAAACCCTGGCCTAAACGCACAAATTTTTCACCAAACCAGCCTGTCATCCATACGAAGCCGGCGTTTCGGGGGTCTGTAAACAATCTTTTTTTTATTAGGCCTTCAGAGTGGGAAGATTTTGAAACGCTGTTTTCGCGTTTACATCTTTAAGCTCTAACCGCATTTTTTTTCTTACACACATGCGTCATAGCGTCGCCTCTAAACACGCATGCGCGACACAGTATCACAACAACAATGGCGCCGTACTGTGTTGAATGGTAGCTGCTCATGCTACTCACCCTGCTGTCAGGCTTACAGCAGAATCTTCTTCTTCTGGAATATCTCCAGGAAGAACAGAGCAATATCGACCACATAGTTCAGCACCTGAATTTGACTGAACCACCAAAATGGACCCGCAGGGCAACCATGTATAAATATTACTGCGCATGCCCAACATTTCGTCGCCTATTTTTGCTTTGGCACCACAGCGCCACTTACAGGCCTGGCATACATTTTGCAGCGTTTTCATGCATTCGTGTGGACGATCACATTTATTTTACGTCTCCGTCTTTACGACAAACGTTCTGGAAAATATTAGCGTTTCGTGTTCGTTTTGACTTCGTGTGGAAGGGGCCTCAGTACCTGAAGCCTAGCACCTGTACTTGTTTGTGAGGGTGAACTTGTGCATGTAAAGTTTTAACCATAGAAAAAATGATCAATAGTGGTTGTGGAGAGCCGGAGAGGCGCCCCCCCAGAGCACTGAGTCCAGCGCCGGGAGACCCAAAGCCCCAGGCGCCCAAAGGGACCCCAAGAGTGAAGGCACCAAGGAGGGGCCAGCCCCGGAAATCAGACCCCCACCAAGGGAGGAGGAGAGACAGCCACGAAGAAGCCCCCCAGCCACCGCCATGCCAGCGCCCCGGGGAGCCGCGAGGACGAGTCCGCGGGCTCCGCCGGCAGCCGGCCACCCTGAAGTAGGGCCGGGCACAGAACACCGGCCCCCTTATTTATTTACTTAAATAAATAAGTAAATAAATTAATTAATTAATAAATTAATAATTACAATTAAAATAAATATGCAAGAGGAGAAATGCGAGCAGAAAAACCGAAGCCCAAAACAAGACCCAAGACTCGCACCTCACCATGCCGCGCAGCTCCCCTCCCCCCCGAACCGATACCACAGAACCGGCATAGGAAAAAGCACCGCCCAGGAACCGGCATCGTAGCGAAGGCACCGACACCGAAAATCCCCGAACAACACCCAGCCCCACCCCGAAGTGGATCCAGTCCTGGGCCCCAGGGATCCGAGGCCCCAAGGGCGCCCGACCCCCAGACAGGAGCCCCAGCAAAGCCCCGGCCGGCCGGGGCCAGCGGAAAGGCCGCCAGGAATGAGCCAGCAGCCCTCCGGGCATCCACCCCCAGACCCCGAGCTCCATCAGTGCACCGGTGAGCCCTGACGCCAGCCAGCGGAGGGAGAGCAGGACGGGGGGAATGGGCTCCACACTTAGCGGAGACTTGAGATGTATTTGGGAGAGGGTGCGGTTGAGACCCCAACCTGGGAGAAAAAAAAAAACACACTCACCATCTCAATCATGCCTTCCCTCCCTAGTGCCCCCACTCATACCACAGAGAGAAAAAAAAAAAAATAATAATAGTAATAATAATAAAGAAAATAACGCGGACACACATGGAGGAGGCCGACCGTGGTGAGGCCCATAAAATAAGCCCCCCCCAAAATCCTACATGTGTGGCAGAGTGATGGAGCAGACAGAGGGAGGATTTCGGGGATGGGGAGCAAAGGACTGGGGTGCTTGCTGCACTCCCAGGGAGCCAGCTCCCCCGCTGACTCCAATAGGCACCCCCGTTCCCCGAGAGCCCCTCCAAAGAGGGGGGCCCCACCAGTTTCACCACCGTAGCCCGGGGGCACGGGACCGGCAGCAGGACCCACCAGCCAGCCGGGCAGGGAGCCGACACCACCACCCTCCCCCCGTCCTGTCCATCCAAAAAATAAATAAATAAATAAATAAAAAACAATAAAAAAATAAAAATAATAAATAAATAAATAAATAAGGGGGGGGGGACAACCCCAGCCGGCCAGCCCACGCGCAACACGCAGAGCCCCCACCCCGGACGAAGCCCCACCAGGGGGCAGCACGGACCAAGACAGGGAGCCAGACCTGAAGCCCTTCCATTGTCTCATTTCAAGTACATTTTATAAACTTAATTTAATAATTTTTTACTTATTTCTAAATTGTGTTTCCAGTGTAAACATTCTTTAATTTCTACCTAAAGGAATCCCTAAATCATATACAAATAAAATATTTCGTTGCATTCAGTTTATTTTTGGAAAAAGATCCAGATGAAAAGGGAAAATAGATATTTGAATATTTCTCCCTCATTGATCTTGTTTCTATCTATTTAAATATTTCAAAATTACCTTTATTATATATATAAGCAATATGTTGAATTTTGGTCTGGGTTGCCGTGGCATTCCGAGGCAATTATGAAAGTTCTCTCAGTATTTTTTTTTATATCAAAGCTTGTGAATTTAAATCTACTGTGACCCTTAGCAGCAGGAAGCGAGGGGTTAATTCTCAGAAATAACGCTAGAATCACCAAAGTAGAAAGAAGAATGTTTTTGTTCTTTGCTTATTTGGAGTAATGCAGATTTTATAGATCTGTGTTTAATGCAGAATTCATAGTAGATCAGGAAGTGTTTGATTTGGGATGGAAATGTTGGATGTCTAAAATCATTCCTTTATTGGACATTTTGTTAGCTTGGATGTCTGCTATATTAACCAATATGATGTGTTGAACTAGATCTGCTATTTTCATAGTCAGTTTTTATAAGGTAGGGCATTAAAAAAGTTTATTTGAATTCTATAAACCAAATTTCTCTGTCCAACAGCAATGATGAATTGCACCGCAGCATTCTATACCCAGCTATTGTAGCATCTAGGATAGAGCTGTCAGTCTGGAAAAGAATCTGGTTGTTATTCCAAATTATAAAGGTTCACTGTTTTTTAAAGAGCAACATAAAACTGAGTAAAACTATCACATATAGTAATGACTAAACTGTGACTAAAAATAATAATCTAACTCTAAAGAATAAATAAGACTAAATCTAAGATAGTTGCGAGAAACAACACTGTTT
The DNA here is from genome assembly GCA_030533445.1 of Cyprinodon diabolis. Classification (NCBI taxonomy): domain Eukaryota; kingdom Metazoa; phylum Chordata; class Actinopteri; order Cyprinodontiformes; family Cyprinodontidae; genus Cyprinodon; species Cyprinodon diabolis. Next base: position 42,773,365 of record CM060077.1, read on the forward strand.
GCCAGAAGGCTGAAGTTGGGACTTGAACAGACAACCCTTTGGTGCAGGACAAACTAATGCATCCACCGCTACTGTTGCTCAGACATTCTTAACCTCTACTATTTGCAAAGTTCATCATGATTTAACCTTAATTCACACTTTCATTTGTTGTTCTAACACTCGGCGTGTGTTCACAGAAAAAAGTATGACAGTCCGATATTATCTGATGAAATATTTTTAAATGCACATTTCAATCTGAAAAACTCACACGAAGAGGAAAGACAATTAGGAGAAAAATATTGATACAATTACTTTGTCTTTGGCGCTCAGACCACGGCAGGAACCAAAGTGCTGAATTTTGATAGATATGCATGAACAGAGTAAAGAACAGGGCTGTTTCCCCCCAGGCCTGAAACTGGAGGTGGAGTGGAGTCATCTGAATGAAGTCACAGCGCATCTAGCGCACCAAGTGCGTATCGGAGGCCTTTTAAGATGAACTTTGGATGCCGATTAGCTTTCGTGGAGGTGTGGTTTAAAGCTGATTGGCTGAGTCACAGGTGGATGTAAGAGAGCAATCAGTTTTTTCAGTTGAACTTCAGCCTAGGCTCCATTCAACATATGGGATGGACATTTAATATATGGCTATTACACAACAGGTAGAAACAGGGTGAATGGCTGAATGACAGCTGGGCAACAGCAGCGTAGTTTACAGGAGTTCATCCTGTATCAGTCATTGGGTCCTTGGGTAACCAACCAAGCAATAGCACACCAGACTCCAGTCAATCATCAAGTCATCAAGTTAATACAAAACTCACTTGATGGGATAACTGGATTCTGGTGAGCTGGTTGGAAGAAAAACCAGCAGCCATACTTTCTGGAACCAGGTTTTCATTCCACCAGAGAGAACATCCAAACATACCTTTCAAGTTTTCTTTCAAAGTCTTCAGTTCTTCCAACTCTTCTTCACTGTTTGTAACAACAAGCAGGGGGCGGAGTATTGTTAAAATAGGAACAAAATCAATAAATGGGATAATTTGATTAATGAAATATTTGATAATACTTATGTACGATGTCTGCGAGGGAGAGGACGGTGGCATCGTTCCCCTCAATGCTGTCACTTTCTCTGATATGCTGGACTGCCAAAGGATTTATCTCCTCCTCTGGTTCCCTGAACACAAACAAAACATCTCTTGATCTTTTAAATCAATCAGCAGAACTGAAATGATATTCCTTGTGTGGAAACCCCTAAATGACAAAGCTAGGAAACGAATGGATCATGATTGAGGTGCTGATAGAAGTTAAACCAGGACCCAGTTCTGCCTGATAACAGATTAGGAGCTTCCTCACCAACAGGGCCCAGGTTTGGGGGTGGGGGCAGCCTTGTCCTCTTTAGCCTCTTAACATGACTGCTCTACTACCTACCTGTGGTTAGGTCTCATATCTAACAATGACGAGACCCATCTCAGAGAAGATCCACCATTTGATATAGTGGTTCTTAATGAACAATCTCTGACTGAACACCATGGGGTCATGGTGACTTCAGGAGGTCCAGGAAGACTGAACACCTCCTCTTCATACAGAGGGGGAGGTCGTAGAGCATGTGAACAGCATAAACATCACAGTCATTGCACAGGTACAGGTACAAGGCAACGAAATGCAGTTTAGGTCTAACCAGAAGTGCAATAGCAGCAGTGCAGGAAAAATAATGGTTCCATAAATACAGGACATGGTTCTACTGGATAAGTATGGAGATGAATACCTTTATAAACAGAGTCTTACTAATAGAGGAATATAATATATAGATAACTTGTGTATTGAACTAAATTTACAGCTGGATGATTACCGAATATAATATGCAGGTGGATATTACTATAAAAAGGGTTTTTACAGTTATGTACTATAGCATATATACAGATGGGTTTTACTATAAAATTAATAAATAAAGTTTGGACAGAAGCTATCTAAATTAAAGTGCAGTGGAAGCTAATTGCATATTACAGTTAAAGTACGTTATTGCAAATGTATATATAAACAATCGGTAATTTGAATAAACAGTCGGCAGAGCAAATCAATATTCAGTCAAGGTGAGTTGTGCAAGATGCATGTAAAGAGCTGTTACAATAGTGACAGTCAGGAGTGCAGGTGAACATTACAGTCTTGTAAAAAAAACAGAATAGCAAAATGGTGGTAGGTGTGAGGAAGGAGAGTAGAGTCCATCAGTGAGGGTTAGAGTTCAGTAAAGAGACAGCTGTGGGGAAAAAGCTGTTCTTTAGTCTGCTGGTTCCGGTCTGGAGGTACGCCTGCCGGAGGGTAGGAGAGAAACCAGTCTGTGGGCTGGGTGGGATGAGTCCTTAAGATGCTGCGGGCTCCATGTAGGCAGCGTTTCTCCTGGATGTGCTCAATGGTGGGTAGTGAAGTCCCAGTGATGTGCTGGGCGGCTTTCGCCACCCGCTGCAGTGCTTTTCGCTCTGCAACAGAACAGATTCCATACCACACTGTTACACAGTTGGTCAGGACTCTTTCTATTGCTCAGCAATCAGTATTCTTAGGAAGAAGAGGTGCTGGTGAGCCTTCTTGACCAGGCAGGAGGTGTTGGTTGACCAGGACTTGTCCGTTGAGATGTAGGTCCCCAGAAACTTGAAACTGGAGACACATTCAATAGCTATTCCATTGATGTGGATGGTGTTGTGGGTGCCTGTTGAATCTTTTCGGAAGTCTATGATGAGCTCCTTCATTTTGGTGGTGTTGAGGAGCTGGTTATTTTCAGTGCACCATGTGGCCAAGTGCTTGATCTCCTTCCTATGGGCCGACTCATCGTTGTTGCTGATGAGACTGATCACCGTGGTATCGTCCGCAAACTTGATGATGGAATTAGACGCGTACACAGGCTTGCAGTCACAGTTGAAGAGGGAGTAGAGAAACGGGCTTAGCACACAGCCCTGTGGTACACCAGTGTTGAGTGTGATGGATGTGGAGCAGTTGGAGCCTGATCAGACATTCTGGGGTCTGTTGGTCAGAAAGTGGAGGTGCTGATTCCCAGGTCTTGAAGTTTGGCTAATAACTTTGCTGGAATGACAATGTTGAATGCTGAGTTAAAGTCCACAAACAGCATGCGTGCATAAGTGTTCTTATTGTCCAGATGTGTGAGCACAGAGTGCAGTGCCATGGAAACTGCGTCCTCTGTGCTTCTATTGCTGCAGTATGCAAACTGGTTTGAGTCTAATGTGGATGGTATCAAGGCTTTCAGGTGTGCCAGGACCAGCTGCTCAAAGCACTTCATTATGATTGGTGTGAGTGCTACAGGGCGGTAGTCGTCAAGGTACCTTGGGCTGGAGTGTTTTGGCACTGGCACAATGGAAGTGCATTTGAAGCATATTGGTACAGCTGCTTGGGCAAGAGACAGTCTGAAAATGTCCATGAAAAACCCCAACGAGCTGCTCCGCACATGCCCTGAGTACACGTCCAGGGATGTTATCTGGTCCAGCTGCCTTATGTGTGCTGATCCTGCTCAGTGCATCGCAGACATCTGTGTAGGAGAGTGTGATTGGCTGGTGGTTGGCTGAGGATTTCAGTTTCACTGTTGTCTCTTTCAAAGCGAGCATAAAAGTAATTCAGCTCGTTCAGGAAGTTGACATCAGATGCTGCAGAGGTGGGATGAGTGGGTTTATAGTCACTGATGGCCTTAATTCCCTGCCACATGCATCGGGGGTCAGTGTTGGAAAAGTGTCCCTCTATCTTAAGCTTGTAGCAGTGCTTGGCCTCTTTGAGGCCCTTTTTCAGGTTTGCTCTGGCTGTGCTATAGGCTGGTGCATCTCCTGATCTGAAGGCAGTGTTGCGTGTCTTCAATAGGAGTCGCACCTTCCTGTTTATCCATGGCTTCTGATTTGGGTATGTGGTGATCTGCTTCTGGGTTGTAACGTTGTCAATACTGGTAATAATATAATCCAGTACAGAGGAGGCGTAACAGTCAATGTCCGTGTGAGAGTCACTGGTGGCTTGAGAAGCAAACATACTCCAGTCTGTGTGTAGGAACCTTTCCTGAAGTGTTGAATCTGCTCCTGCAGGCCACAGCTTGATGGTCTTCACTGATGGCTTCACACGATTGATGAGAGGTGCATATTTGGGGGTGAGGAACAAAGAAAGGTGACCTAACTGTCCCAGGTGGGGGAGGCGTGTCGCAATGTAGGCTCCAGCCACGTTTGTGTAAACGTGATCTAAAGTTTTGTTTCCTCTGGTGTGTCAGAGAACATGTTGGGAAAATTTTGGTAGCACTGACTTTAAATTTGAATGATTAAAATCACCTGCGACAATAAATGCAGCTTCTGGGTGAATGGTCTGTTGTTTACTGATTGCTGCGTGAAGTTCTTTCATAGCAGACTTATACCCAATTTACACTACCTGACTGGTAACCAGGCCGAGCTTGGTTCTGACGACCGTTTACACATCACGCTATCCCGGTTCCTCGCCTCCTAGTGACAATCTGCGGTATTACTGCCAGTATTGAAGGAGGAAATCAAGCAGTTGGTGGCGGTAAAGCACCAAAAGTTGTTTGCCAACCACCATAAAACAAAAGAAGAAGAAGACGAAGAAGGAGGGAATCAAACAAATCAAAATGGCGGCGCCGGTCACATCAGAAAGTTATGCTTGATTATTATTGTTATTATTTAAAATGTTGCGTGGAGAAGATTTCGATTGTTGTTCTTCTTCTGTTTTGTGTTGGTCAGCAAGCAACTTCCGTAGGGGCATTAACGCCAACTACTGGAATGGAGTGTGAATCGGGATGTGCAGCCAGACGCAGATGACGCAGTCTGCTCATGCGCTCTTGTTATCAGACAACCGAGCCAGGGAAAAACCGAGCCGAGCCCACCTCTGGAACTGGTCTGCAGTTAGCTCGGTCCGGTTGTGTCTAGCTCGGTTCAGTTCAGTTTGCTTTCCATTTACACACGATAAGTTATCTCTGAGCTCGGACCGGTCTCTGCACGGTTTTTCAAGGGTAGTGTAAATGGGGTATTAGTATCAGCGCCCAGGGGAATGTAGGCTGCAGTGATAATGGTGGAAGTGAACTCCCGTGGCAGATAGAACCATCTACATTTAACTATCAGAAACTCCAGGTTAGGTTGCAGTCTGTGAGCATCCGAATGACTTTCCATATCCTCCTGGTGTTGCTGGCATCATGGAAGGGGTCCTGGATCTTCTGGCTGTGGTTTTGCTTCCCTAATCTGATGGCAAGGTTCCAGTTGGCTCTCGTTGTCCTCAGAGCCTCTCTGTCATCTGACTTGAAAGCTGAGTTCAGTGCTTTTAGCGATTTCCGAACATCTCCATTTATCCAGGGTGGTCGGTTGGCCCGGGTGGTGATGTTCTTTGATATGCTGGCGCCCTCAGACCACACTCTGACCTCTTTAACTGTCGGTTTAGCCCTGATCAGCTGGGGCTTATATGCAGGGATAAGCATGACAGATAGGTTATCTGATGACCCGAGGTGGGGGCGGGGGGGCTGCTCTGAATGCATCTTTGATGTTATAGTAAAGCAGGTCTAAAATGTTTTCACCCCGAGTTGCAAAGTCCACATGTTGGTAGAAATTAGGGAGAACAGTTAAAATCCCCAGCAATGATGGAAACAGCCTCTGTGTGCAGATTGGAGCTCAGAGATAGCCTGTTATAGAGTCTTCATGGCCTCTTTAGTGTTAGCGCTGGGGGGGCACATAAACAGCAGTGATGCTAACCACACTGAGCTCTCTGGGCAGATAGAACGGCCTGCAGTTAACAGTCAGAAACTCCATGTCTGGAGAGCAGAAGCGATCTGCGTTTTCACACCAGCTGTTGTTGATGTAAACACTGAGTCCCCCCTCCTCTAGTCTTATCGCTGAGCTTGCTGTTTCTATCAGTGCTGTAGTCCCTCCAGGCTAACCATATTGTCCGATATCGATGAATGAAGCCATGATTCAGTCAGGATGATGGCGCAGCAGTTACTAAACTCCCTTTTTGAAGAGTTTGAGTTGGACATTATCCATTTTGTTATCCAGTGAGCGGACGTTAGAAAGCAGGATAGAATGAACCCGTGGTCTGTGGGGATTTCGCCGTTGCCCCGCCTCTACAGCCTCTCTTTCGCCATCTCAGGCTCTCACCCAAGCACAGCCTGGACCTTTGGCACACTTCATTGTTTACATCCATCCAAAGCACACAGAGCTTTTTAGACGGTCAAGAGTGGCTGTATTCGAGAGTCCAGAAACGGCATCTTGAGATCGAAGCTCCAGCAGATACTGGCGGTCGTAGATGTAAGCGGGTTGTAACGTTGTAAGTGGCATATTTCGTGGAATTGACAGGCGCAGCCATGTTGAAAGATCCAGCATGGGATTCAAAGCAACGCGTCCAGGGGAGACTGCGACCTGAATACATCCGGACTAAACAGGTTCAAACACCCAGGGGACAGATCACCAGCAGAAACAGGAACAGAAACAGGAGGACTTAGTGGGTGCGATACTTCTGAGTCTTGATATGAACGAAAGGAGAAATACACCAAACTTTGATGCAAATGAGAAAAGGATGGTCGGTTCCAGAAATCCTCCAAGAATGTAATAAAAGGGACGATGAGGGCAGGCGGTTTGAGCTTTCGCAGACTTACAAGGACTAGGCCGATCTCAGAGCTTAAGGGCCATAAACTGATCTCTGAGATCAGAGACAGGCAGATCAATTAAAAGGGCAAACCAGAGTTTTCGAGGTCCGACACTAGGTCCAGAGTCACAACCAGGAGATCAGAGATCCAAAGATAGTTCAGGGGAGAATCCGAGAGCATGGCCAGGGCACAGAGAACAGGTCAGATATCCAATAAACTCACAATGTCAGATCCGATAGGGTTCAGGCAGGCCCAGAGAGTCAGGAGGCAGAATTAGGTCAGAATTAGTGGTGGGACATCTGAAGCCAGGCTTCGAGGTGTGTACCGGGTAAAAAACGGGGCGGGTTAGAAGCTCGAAGCAGCAGGTAGGATGTAAAAACAGCAGCTGCTTCATGTACCTATTTTAGTGGCCTTCTGACGCTTTGTTAAAATTTACTCTGTTAAACACAGAATCATGTAACTGCTCCTGAGCTCTGCTTTGTGATTTGGTCCAACATCTCCTCTAACCATAACATACAAGTCAGAAAGAACATAAAAATAGGTTCACATGTCAATCCAAGCACAAACTAATGGCCTGTACTGATATGAGGAGATATGATCACAATGCTTTATGCTACACACCGTCTTTCAACCACTAAATCACGTAAACACTGATGGTGGCCAGCTTCATCAGAGCCACAGCTACCCTGGGGACCGCTGACAGAAGAGAGGCTGCCGTACCAGCCCCACGGGGCTGACACCACCCCTGCCCTAAGATAAAGGTAAGATAAAGTTGCAATTTTGTAGAACAATAACAGATGACTCACCTGAAGCTGATCAGGTTGGTGTAGATTAAAGGAGGTACAAAGAAGGCAAGAATCAGCTTCCAGACATCAGTGCTCTTCTCCAAGTCGCCCCACCAGATCTGAGACAGTAGAGACTGCAGCACAAAAGGCAGAAGAAGGTTAAACTGATATCAAAGACAGGTGACTGACAGACTTTGGACAAACTTCTGCCTTTTAAGAAAGATTATGCAGCATACTGTAGATCAGTCTAAGAACCACCGACAGCGAACTAGCTCTAAGGACTTGGACTGGCTTACTCTCAAAGTTTATTTCCTTTCTTAAGGATTACCTCTATTTTTTTTCAACCTGTTTTAGATCAACTAATTTTTAATATCAGACAAAGATACTAAAGAGATATAAGCAATCAGATGTATGAATTATAATTTCACTTATTTTGTTTCCTTTTCACAATGACAGACATTTTTTTTACTAGGAACCAAGCTGAAGTTACCATCAGAGATCTAAACCGTGCTTTTTACAGTTATTTTCAGGAGCAGATGTTTACTGGGACATATGCCAACCCTGGTATCTCTACAGATTCAGATACAGAAGGAAATGAAGCAGAAGACACTGATGACAGTCAATGCCTATTTTTGAAAAATATACCTGGTTTACAGCTGACCTTAAATCCAAAATAGGGACAGCAAAGAAAACTTTGGACCCGCAGCAAAGGAGCTCTAATGTCAGATATCAGAAACTATTGCAATCACACCATTTGAAGAAGAAAGAGAAATGGATAACATACATATGTTTGACTGTAAAGACTATAGGGCAAAAAGGATAAGTATTAACTTGCGACAAAGCCCTGTGGCTGCGAACCATCTCCAGAGTTCATGTAAAATAGACGTTATCATTCCCAACACGTCAAATATGAATGCTTGGTCAAAACAATTCTGATTTTGACCCATTTCCCGTTTTGGTTGTTCTAGTTTATGCTTTGCCTTTCTTTGTCTGCTGTGATTTTTGTGCTGCTTTTCCCAGATCATGCTGGTTTCCGAACCTGGACTGTTTCACTGACCCTGGCTTGAATTTCCCTCACAGAAACTGTTGCTCCCTCAGTGTCGGTGACGCTCAGCTCATCATCACATGAAGGTTCTGGAAAGCGCTATGGGTGCAAACGGTGGACAATCAACCTCCTGGATTCCTCCCTCTCCTCTGGGATAGGACTGGACTGAACCCGGTCAGTTACTGGAGCTCTTAGTTGTGATCAGCCTGACCTATCAGTCACTGATTTGTGTTTTCCATCCCTGCAAAGGGTCCGATTATCCTCCCCGCTGATGCCCTTTTGTTCAAAATAAAGTCTGTTTAAAATCCTCCTGGTCTGTCTGTCTGAATATTGGGTCCTAGTTTCTGAGGTTATTAAAGATGAAGCTATTAGCAATATTAGAAGTTTGATTTCTATTCTTTGTGGATCAACTGCCATGGTTGCTGGGCGACAGTGCATCCACTGAGTGAGGGGTGCTGACAGTCAGGGAAGGATTGGCCTGTTTGAATTTGAACTCTTCCAGGCTCCTTGTTTTCATGGCCTTAGAAAGACCCAGTAATAGTAGGAAACAGCTGCCAAATCTGAACATACTATCAGTCGGCCCTCGTAAGGAGACCATGATCCTATCCTGCTGTTGAAGCAGAGCTTTTCTTTACCTCCGGATGGAGCTGTCCAGTGTGTGGTATTTGGATGTGCGGTGTGAGCAGTCAGATCACATCAGAGCATCGGGCCGTAAAGCGCAATAACAAATATCCTGAGCTGTGAACTCTTAAACCCTGCAGTTTGGAAACAGTTTGGGCTGTAGCTAAAAACTAATGAAAATATTGTACAGTGTATGTCGACCCAAAGGTTGATTATCATAGGTTAAGATGTTAAACACTGGATCTCTATAAGGATGAAAGGAAACTACAAATAATGCACTGTATGTGAAAAAAAATGTTGGAATAGAAGAGAAAACACCTTAGGGACATCTTCCATTTAATGTCATCATTTGCATTTCTCAGAGAGAGATTTCTAAACAATGTTAGTAATGAAGAAGGAACTGATTCCTCCATCCTGTCCACATCCTGGTGCTCTAACATCAATATAGGCGTTGGAATCTAGAGAACCACAGAGAGAACCATTTTCCACAACCTGGAAAATATGGTAGAACCCAGATTCTTAGCAGTGCGTATCTTTTTACCTGAACACCATCATGGCTGAAGAAAAGGCGGGCATCTGCTGCAGTAGCCATCTGTAGGCATGTTGCCCCGCCCCACACAGGAGACTTCCTTATAAGGAGTGTGAAGGTGCGACTCTCGCTGCTTTGGTAACACTCACCAAATACATCTAAACACAGGAAAAACAAAACATTTTACTTTTTGAACAAAATTTGTTTGTTATAGAGGTCAAGGAGGAGACTAGAAGGAGCAGACTGCTCTGCACAGACCACCATTATTTCCCCACCTGATCACCTTGATGATGTTCTTCCATGCAGTCATACATGAAATGAGGATAAAATTATGTTATGTAATAAATTACTGTCAGTACAGCCAACAGAATAATGAGGAACACTGCTGAACAAAGGCTTAGCCAACAGAATAACTGTGACACCCTTAAACTCGTAGATAAGGGGCCGCTCCAACGGTTGCATTTCCGAATTCTCCCGACTGGTGCCCGACTTTACACGAGTGAATAAAGTGAATGTGATTGGTCGATTATCAAGAGGGCGGGATAGTTGTGGCGGAAGGTTCGCTAGCAGTTTGGTTGTGGCCGGTTTGTGGGAAGCATCTTGCTAACCAGTTAGCAACTTAGTGCTAGCAGGTTCCCAATGGGAAATTCCATTGGGACCAAGTAGCACTAAATTGGTGACTTAGAAACGACGCTGTCAAGGAACGCTATGGACAGCGGAAACATGCAAGAGGAGGAGAGTTTAGTGTCGGAGGTCGTGGATGAGTCTCCTCCGTCATCCATTTTTTATTTAGAGGAGGAAAGCGGGGACGAAGATGTTGTGGAAGAGGACGCCAGGGCGGCAGAAGCTTGGTTTGGTGTAGAAGGCTTCCAGCCGTACATGTTTGAGCCCTTGCCTCGCAACGCTGCCAGTTCTGTTAGCTCTACGCCTGCCGAAGACACAGACGTCCATCCCCGTGAACACTGGGACGCAACTCAATGGGAAAGGAAAGGATTCTGATTTCAACCGCTGCGTATATTAGCTGCGACATATGAATCAAGACTGAAAAAAATTGATTGACAGATGACCGTTGATATATGATTGGTCAAATTTAAGTGTTCAGGCTGACATAGAACTAACTGGCCTCAATGAAATAACGGGGAAAAAAACACAGATTTTAAGGCAGGATTTCTTTTTAAATATAAATTTTCTACATTTTGGGACAATATCGTCTGATAAAGAGTACTTTTATATACATGTTTTAGCCAGAATGATTTGACATTTAAATATGACTTACCTACAACGAAGGGCTACATCTCAAAAAGAGTCAGTCTATAGAAACATACGTTTACAAGCACTTTCTGATAAAATTTCCATCCAAGAGTTTGCTGAAGACTGTTCTAATTGAGAAAGGTCTATGGCATCCCAGATATCATTGTGTTTGCTTCCACCTGTTTGAGCAAAATTTGAACCTGAAAGGCTGGGTGGGGGGTTTGCTATCTGAATTTAGCTTCAGTTCAGATTTGCAGTAAAGTAAGTTAATTCAGATAACTTCCCACTTCTTTACCTCATTATGGCCTCATTCTTTCTAAACATGGATCTGACCTTTTAATTTCCTTCTCTCCAAAGTAAGAAGCGTAGGTTGAAGATTTAAGTTAAAAGATACACTGGAATTATTCAGCATCCTTTATCTAACCTTGCTCTGGTAATTCTCAGTCAACCACTTTCGATTTATCTTGACAATAACATTGCAGGTGCACAGTCTTTCATGACCTTAACAAGGCTATTGATGCAGCAAATCACCAAATCCCACTGGCTAAGTCATCTCTTAATCTTTCAAATAATGTAAACAACATTGAAGCACCCAAATCTTTTACAACCTATATACATTTCTAAAACCCGTAGGAGCTTCTCCCTCTGTCCATTGGTCTGCCACAGGTCCACGTTAACCAAAGTCCTGTTTTGGAGGTAGGTTAATGACCTTCCTTCAGTATGCCCAGCTCTTCATGGTGACAGTAGCGTATGATGTAGGAGTTTGCCCTGCAACCGAGTCGTTGTCAGTTCACCCAACTACTGATGGTGGTCGGAGGGACTGATGGTGCTAGTGTACAGCAGCCCCGCTTTTGTCAGTGAGCCCCAGCTACAATGTAGCTTACCCCCATCAGTGCGTGAGTGAATGGGTGAATGTAGTGTAAAGCGTTTTGGTCAAGTCCTCTGACTTGGAAAAAGCGCTATATGAGTACAGGCCATTTACCATTTAATATTGCAATGCATGCTGATGACAGTACTATATGTGTGTAGGTCCTCAGAAACAGCAGGTTTTCAACTGACAAAAGCAAAGATCAAAGACACAAATTAGTTAAATCTTTGTTGTCTACAACTCAGTAGACAACAAATTCTGTTGGCATGATTTTCACTATGTCACATTAGATAATCAAAAATGCAGATATCATAAGGTAAGAAGAAAAACTACCAATGCCCAAGAACACAAATGATTGGGCATTCATTTGGAAACTTAATTGTAACTTTGTTTCTGTGAACGCCAGAGACAGTAAAAACAGCGAATATGTCTCCTGGCACTCTGTGCAGGTCGAGATTAAATGTAAACAAAGTCATGCACATAACACGTAGCTCACCTTGGCATGCATCTATAAATAGTATGTAGAAGGCTACATTTAGGTCTCTGGGATCTTCTTGCTGGGAGAAGTCCTGAGTGACCAGTGTGACTGCCAGTCATCCAGGAATTCACAGAACCATAGTGGATGACTAATGCCAATAACATCATGATGAACAAGGTTCTCACCCACCTCCTAGGAGTTAGACGAAGCCAGAGGCAGGATCACCAAAGCCAGTGTGGACTCATGTCCTACGCTGATGCAGCATAATCTTTCAAAGATGCATGGTGTCGCCCACAATGCCGCTGCACAGATATCCCCCCGCGCCCCACATTGCCGCCCAGGCTGTACTGTAGACACTCTCCTGGTAGAATAGCTTATAACACCGGAGGGGGCAGGTGCCCCCACAGATTCATAAACCGGTGGGATGGCATCCACAAACTAATGCCACAGCCTGTGCTTTTAAAGGGCCTGACCCCTGTTCTGCCCACTATGGCACACGAATAGCTGCTCTGACCAGCAAATAGCATCCATAGCCATTAAGGAACAGGTGCAATGCCCGGAGTGGGATGTATAATAAACAATAATAATACGTTTAATTTATACTGCACTTTTCATCAAAACCCCAGACCTCAAAGTACTACAAAAAAGAAAAGCATTAAAAAGGGGACCAAAAGTTTTGCTAAAAAGAAATGTTTTAAGGCCTTTTTTAAAACACTCGGTGGATTGAGGTGCCCTCAAGTTGTCAGGCGGGGGCATTCCACAGAAGTGGGGCAGCAGCACAAAATGCTCTATCTCCCATTGTCCTGAGTCTGGTTCTGGGAATATGGAGCAGGTTTGAGTGAGTGGAGTGTGTTCTGTGGGTTGATAAGTTCTTTAAGGTGGTGGTGATGGTGGTTGTGGGCTCACATGTCCATGGATGCATTGATGTGTGAGGAGGGAAACCTTGTTTTCAAACCTGGTGGAGATAGGAAGCCCGTGTAGTGAATGGAGAATGGGGTAATGTGCTCATGTTTCCGCACTCTCATCAGGATCCTAGCTGCAGAGTTTTTAATGTACTGAAGCCTCTGAAGAATCTTTTAGGGATCCCAAAGAGTAGCAATAGTCCAGTCTGGAGGAGACAAAGACATGAACACGCTTTTCGGGCGTCTGGGAGGGAGAGAATGGAACGGAGTTTGGAAATGTTATGGAGGTGGTAGAAAGAGCTCTCGCATAAACGATTTATGTGGGCTTCAAAAGTGAGTCCAATCTTACACCAAGATTAGTAACTGTTGATGAGAGCGGGATGTTAGTTCCAGAAAAAGTGATGCTGGTTATGGATGATGATTTGGTTTAATGAGGAGTTCCAACCAGGATGGCTTCAGTTTTGGAGCTATTGAGTTGAAGAAAGTTTTGCTCCATCCATACCTTTATCTCCTCCAGACAGGTGGTGAGTTTTGATGGGTATGACTGTGAGGATGGGGGGTCAGCTGTGACATTTACATAGAGCTGTATGTCATCAGCATAGCAGTGGAATGAGATAGTGGCGGCTGATGATTTGGCCAAGGGCGGTAAGGTAAAGGATAAAGAGGATGGGGCCAAGGACTGACCTTTATCAGCATGGACACTTAAGTCCATGCTGATAAAGACCTGCTAGGCTGGGATAAGGGAACCCCTCTGTTTGTTCACTGCTATTCCCAGAGCCTCCACATGGGTCAGGATCCTCTGTGTCACTCGATCTGCCGCACAGGAGGAGGGGGCACAGATGAGCTGTCTTTTAGAAATGGCAAAATCTTTACCCCTGACCGGCACAGAGGGTTCAAGAATCCTGGATGGATTGGAATATCAAAGCATGTATCCTTCAAGTCTACTTCGATGTAAACCACTCCTCTGCACAGATCATACCATACCATGCCATACCAACTTTAGATCACATGAAGGATGTTGCCTGTGCGGAGCATGCAAAAAGACAAAACCTTCTAAAAGGTGGTTTTGCGCCCTTAGGTCCAGCACTTTCAGAAGGGACCCATCCTTATTTGTGATTTTAAAAAGTAGGTGGAGTAGAGACATTCACCCTGCAGACATGTTGGAACTGCCCCTATTGCCCAGAGAGCTTGCATTTCCTTTGGTAGGATTGTAGCCGGTGCAAGAACTGCAAACAAAGTCACCCTTACCCTATACCCTTGGACCATAATTTTAACTCTGCATAACTGCAGTGGGTCTCCCAATAGGTCAAGCGCTGTTATAAAAACCTCACCGCCATCAACATGTAGCCCTAAGACTGCATTCTCCCTCCTGCTCTGGCCCCTGAATGGGTGCCGGCTCCTCTCCGGCCCGCTAGAGTCCCACGAGGTGGAGCCTGCTCCACCCTGGGGGCTCCAAGCTTGAGTGACAAACCCAGCCTTGCTGCCCTAACTGTGTAGAAGCAACGATTCAAAACTGACATACGGTTCCCATACATCATGTCTCCTTTGTTGTCAAGCAGGGGGTCCCATGGCCTCACTGTGACCACCCCAAGCTTCTGGGGCTTGGCTGAATTGCAGACGGTGCTCCAATGCCCTCTCTGAGTCCAGTCCAATTGGCCTGCCTGGGCCCATTGGTAGCATCCGTAAGCTCTTCCTACAGTTGTCAGGAAGACAATTTTGGGAGGATGCCATTTTGGGAACAGAAGTGGGGTCTGGAGCTTTAAGTAAAACCTTGAGCTTCTCCATCTCAGCCCTCAGAGAGTCCAATTCCTGGTGAGATGGGTATTCCTGCCAAATAAGGCACCCTGGTTGTCAATGTGGCATGTCTGGCAAGGTCTGATCACCCAGACAGGGACATTGGGGGCTGGGGTGCCATATCTGCCCCCCCCAATGAGACAACTAATCCGTCCTTGTTGGAAGACACCATGGAGTTCTGCGGGAACCACGGCAGGGCTGGCCAGAATGGAGCTACCAGCAACACCCTGTTGCCTTCCTTAGAACCCTCCATAGAGCAGGCCAAATCAGCAAGAGGTTTGGAAAGGCATACAGGATAACCTGCGGCCATGGATGGGCAAACACTTCCTGGTCCAGTGTGCCCGACACCACTGTCAGGAAATACCATAGGGGGCAATGGGTCAAATCCTGCGTGGCGAACAAATCTACCTCTGCCTGGCCAAACAGGATCATCCGTTTGGACTGAATGAAATGTATAGGAAATCCACTCACACAAACCAATATCATCTTTTTGACTCACACCACCCTCTAGAACACAAACTTTCAGTCATCAGAACCTTCCAACAGTGGGCCGAGCATGTCCCTACTAAAACAGAAGGGAAGCACAAAGAACAGATACACATCAAATATGCTCTCCAAACCTGTGGATACCCAAACTGGATGTTAGTCAAATCAGCAAGGAAATCCAAAAGACACGCAGCAGAACATAACAGTGAGAAGATTAAACACAAACACATCAGGGGAGTGGCGGCCTAGTGGGTAGGGGATAGGGCTTTGAATCCTGAGATTGGGAGTTAGATCCCCCACTCCAACATCCTGCCACTCTGGGTCCCTGAGCAAGACCCTTAACCCCACACTGCTCCTTGGGCACCGCACAATGGCAGCCCACTGCTCCCCAAGGGGATGGGTCAAAATGCAGAGATAAATTTCTCCAATGTGAGATCAATAATGTTTAAAAAATCGCATCCCATATGTTGCTGAACTGAAAAACTCAAGAGGATTTTCTCCAAACACCAAATAGACCCTTAAATGGTGTCTGCAGGTCAATGCAGTGAGGAATCCTCTGATCTTTATATTGGAGAAAACAAACAACCTCTCCACAGACGTATGGCCCAACACAGAAGAGCGCCCTCCTCTGTTCAAGACTCTGCACTACATCTACACCTTATGGACAAAGTGTTGGGATCTGGAGATTCTCCACCTTCTCCAGCAGAGTGCGCTGTGGATCCTCCTGGGCTGGAGCCCTCCAGCACAGCTGACGTTCATCAGCTCATCAGGAGACCGGCCTTTATAAGCAGCTGCCAGACCTTCCTTCTACGCCGCAGTGTTAGCCAAGTTTGGTTAGCGAACCTGAGCCTTTGAATTTACTAATCTTTGTCTTCCTAGAGAAACCTTATTCTAATCTGCCTCTGTCTTCTCGCTCCTAGGAAACCAATCTCTCGAGAGAAGCTCTGGATGAGCTTAACCAGAAACCTGCCTGCCTGCCCTAGAGAGCCAAACCTGAAGTTCCTACTCTGGAATCCACTTGCTGGTCTTAGGGAAAGAGCTGATCACTCCAACCAAGGTCTTTCACTGGAAGTAAGAAGCTAGACGTTGCTGCTGCTTTAGCACTCTGCTGAACCAACAGTCTCTGGACCCAACCGGTTCCCTCTCTCAGAACTAAGCCTGGACCTTTTCAAGGTATCCACTGAAACATCTGAAAACTCATTTAACTCATCTGCAAACCAAGCTAACCAAACTATCCGTCTCTGGAGACGCCTGAGAATCCTGCCCGGACCAGAACCTGAGTCTAGTTCATGTCATTGCGTGAAACCTTTAATAAACTCTGTTAAATCTTTTACCAAGTCTCCAGTGGTGTTCTGCATGGGGGTTTATCCCTAAACCGATCATGACACAAAGGACATTGTTTGGAGGACCAGAATGTTCACATTTTGGACAAAGAAGACAGGTGGTTTGAGAGGAAGGAAGCCATCTATATTAAAAAAGAAAAACCAACCTTAAACAGAAGGGGGGGGGGGGGGGGGGGGTGACTCAGATTTCAGCTTTCAAAAACCTACAATGCAGCAACTGAGTTGATTCCTTCCCGCTCATGGCAACCCCACCCCATACAGGGGAACAAAAGACCTCGCCTATTCAGCCAGGCCAACAATTCCCTTTAATGACCCCCCTCCTTTCAGAGACATAGACGGGTATGGGTATTGCAGGCTAACAAAGAACCCAAACGACCCCCATTACTAAGGGGTGGACCGTTTCAATTTGCATGTTTTCAAGCCAAACAAGACTTTTTTTTGTCCACTCCATAAAGCCTTTAACTTAATGCTATTTCTGACACATAGAAAGAAAAAAGCTTCCTGGATGGGAAGAGAAACATCTTCAAAGTTGGATACAAAGTGCAGTGCATTGTTTTTTTATCTTCTTTGGAATGACTATGACCTGGATGACTGAGAATCTTCACCAGCATCATGCTCACTACGTCACAATGAAAAGACCACTCTCCCAGAGCAGGTGCTTCATGGGATTGAGAGTCTGCAACCTGTTTCCGCCATCCTGGCAGACAGGCTGCCCACAGGGTGGAGAGACGGGGGAAAGCCCATTCCAGGACATCCCTGGACACTTTCAGGACATGTGTCGACCTGGTGCCTGCCTGGTTGTTGATGTGGTAAACAGTAGTAGTTTGTTTTAATATGGTGTGCAATAATTAATTATGTTTTCCAATGCTGTAAACATTTGTATAATACATAAATTTAAACAATAATTTGCCTCATAGCCATAGAGATCAGTGGTCATAACTTGCAACCAGCACGGCGCAATAACCCAAGATCTACAGTGTGAGCAGCCCAGAAATTTAGCTGCTGATGGGGAAAATGTCTGACAGCTGGCCCAGTATCATCATCTTCTATCCTCCCCGGTGCTTGGGAGCCCTGGAAGGAAGGCATCCAGGATCCGAGGCCCAGTTCTGTCTAACTGGCAGAATATTGGCTCATGAAATATCCTGCTGGGTCTCTGCTGCACATCGCCGGAATATAAACAACCAGGTCTATTACCAGTGCAAGGCTGCAGTCAAACACTGGGGGTAGTAGCTGGGCACCCTGAATCCTGTGTAAAGGAAGGCCAGAAAGCTGCTGGCTACTATGGTGTGCCTGAAAAGTCTGTTCCAACACCTCCAGGGCAGCTAATTAAAAAAACTCCCCTGGCACAACTGGGACACCCCTGAGGGTCCTACTGCATGCTTCATTCAAAGGAGACTGTGAAAGCCAGACCTGTCTATGAGCTTGGAGAACAAAAGATATTACACATCAAGCTCTCTGCTCATCAGCACAAGTGCCTGCAGCGCAGCGTCGCTAAATCCAACCGCCGCAGTTGCACCCCCAGCGTCCTGAACAGATGTAGAGAGGGCAAACATGAGGTGTGCCAGAGAGTTGCCAAGGCAGCCAGCAAGAGCTCCACAAGAGGTCATGTGTAACCCAACATTGAATCCATGACATTACAGCACCACCCTGTGGCGCTCAGTAGGGATGAAACAGAACTTTTAACCACCTACCACTGTCCGGTTAAATTTTGGTCTGATGCCAATCATATATAAATATCACAAAACTTCCAATATTAAATTATAAATTATAATTAAAAAAATATTAAAAGTCTAATGCATTCAAATACACAAGATATTCAATCAAATCTACATGAGAGCCTGATATTTAAGCAGATGAGCAATAACTGCTGTGGAGTGTTAAAGAGTGACTGTTAAACCCAACTTAAAAAAAAAAAAGTATCATGTTAGGCTTAATGCATATATTAAACTTTTCTCTTTTTAAGGATCCATCCTGCAGCTTTAAGGAGACATTCGCTGTGAGGCTCCGCTGTCTGATAGGTTATTTCTATGTCCTAAGCTTCTGCTCCATCTTTGATGCTCCCAATGACTGCAGAGTCATCCCAGGATTCCTGCAGAGGACAGGACTCTTTCTGGTCCTGGAAGTCAGGGGTGAACAGAGGAAAAAGGAATGGAGAGAGTACCGTCCCCTGTGGTGCTCCTGTGCTGCTGGAACAGCCAGCTGAGCCTTCAGTCTATCAACCTGTGGTCTGTCTGTCAGGTAGTCTTTGATCCAGCTGGTTGTTGATGCCTCCACCTGAGTCTGCTGGAGTTTCTCTCTAAGTCAGTCAGGCTGAATCTGGAGAAAGCAAAGACCATGACCCTCACAGTGCTGCCTGCCTTGGCTAAATGACAGTGGGTTGGTTGAAGCAGGTGGATGATGACATCATCGACTCCATCTCCACGGCGATAAGCAAACTGCAGGGGTCCTGATAGCTGCTGGTTTGCTTGTTGAGGTGAACCAGCATAAGTGTCTTTAGGACTTTCACGGTGTGGTTGTCAGGGCAACAGGTCTATAGTCACTGAGGACAGCTAGCTGAGTCTTCTTTGGTCCTGGAACAAGGCAGGAGGTCTATAGTCACTGAGGACTGCTGGCTGAGTCTTCTTTGGTCCTGGAACAAGACAGGAGGTCTATAGTCACTGAGGACTGCTGGCTGAGTCTTCTTTGGTCCTGGAACAAGGCAGGAGGTCTATAGTCACTGAGGACTGCTGGCTGAGTCTTCTGTGGTCCTGGAACAAGACAGGAGGTCTATAGTCACTGAGGACTGCTGGCTGAGTCTTCTTTGGTCCTGGAACAAGACAGGAGGTCTATAGTCACTGAGGACTGCTGGCTGAGTCTTCTTTGGTCCTGGAACAAGGCAGGAGGTCTATAGTCACTGAGGACTGCTGGCTGAGTCTTCTTTGGTCCTGGAACAAGGCAGGAGGTCTATAGTCACTGAGGACTGTTGGCTGAGTCTCCTTTGGTCCTGGAACAAGGCAGGAGGTCTATAGTCACTGAGGATGGCTGGCTGAGTCTTCTTTGGTCCTGGAACAAGGCAGGAGGTCTATAGTCACTGAGGACGGCTGGCTGAGTCTTCTTTGGTCCTGGAACAAGGCAGGAGGTCTATAGTCACTGAGTACTGCTGGCTGAGCCTTCTTTGGTCCTGGAACAAGGCAGGCTGTCTATAGTCACTGAGGACGGCTGGCTGAGTCTTCTTTGGTCCTGGAACAAGGCAGGAGGTCTATAGTCACTGAGGACTGCTGGCTGAGTCTTCTTTGGTCCTGGAACAAGACAGGAGGTCTATAGTCACTGAGGACTGCTGGCTGAGTCTTCTTTGGTCCTGGAACAAGGCAGGAGGTCTATAGTCACTGAGGACTGCTGGCTGAGTCTTCTTTGGTCCTGGAACAAGACAGGAGGTCTATAGTCACTGAGGACTGCTGGCTGAGTCTTCTTTGGTCCTGGAACAAGGCAGGAGGTCTATAGTCACTGAGGACTGCTGGCTGAGTCTTCTTTGGTCCTGGAACAAGACAGGAGGTCTATAGTCGCTGAGGACTGCTGGCTGAGTCTTCTTTGGTCCTGGAACAAGACAGGAGGTCTATAGTCACTGAGGACTGCTGGCTGAGTCTTCTTTGGTCCTGGAACAAGGCAGGAGGTCTATAGTCACTGAGGACTGCTGGCTGAGTCTTCTTTGGTCCTGGAACAAGGCAGGAAGTCTATAGTCACTGAGGACTGCTGGCTGAGTCTTCTTTGGTCCTGGAACAAGGCAGGAGGTCTATAGTCACTGAGGATGGCTGGCTGAGTCTTATTTGGTCCTGGAACAAGGCAGGAGGTCTATAGTCACTGAGGACGGCTGGCTGAGTCTTCTTTGGTCCTGGAACAAGGCAGGAGGTCTATAGTCACTGAGTACTGCTGGCTGAGCCTTCTTTGGTCCTGGAACAAGGCAGGCGGTCTATAGTCACTGAGGATGGCTGGCTGAGTCTTCTTTGGTCCTGGAACAAGGCAGGAGGTCTATAGTCACTGAGGACTGCTGGCTGAGCCTTCTTTGGTCCTGGAACAAGGCAGGAGGTCTATAGTCACTGAGGACTGCTGGCTGAGTCTTCTTTGGTCCTGGAACAAGACAGGAGGTCTATAGTCACTGAGGACTGCTGGCTGAGTCTTCTTTGGTCCTGGAACAAGGCAGGAGGTCTATAGTCACTGAGGACTGCTGGCTGAGTCTTCTTTGGTCCTGGAACAAGACAGGAGGTCTATAGTCACTGAGGACTGCTGGCTGAGTCTCCTTTGGTCCTGGAACAAGACAGGAGGTCTATAGTCACTGAGGACTGCTGGCTGAGTCTTCTTTGGTCCTCGAACAAGGCAGGAGGTCTATAGTCACTGAGGACTGCTGGCTGAGTCTTCTTTGGTCCTGGAACAAGGCAGGAGGTCTATAGTCACTGAGAACTGCTGGCTGAGTCTTCTTTGGTCCTGGAACAAGGCAGGAGGTCTATAGTCACTGAGGATGGCTGGCTGAGTCTTCTTTGGTCCTGGAACAAGGCAGGAGGATTATAGTCACTGAGGACGGCTGGCTGAGTCTTCTTTGGTCCTGGAACAAGGCAGGAGGTCTATAGTCACTGAGGACCGCTGGCTGAGTCTTCTTTGGTCCTGGAACAAGGCAGGAGGTCTATAGTCACTGAGGATGGCTGGCTGAGTCTTCTTTGGTCCTGGAACAAGGCAGGAGGTCTATAGTCACTGAGGACGGCTGGCTGAGTCTTCTTTGGTCCTGGAACAAGGCAGGAGGTCTATAGTCACTGAGTACTGCTGGCTGAGCCTTCTTTGGTCCTGGAACAAGGCAGGCGGTCTATAGTCACTGAGGACGGCTGGCTGAGTCTTCTTTGGTCCTGGAACAAGGCAGGAGGTCTATAGTCACTGAGGACTGCTGGCTGAGCCTTCTTTGGTCCTGGAACAAGGCAGGAGGTCTATAGTCACTGAGGACTGCTGGCTGAGTCTTCTTTGGTCCTGGAACAAGGCAGGAGGTCTATAGTCACTGAGGACTGCTGGCTGAGTCTTCTTTGGTCCTGGAACAAGGCAGGAGGTCTATAGTCACTGAGGATGGCTGGCTGAGTCTTCTTTGGTCCTGGAACAAGGCAGGAGGTCTATAGTCACTGAGGATGGCTGGCTGAGTCTTCTTTGGTCCTGGAACAAGGCAGGAGGTCTATAGTCACTGAGTACTGCTGGCTGAGCCTTCTTTGGTCCTGGAACAAGGCAGGCGGTCTATAGTCACTGAAGACGGCTGGCTGAGTCTTCTTTGGTCCTGGAACAAGGCAGGAGGTCTATAGTCACTGAAGACGGCTGGCTGAGTCTTCTTTGGTCCTGGAACAAGGCAGGAGGTCTATAGTCACTGAGGATGGCTGGCTGAGTCTTCTTTGGTCCAGGAACAAGGCAGGAGGTCTATAGTCACTGAGGACGGCTGGCTGAGTCTTCTTTGGTCCTGGAACAAGGCAGGAGGTCTATAGTCACTGAGTACTGCTGGCTGAGCCTTCTTTGGTCCTGGAACAAGGCAGGCGGTCTATAGTCACTGAGGACGGCTGGCTGAGTCTTCTTTGGTCCTGGAACAAGGCAGGAGGTCTATAGTCACTGAGGACTGCTGGCTGAGCCTTCTTTGGTCCTGGAACAAGGCAGGAGGTCTATAGTCACTGAGGACTGCTGGCTGAGTCTTCTTTGGTCCTGGAACAAGGCAGGAGGTCTATAGTCACTGAGGACTGCTGGCTGAGCCTTCTTTGGTCCTGGAACAAGGCAGCAGGTCTATAGTCACTGAGGACGGCTGGCTGAGCCTTCTTTGGTCCTGGAACAAGGCAGGAGGTCTATAGTCACTGAGGACTGCTGGCTGAGTCTGCTTTGGTCCTGGATCAAGGCAGGAGGTCTATAGTCACTGAGGACTGCTGGCTGAGTCTTCTTTCATCCTGGAACAAGGCAGGAGGTCTATAGTCACTGAGGACGGCTGGCTGAGTCTTCTGTGGTCCTGGATCAAGACAGGAGGTCTTCCACATCCCTGGAACTGTCTCCAGGGTCAGACTAAGGGGGAAGAGGTGCTGTAGAATCCCACAGAGCTGCTCTGCTCAGGCCTTTAGGACTCCATCAGGACCTGCTGACTGATTACCATCCAGTCTCTCCAGTTGCCTCTTTACTGACTTCTAGATGCAGACAGGTGGAAGGTGGAGGGAACAACACCACCTGCTGATCTGGCTGATAATAGAAGCAGGAAGTGATGTCAGAGGAGGGCAGGATGTCCATGTGACTGTGGGCAGGAGAGGAAGATGCTGAACTTGTTCCTGAACTGAACCTGTTGAAGGATGGATTCAGTTCTTTGGTTCTGTCCAGACCTCCATCTGTCTGATCATCCTTGTGCTGGAAGCCTGGGATCTTCATCTCTGATATTGTCCTGCTGGAGCTTGTTTTCTAGCCTTTTCCTCAATGCCTCCTTGCTTCCTCTGATCTATAAAATTTTATGCCAAAAAAAAAATGGCCCAGTGTTCCCACAAGAGATGGGATTGACGATGAGATGGAGTGGAGGGTCGGAACCAGCAGCTCTTCAGTTGCAGGATGAATTTGTGCGTCCTAATCCTACATCACTGTCAGATTCACAGCTGAGTAAAGTACTATAGGATCATCTCCTGGGAAAAGACTCACCATTTGCCAGGTTCTCGAACCTCTGTGCGAGTTGTTTCATGGCAAGCTTGCTCTCTGTTTCATTCTCCAGCTTGGAAAGCTCCCTCAATATCTTACAGGCACCAAGAGCGCTCAGCACAGATTCTCCTGACTGACAAAGAGACACAGATAATCTTCATTAAGTAGAAATAAATTAATGTCAGTTGAGAAAAAAGTAGCAGTAGGTCCTGCCACTATGGTCATCACCTTCAAATGGTCAATGTTAAACTTAACAAATCAGCATTAGACTACAAACTTTAAGGTAACATCGTCCACTCGAAGCTCACCATCTCCCAGAAGTATATCGCCATTTCAGAGCGGTTCTGTAAAACAGCCCAAATGAAGAGAGCTTCCCAGGGTGAGGGGCAGGCCTGCTTCCGGTAGGTACACTCCCCCTGCAGGATCTTGTTGACTTGCTTAGGTTTGAAAAGACAAACAGGGTTAGCAAACGTTTCCTGTATTAGGAGTTTGTTTAGCCTCAAAGTTCTACACAGGATGGAGGAAGTGGAGGGAGGTATGGTTAGACAGATAGAAGGATGATAGATGCTCACTGACCTTTAGTGATTTTCTAGTGCCAGTTCTAGGGTCGAGTTCCAAAGCACTGTAGTAGAACGGCTCACAGACATCACCTAGAAGGTCCTGCAGCAGACGGGAGACCTGCAGCACAGTCACACTCTGCTTAATCTACATCTATCAATACAGAAAGGTTGTACAGCTCAGCTCTCATTGCATTAAAAGCAGGATTATCTGTAGTATTTGGCATGTAAAACAGCAGCACAATTTAAGATTAATGGCTTTACATAAGAGTTTTAGGTTTTCTGCTTAAACCTCCAAAAACTGAGAGACTGGGGCCCCGTCCACACGAAGCCGAACCCAGGCCTAAACGCACACATTTTTCACCAAACCAGCCTCTCATCCATAGGAAGCCGGCGTTTCGGGGGTCTGTAAACGATCTTTTTTTTATTCAGCCTTCAGAGTGAGAAGATATTGAAACGCCGTTTTCGCGTTTCCATCTTTACGCTCTAACTGCATTTTTTTTCTTACACGCATGCGTCATAGCGTCACCTCTAAACACGCATGCGCAACACAGTATCACAACAACAATGGCGCCGTACTGTGTTGAATGGTTGCTGCTCATGCTACTCACCCTGCTGTCGGGCTTACAGCAGAATCTTCTTCTTCTGGAATATCTCCAGGAAGAACAGAGCAATATCGACCACATAGTTCAGCACCTGAATCTGACTGAACCACCAAAATGGACCCGCAGGGCAACCATGTATAAATATTAGTGCGCATGCCCAACATTTCGTCGCCTATTTTTGCTTTGGCACCACAGCGCCACTTACAGGCCTGGCATACATTTTGCAGCGTTTTCATGCATTCGTGTGGACGATCACATTTATTTTACGTCTCCGTCTTTACGACAAACGTTCTGGAAAATATTAGCGATTCCTGTTCGTTTTGAATTCGTGTGGACGGGGCCTGGGAAAGGATTCCCAGTGTTATCCCATGACCCCCTACTGCTAGCACTATGGCGCTTGTATACGGCACAAATGAACAACCTAGTAGTTGCCACTATATTTTGTATACAGCAAAATCATCTGTTCTGTTTGAAGAGTGTGGTGTGCTAGCTAGCCATTAAGGTGTGCCTTGTAGCTGTGTCTGAAGGTTTTATTTTTTATAATCAGTCAAATGCGGTTCTATGGGACAAAAATATAAAAAAATCTGCACAGATTGGGATCTACTAACCCTGCGTAACAGAACACTCTGTTTACTTACTGCAGTCATCATTGCAGGGAAAAAATCCCCACAGAAAATAAAAAGTCAGACCCAACCACCCAGGTTTGGAGGAGCGAGGCTATTGATGGCTTCGAAAGTATAAAGAAGAACTTTACAGTTTTCCTGTAACTGCCTCTTATTATATTTCGTGAGGAACTTTTATATATTGTAAAAACCTCCTAAGATGGATCCTTGTTGATCCTGGAGAACCACTGAACCAGATTACCTCCTTATAAGCAGTTTTCCACCCTTCTGGTTCATTTGATCTGAGTCTCTTTCCTCCTGCAGCTGCAGCCAATGGTCTGACTGTTTGTTGATTAGTTTGGTTCATGTTACATTTCTGCTCATCATCTTTAGTAAAACAAACACATCAAAGCCCTGGTTTTTTTATTAACCTGGGAACGAACCAAACTTTTATCTCAAGCATCAGCCTAATGAGATAGATTATTCAATTCTTCTGTTTTCGAAGTGGACTGCTCTGTTCCTCATTTTACGTTCACAGCAGTGGCATCTGACGACTGTTTCTGTGTGCAACTCACCTCAAACAGGCTAAGACCTGATGCTGAGACAGCAGGAGCATGAGAAGTATTGATGTTCATCCAGACATCTGGTGCAGCTCCATCCACAGAGGGCAGGTATCCAGCCAGGCTCTGCCTTTCACTCAAAAGCCTCTTGAGCAAATTGTAAACCAGCAAGCTGTCTGACAGTGAGCGATATAAACTCTCCAAGCGCTCATGTGTCAAATATTCCAGGATGTTGAGACCATTTTCACAAAAGAGACGCACAAACTGGGGCTTATCATTGATCAGAGCATCCGTCATCGAGTCCTTGAGCTCGTCGTACTGAAAGGGAAAAAGCCTCATTAGTCTTTGCATCATGCAAACCTTTCAATGGCTTTCTAAAACAGAATATGATGAAAAGAACAATCATCTTGGTGATTAAAATGCTTGAAAAGCTGAGTTTATTTTCTCATTTCGGCTGCCATTGGTACCGGTTCATCCTAGAATGAATTCAGTATTGAAGACATGGGACAAACCCCGGATTCTTTTTTCTAAACTAATCACTTGACATGAATTCTGTTGTTTGTTAGTTTTTTGTGCTCCTTTATACTCTGCTCCACTCTGCTAATTTGGATAAATAGATGCCACCATCGATATAGTTAAGGGGAGTGGCGGCCTAGAGGTTAGGGCATACAGCTTGGGTCCCTGAGCAAGACCCTAAACGCTAGTTTATGCTCAGAAACCAAGTCGTCAGCGTGTGTGTCGCAGTGAAAGCAGATATGCCCCGCCCCCTTCGCAGACACTGCATCTCTCCCAAATTGTAGGTCACCGCAGACAGCAGGCCTCTGATTGGTCAGTTCTCCATCCGCTCTACACTATGCATATTTCCTGTTTGGTTCCTTACCGGCTTGTTTTGTTTGTCTGACCGCCATTGTGGAAATCGACTGGTGAAGATGGAGCAGCTAGAAGAGCAAGGTGAGAACGCTGGGACCCTTTTTCTACCTGGATCCCCACTCTTTTTGGCCCTCATGTGCCTCCGTAGTCGGACAAACTTACCCCCACTTCCTCAGTTAGTTCCTGATTGGTCCTCTGGCGTTGTGGCGTGGAATACAGGTCCTTCTCAAAATATGAGCATACTGCAATGTAGTTAATTATTTTCCATAATGTAATGATAAATTTGAACATTCGTAAATTTTAGATTCATTGCACACTAACTGAAATATTTCAGGTCTTTTATTAATACGGATGATTTTAGCATTCAGCTGATGAAAACCCCAAATTCCTATCTAAAAAAATTGGCATATTTCATCCGACCAATAAAAGAAAAGTGTTCTCAATACAAAATGTACAAAAATGTACAGTTATGCACTCAATACTTGCTGGGGAATCCTTTAGCAGAAATGACTGCTTCAATGCGGCGTGGCATGGAGGCTATCAGCCTGTGGCTCTGCTGAGGTGTCAACGAGGCCCAGGATGCTTCCATAGCAGCCTTTAGCTCATCCACAGTGTTGGGTCCTGTGTCTCTCAACTTTCTCTTCACAGTATCCTTCAGATTCTGTATGGGGTTCAGGTCAGGAGGTTGGCAGGCCAATTGAGCCCAGTGATACCATGGTCAGTGAACCATGTACCAGTGGTTTTGGCTCTGTGAGCAGCTGCCAGGTGGTGCTGAAAAATAAAATATTCATCTCCATAAAGCTTTTCAGCAGATGGAAGCATGAAGTGCTCCAAAATCTCCTGATAGCTGCTTTGACCCTGCCCTTGATAAAACTCAGTGGACCAACACCAGCAGCTGACATGGCGCCCCAGACCATCACAAACTGTGGCTACTTGACTCTGGACTTCTGGCATTTTGGCATTTCCTTCTCCCCAGTCTTCCTCCAGACTCTGGCACCTTGATTTCCAAATAACGTGTAAAACTGAGCAGCAGTCCAGAGCTGCTTCTCTGTAGCCCAGGTCAGGCGCCTCTGCCGCTGTTTCTGGTTCTAAAGTGGCTGACCTGGGCAATGCGGCACCTGTAGCCCATTTCCTGCACACGCCTGTGCACGGTGGCTCTGGATGTTTCTACTCCAGACTCAGTCCACTGCTTCAGGTCCCCCAAGGTCTGGAATCGAACCTTCTCCACAATCTTCCTCAGGGTCCGCTCACCTCTTCTGGTTGTGGAGCGTTTTCTGCCACTTTTTCCGTCCCACTGAGGTGCCTTGATGCAGCAGCACTCTGGGAACAGCCTATATGTTCATAAATATCTTTTTGTGTCATAGCCTCTTCTTAGGGTTTCAATGATGGCCTTCTGGACAGCAGGCAGGTCGGCAGTCTGACCCATGATCGGGTTCTGAGTGATGAACCAGGCTGGGAGTTTTAAAGGCCTCAGGAATCTTTAGCAGGTGTTTAGAGTTAATTTTTTTGATTCAGATGATTAGGCGCATATCAGCTCGTTTAGAGACATTTTTCATAATATGCTAATTTTGTTAGATAGGAATTTTGGGTTTTCATGAGCTGAATGCTAAAATCATCCGTATTAAGAAAATAAAAGACCTGCAATATTTCAGTTAGTGTCCAATGAATCTAAAATAAATGAATGTTCAAGTTTTATCATTACATTATGGAAAATAATTAACTTTATCACAATATGCTAATATTTTGAGAAGGACCTGTAACATAGCGCAGACCACGCTTCAATTTTGGCCATAAATAAAAAATATCTGCATCAAGCTCATCGCAACACACTGTTGTGGGAGGATAACCATCGCTTAAACCCACACTGCTCCCCGGGGGCCGCACAATGGCTGCCCACTGCTCCCCAAGGGGATGGGTTAAATGCAGAGAGTGAATTTCGTTGCTCTGTACTTGTGACAGTGGAATGAGAATAAAGAACTGGGAAATCATCTTCATTCCTCTGAGCTGTTTCTCTGCTTCATTATAACAACCTCTCTCAGTTATTCCCTGCCAGAATGTCTCTTCCTTGCCCATGTGAGGATCCCTCCAGGGTCAGTTTCAGCCAAAAACTAAAGTATTCTAATAACCATTTTCACATTGAAGGCCCATGATAAGGGAGCACCTGTTTATCAGCCTGTCAGTCTTGTGACCCATCATGTAGCTCAACCGAACCAGTCATCATGTGAGGAAGCATGCTAGCATTAGCATGTCATGTCTGTGGCCAAAGGGGTGTTTACAGACCTTTTGTAGTGGGGTCTGATTGTCCTCTAGAAAGAAGCGATGAGGCTCCATCTGACATGTTCTTAGAGCATTGAAGCACCTTTTAAAACATTGTTGGAGTAAAAAACCCAGCGTTTCTGGGCAGCATCCTAATCATAACCTGTTGATTAAGGAAAACTTTTTAACCTTTAAGCCAAGTGGGAAAGCTCTACCTTGATGTCTTAATGTATTGAGAAACTGTGATATGAAATGTGTTTAAAAAAAAGAAATATTGAAGGGCAGATCATTGGAGGCAACAGTAGAAGTTTCACCTCAGGCTTTTAATATTGCAGCCCTTTGTTCTAATTGTTTACATAATTTGCTCTGATCTTGGGGTTAAGACATAAGAACTAATGAATTGTTAAAATTTCAGTTTAGATCAGAGAACTAACTGTATATTATTTTCAAAAATGAAGGCAGCTTAGAAGCTCACCTTAATAGCAAAAACATATTTTATGTCATTAAAAAATTACCTTCCATAGTATGTCTCCATTGAAGAGTTCAGCTTTGGCGATGTCCACTCGATTCCAGGCCACAGCCAGTTTTAGCTCCTCTTTGTACTCACTGGCCTTACTGGACACACGCTTACTAGCTGTTAACAAACACATCAGGAACACAACATTCATTTGCCGGAAATGATCATAAATGAGATTAGTTTTATAATCTTTACTGCTTTAATAAAATCAATTGTCAGTTTAAGTTTTCACAAATTCTTTAAACTTGGTTGTAAACGTGATTTACTTTAGAAAATTTCAGTCTGGCTTTAGAGCTCATCATAGCACTGAAACAGCTCTGGTGAAAGTCACTAATGATATTCTCATGGCCTCAGATAATGGACTTGTATCTGTGCTCGTCCTGTTGGATCTCAGTGCTGCATTTGATCCAGTTGATCAGAATATTCTTTTAGAAAGACTTGAATATTTTGTTGGAATTAAAGGAACAGCTCTAGACTGGTTTAAATCTTATCTATCTGATCGAATTCAGTTTGTTCATGTTAATGACAGATCTTCAACACGCTCAAAGGTTACCTGTGGAGTACCACAGGGATCAGTGCTAGGACCAATTCTCTTTACTTTATACATGCTCCCAATCGGTAGAATTATTAGACGGCATGGGATTAATTTCCACTGTTATGCTGATGATACCCAGCTATATCTGTCTATAATCCAGATGAAGCTAACCCATTACATAGATTACAGGCATGTCTGAAGACATAAAAACCTGGATGACTCTTAACTTTCTGCTTCTGAATGCAGACAAAACAGAAGTTATAGTCTTTGGACCAGAGTCTCTGAAAAAGAAGCTGATTAGCCAGTCACTTCATTTGGATGGGATTAAACTGATTTCAGATAATAAAGTAAAAAATCTTGGTGTTATTTTTGATCAGGACCTGTCATTTAAATCCCAGATCAAAGAGGTTTCTAGAATTTCCTTCTTTCATCTGAGGAATATTGCAAAAATGAGCAATCTCCTGTCCAGGGGTGATGCTGAGAAACTAGTCCATGCATTTGTTACTTCAAGGCTGGACTATTGTAATTCTTTACTATCAGGAAGTCCACAAACTGTAGTTAAAAGCCTTCAGCTGATCCAAAATGCTGCAGCCAGAGTTCAGGTATAAATGCCAGATCCTAGAACAGTGTGTTGGCTGTGTTACTTGCAGGGGTGCAGGCCCTTGCCTTTACGCCGTATAAAACTAGGATTTATGCCATCGCAGGAGAGTCATTGCCTGGATTTCTGTGAAATTTCATATTCACTGCAATATGAAAATCTAGCTGTCAAATATACAAGTAGGCAGCTATATAGCCATAGCTTCAAGTTTTATAGATATAGATATCCGTGTATTATTTTTCTTGTTTGCTGTAACAGTACAACTGTGAAGGCTAAATATTAGACTGCAGTTGCATCAATGGGGGATTAATAGAGAACCAGCAGGAAAACCCCCACTGAGAATCAGGCAGTAATGTTTCTGTGAAATGGATCATTGATTGTGAAGAGCAGAGAGTCTGGCTGCAGACCTGCACTCTCAGGACCCTTCATTGCAGACCTGTAAAACGGGGTCTCCTGCACTGTCAGGACCAGAAGTTTAGTGCGCATCACGTGTTTGCTTCTGGATTAGAGATCAGGCCGGTGTTAAACTGAGCATAGGAGCAGTTTGAATTACACAGTGAGCAAAAATCATCATAGGAAAGCCAACCATCATTGTAGTTTAGAAAATGTCTTATAGATCAAATGCAGATTTTACCATTTGTCCTGAAATCACGATGATTTTCTTCAGTCTGATTACTTCCCCTACAAATAGGACAGCCCATGTTAATCCTCTCCTGAAGTCCCTACATTGGCTTCCTGTTGCTTCCAGGATAGTTTAAAATCCTGGTCCTTACCTTCAGGGCCCTTCATGGAGAGGCGCCTGGCTACATGACAGGTCTGATCCAGCCGTGTACTTCGGTCCGTAGCCTAAGGTCTTCAGGTCAAAACCTGCTTATGGTTCCTCGGACCCGTTTTAAAACCTGAGGACACCGGTCCTTTAAAGCGGTGGCACCCCGTCTCTGGAATGAACTCCCCCTGTCCCTGCGCTCTCTGGACTCGGTGGATATCTTTAATATGCAGCTAAAAACAGACCTGTTTTCACTAGCCTTTCAAAGCACATAGCTTATTGTTTTATTCACTTATTTATTTTAGCTTTTATTGCATTTTATCTGTTTTTACTTGTGTTGTTTTTATGTTATCATGTGAAGCACTTTTTGACTTCGTCTGTGAAAAGTGCTATACAAATAAAGTTTACTTACTTACTTACTTAATGTGATGCAATAATTAGCTTCCAGCTTGATTGAAGCCCAAAGATTACTAAATGAAAAAAGTCCATCTAAGCAGATAAATTATGTTTCTGGTTTTATTTATTTCCTCTTCCCTCCATTAATCTGCAGTGGTCAACCGTCTGGACAGGAGAAGGTAACGTCACCTCTTGGGTCAATTTGCATTGAATTGGTTTGAAATAATCCCAATTACTCTTGATTAGTTTAAAGTTAATTGACCTCATTCCACGTTCTTTGAGAAACTTTGGTTAAACATAAAGTTCAGATAAGCAGTGATATTATTGCATCATGTCACTGATTAAGGTTTCCAACCATCTATTTCCTTCTTCATATTAGTTTAGTTTTGCTGAGTTTCACTAGTTAAGATTCTTTAGCCTGCATATGTTTGACTCTGAGCTGAATGAACTTTGTTAATACACTAATATTTGGAATGGAAGTTGCAGTGAATTTAGTCCAAACATGTGCAGAATTATCTGTCTGACCAGATGGCATCTGTGCAGTGGTTCTAGCTTCTGTTTTTCCAGGGACTGGCCTTCCCTATGCCGGGCGGGGGAAAGGACTTTGGAGCTGGGCTTAGGGTGTGGCGGTGGGGGTGCTGGGGGGTCCCAGTCTGAGTTGTGGTGTAGCCCTGGTGCCTTTTTCCCTGTCAGGAATCCAGTTTGTGTGGTCTGTTTTGTGTCTGTCTCTCCTTCACCACCAGGTGGCGCCCTGTCATTGTTGGTCCTCCATACACACCTGCGGCTCTTTGGATCATTATCTGGAGGAGTACTTAAGCAGTGGACTGTCACTACCTCAACGCCAGAGTGTTTGCCAGTTTTGGGTACTCTAGCCATGCTTAGATTAGCAGAGTCTAATCTGAGTCTTTGTTTCACTGAGTCTAACCTTGTTTTTGTCTTTGCCTTTGGCATGAAGTCCTACTGCGTACTGGAAGTTTGGTCTTCTTCCCCTGGAAGGATTGTTTTCTGAGTTCACACTGAGCAGGGGAGAAACCTCCACATGTGCCGTTCAAGTCCCTCACGGAAATCCAAGTGACAGTCCGCTCCAGTGCTCCTCCGGGTCTAAAGAATGTCTACCTGTCCACTCTTCAACATGTCCCCTCTTCTCTGGATCAACCCACACAGACTGGAAGCAAAGTGAGAGAAGGACCCCCCCCAAACACTTCCTAGTTCCTGTTAACCAGCTCCCTGAGTTCCAGATCATACCCCCTTCTACCCTTACCTTAATAAACCTGTTAAACCTTTGCCTTGCTCTCTGAGTGGTTCTCTGCATTTTGGGTCAGACCTCTAAAACACATTATGACATTCCCCTGTTGGAGAGTAGAGAACAGGGTGCTTATTGGGGTCAGTAGGGGGGCTGGCTCACTGGAAGAACCCAGTTCCCCAGTCCTTTGCTCCCCATGCTTCCCCTCCCATGCTCTATCACACCATAAGACCTTGGGGAGGAGATCCTAGGCCCAAATTTTTAATGAAGACCATAACCAGTATCAGATACTTCACTTATCAATTAACATTATTATTAAAGAGTATAGCATCTCCAAGACACACATATAGAGGGCATTAGGGTGGGCATATTTGGGGCCCTGGAGGGGTACAGCCTTTCTAGCTTTGCTCCTGCTGATCATGCCCAACTTTGGTGGTTAGAATGCATTTAAGCACTTAGAGTTCAGGGTGGGAGATTTAGGGGGCACACCTACCCTCCCCTCTTGTTTTAAATACACAGTAGTACAACAGGCTTCAACAATACACCCAAGCAGGAGGGGGGGCTGGTTGGGTTCTTTCTCTCCATTCCACCTGAGGATGGGGCGGGGCCTTTCTGGCTCTCCTTGGCGTCTTCTTGGGTACCTGGGCTCGGTTAGCCTGGATGCCGTACTGGGCCAGGTGGTGTGGACTTAGGGGTTAAACCTTTTTTTTCCCCACACATATGGATATCTAAGGGATACCAGCTCCTCTTGCTGCTTTTTGGATGCCCTCTAGTTTTCTGTTGTCTTCTTTTAGCTGTTGTTATTTTTTCTGTCACTCTAACATCACACAGATGTGGACGTAGATGTCTAGGAGTTACTGTATAGCTGATCACTCTCAGAAATTTCTGTTGTATTTAAGCGTTACACCTGCTTTTCAATAGTTGTGTGGTACAGAAACTCTGCTTTACTCCTTCCATAGTGTCTTCCATGCTCCGCCTCCGGCGGGGTTGCACAGCCTACTTAAAAAACAGTGTCTGCAGGAGTGTAACTTTAGGAATTCATTTCTTCTATTCAATGAGAGTTGGTCTTAAACTTGATTTAATTTCTACCAAATAAATACATATAATAGATCCAGAACTCAAATATCATCATCTTACTGTGTTACTCTATATAAAGACCAAGATAAAAAGGTCCAGAGACTTTCTGTAATATTTCTGTCTTTAATTCATGTTTTTCTATTCATCATATTAGGATGTTGTTTTCTTTTATTGTCAGGAAAAAGATGAATGATTTATGGATGCTGGAGATTTCTGCATCATCTGTATCATATTTTTGGTCTTGAAAATCAGAGACATGTAATAAACAGAAAACGATAATTTTATTGATCTCAGGTTGAAGAAATTTCCTCTCTGCATTCAACCCCTCCCCTCGGGGTGCAGTGGGCTGCCATTGTGCGGCATCCAGGGAGCAATGTGGAGTTAAGGGTCTTGCTCAGGGACCACAAGTGGCAGTCTGTGGGAGTGGGGCTCGAACTCAGAACCTCTGCATTCCAAGCTCTATGATTTAACCATTATGCCGCCCCTACACACCACGTCGCCCCTCCCCACTAGAGCCCCTTCCCACCCCCCTACTAGGGACCCCTCCCCACTAGAGCCCCTCCCCACCCCCCTACTAGGCCCCCCCTCCCCACTACGCCGCCCCTCCCCGCTAGAGCCCCTTCCCACCCTCCCCACTAGGCCGCCCCTCCCTACAGATATTATGACATCAGTTATTCCAGTAAAATCTGTTGGCTCTATTAAATCTGGTGTGTCTGGTTTCAGGGCAGGAGCAACGGCAGCCATCAGTTCCTGTTGTTTGTCTCTACCTGTAGGTCCAGCCCATGATTACACAAAGGCAGCCGCCACATCCTCAGTGCTTTCTAGGAAAACACACCTACACTGACTCTCACTTCTAGGAAATGTCTTCAGATCTCACAGATCCAGCAATCAGAAAACTCAAAAACACCTTTAAAAACAAGCTTCAAATTACTAATTTTACTATTTATCACTGCGATACAGAAGAGGGCCGCATTGTGTAACTGAAACAATATTTGATATTCATGAATATCAAAGGTTTTTTTAAATACCAATCAGAAAAGGATGGTTGCTTTTCTTTGAAGTCGTCTCCTTCATGCTGCCAAGCCTGAATAAATTCCAGTGCTAACTGCTTTTAAAGCTGCAAGGCTGGCAAAAAGGCTCCACCTGGATGTTTCTGGTGTGTTAATGAACATCAGACAACAACTTGTATCATGAAGACTATGCAGCACAGCAGGCGGGTCAGGGAGGATGATGAAGGGGTCAAAGCAGGGTTGAGTTCTAAAACAATATTAGAGCAAGGAGAGCAGTAGAGGAGCAGCAGCTGAATGGGAATGCAGAGAAGTCATATAGAAGACATGCAGTAAAAGGCCAGAGTTTCAGTTTTAGTCTACAAAAGAAAATATTGAACATAACTTCAGCAAAGAACCCCCATGATGACACACAGCGGTGGTAGCATCATTCCATGTGGCTGATGTTATTTAAAAGCCTTCAGCTGATCAAAAATGCTGCAGCCAGAGTTCTGATGAAAATGAAAAAGAGAGATCATATCTCTCCTATCCTGGCTTTTCTTCATTGGCTTCCTGTTAAATCCAGAATAGAATTTAAAATCCTCCTTCTCACATATAAAGCCTTAAATGGCCAAGCTCCATCTGATATCAGAGATCTGATTGTTCCTTATGTTCCTAACAGAGCACTTCGCTCTCAATCTGCAGGTTTACTAGTGGTTCCTAGAACTTCTAAAAGTAGAATGGGAGGCAGATCTTTTAGTTCTCAGGCTCCTCTCCTGTGGAACCAACTACCAGCTTTAGTCCGTGAGGCAGACACCCTGTCTACTTTTAAGGCTAGGCTTAAAACTTTCCTTTTTGATAAAGCTTCTAGTTAGAGTGGCTCAGGTTATCCTGATCTATCTCTATAGTTCTGCTGCTATAGGCTTAGACTGCTGGAGGACATAGGGACCCCTTTTTCATCATTCTGCTTCATTCTATCTCTATTCTCCCACTCTGCAGAATCTGTTAGTTCAATCTCTAACGTTCTGCTCTCTCTCTACCTTTTGTGTGTTTTTCAATCTACCCACATTTTGCCTTTGTATTGTTGGTTAATACATTTGTTGGCTCCTTATCTTTGATCTTCCAGATCAATGCCTTTTGCACCATCTTTTTTTTCCTCCCACAATGTTTTCATTTGATCACTGCTGCACTTTATGACGTGCGGCGTTTAAGCTACTGCTCATTTACCGTCTGAATGCTGAGCAAAACCAAATTTTGTTTCGTATACAAAGAATGACAATAAAAGTTGTCTAAGGCTAAACCTGTTTTTTTGTGTCTTCTGGGAGTTAATCTCTGTACTAACCCTCGTAGAAGCACTATATATTTCTGACTTTCCTAGTTGGTAACTGAAAGCTTTTTGTTTGGTGGACCTTACAGCAAGCCTCTTCTTGCTGATTCTCTTGCCTGGATTCTGGGTCATCTACCCTTTCTAGAAACCACTGCTCTATGCTCTATGTCCAGGGGGCATGACTTCAAAGTGACTGCAACGTCCTCGCTAGCCTTAGCCTGTCTAGCGCCATCAGGTATTGGATCAGTCCTTTAGTGACTGGAATCATCCAGGTTAAAAGCAAGTTATTTTTGAAGTTCATCAAAACTTTTAAATATGCTTTTATTTTCCTACAATTTATTTAAAGTGCACTTCAAAACATCCCCCCTAATTAAACTGGTACCACCTACCTTTGACCAGTGCTTTTAGAAGAACTGTGTCAAAGTCATCAGCTCCCTCCTGCATCCCATGGAAAACAGTGACGAGGTCTCTCCTCTGATAAATACTTAGAGCCTGGAAATACAAGCAGAAAAGGCAAACAACGTTAGGTCACCTACCCAGCTTAGCATCATGATTTATCAGGTAATACTATATTATTATCACATAAAAAGAATCATTACTTCAAGTCTGAACTGGCAAAGTTTAAAATGGTAACATGAGTTTCACAGATAAAGCTCAAACTTACAGAAAAGGGAAAGTGTGTGTTTGTGCTTTTTTGGGGGGTGGGGTGGGGGGTGTGGGGTGGAATGGATCTGACTGATCAGAAACTGTTGCAGCAGAGCTGATGTAAAATATGGAGAAAGTTGAGGCTGTGTGAATACTTTTGACAGACAAAGAAACAGAAGTTAAGACTTTGGCTCAGAATGACAAACTAATTTAGATCAGGTGTCCCCGCTGGCCACCTGTCTGCGGTCACGCCTCTAATTGAACAATGGCAGCTGTGACATCATCTCTGCTTTCTATGAAAACACTCCTACAGTCACTCACACTGTTGACCAGTTTTTCTGGCTCGGCCTCATCTGGGAAGTGTTTGCAGACTTTCTCACGGACTCTTTCGCAGAAGTCTGCACTGACGGCCTCTTCATCAGCTGGAGCAGAGGTACGGCTGAGCATCACAGCCGACTGGTCGTCAACCAAGTCGCTAATAAAATCAGCTGCTGGACCGGAACCAGCCAGAACCAGCCAGGGCGTCAGCTTCTTCAGCGACGTGTCTAATCTCTAATCCAGGGAGAGAAAGAAGACATCAGTGACTGAACCAGAGGCCTAGAGCCGCACTAACACAATGAAGGCATTTGATATAGTTTCGGTAAAAATGTTTATAGGTTTCAGGATGTTTTGAGGATTCCAAAGTCAGAGAAAAAATATCCACTTCAGCTTCAATATTATTATATTTTTAATTGACTAATTAAAAAACACTGAAATCACTCTTTAATCCCCCTCCTCACACTCTGAGTGTGCCAAGCCAATATTCTGATTCCTTCCTTCATGGATTATATTTCATTTTTTATGTTTGAGGCATGTTTGGACTGTGGGAACCTTATAATCTGGACATTAAATCCACCATGGACCTAGTTCACAATCTGCTGCTTTTATTCAAACTTATTTTATTCAATCTGGGCCTGAATTCTCTGAATTTTCAGATTTAAAGCTCTTTACTCTTCTATGGCCCAGATAAAAACAATCTGACCCACCTGTGTCAAAAGAAAAAGGCAAAATGAGCTTCATCGTCATGTGTAACCAAGCTGTCTTAGGCTTCTCCCTCTCCATTTTTCCCTTTCCAAATTTCTTCATACATGAACTAAGTCCGAAATCCCACAAGACTTGCTACGATATTTCGAGCTGAACGTAGAGCTTCTGATTATAGATGTGTTTTGTATACTTTGTATCTGCATTTAGCCATATATGCTACACATAGCTACAGCTAGATAAACTAGAAAAGCACTCAGAGAGAGCAGACATCTGCTAGTAGCTCGTTTCTCCCATAAGTGTGACGTCCACCTTAAGTTAATACCTGTATATTTAAAAGATTCCTGGATCCAGATTATGACCTAGATCATCACCAACATTAAACGGATCGTTCCTTGGCATGACGGACACCTCTGAAAACAGCAGGCTATTCTGTAAACAGACAGACTCTCCAAAAACATAGCCTCCTTGGTGGAGGTATTCATTTAATCCTCAGTGTTTGTTTTTTCATAGCTGGCATGGTGTCAGGTGTGATTTCTTGAATAGAGAACTTTTAAAGGATCTGTTTGGATGATGTGATTGAATAGTCTCAGTAAAGATCCCTAGTAGGTGTTAAATGAGGATATAGACAAACTATCTGTTATTAGCAGACGATATGGTTCTATTGGCTTCATCAGGAAGTGATCTTCAGCTCTCACTAGAGTGGTTTGCTGCCCAGTGTGAAGCGGCCATGATGAGAATCAGTGCCTCCAAATCC
The DNA here is from genome assembly GCA_030533445.1 of Cyprinodon diabolis. Lineage (NCBI taxonomy): Eukaryota > Metazoa > Chordata > Actinopteri > Cyprinodontiformes > Cyprinodontidae > Cyprinodon > Cyprinodon diabolis. The sequence goes on from CM060077.1 coordinate 42,812,033, forward strand.
CAGACCATGGTCTTTAGCCAGAAAAGGGTAGAGGGCCTTCTCCAGGTTGGGGAGGATGTACTGCCCCTAGTGGAGGAGTTTAGGTATTTTGGGATCTTGTTTACGAATGAGGAGCCAGTTGAGGTGGCTCAGGCATCTGGTTAGGATGCCTCCTGGATGCCTCCCTGGCGAAGTGTTCCGGGCACGTCCCACTGGGAGGAGGCACCGGGGGAGACCGAGGATACAGTGGAGGGACTATGTTTCTCCTCCCCCGGAGGAGATGGAGAGTGGCCAAGTGGCTTGAGAGAGGGACGTCTGTTGGGATCTGGAGGCTTGTCTACTTTCTCCACCAGAGGGTTCCTGAGATCTTCCTTCTGAGGGCGTGAGCTGACTTCTACACACCTGTTTCCCATCTGCTCATCAGGAGGCCTACTTAAGGAGGAGGAGGCTAACACTTCCCTGCCAGAGTGTTTGCCAGTAATGGTACCAGCAAAACCTGAGCCAGCCTTTCTGATCAGTTTTTCTGATATTTTGTGAACTAGTCTGACCCTGCCTCTCAGATCCTGACTTATCTGGATATCTGTATTATCCTGGAGAAAAACAATCGCTGCCTGGAAGCTGCCTGTCTGCCCTCTGCCTCAGCCTCCGCCTCTGCCTCAGCCCTCAGCCTGCCGACTAGCCTCTGGACCCACAAGGTTCCCCCCTTGCTGATCTGATTCTCTTCTTAGCAGATATTAATCCAAGTCACCTCAATACTGCAAGTTTCCTGGATCCACACTAACTGATCTGTCCTCCTCTAGTGGCTTCCCTTCCGTGACCAGTCTGACGAGCCAAGATCCTGTGCACCATTATTGTAAACTTTGTGAATAAACTATTTAACCTTTTCCCTGTCTGAGGAGTGTTTCTGCATGTGGGTTAGACGCTTAGACCCCAACATGACAACGTCTGGGCCTCCCTACTGAAGCTGCTCAGATATTTGAACCCATCAGATCTTGCTCCACTGTTGCACCTGCAGATCCAACCATTTTTAATGCAGTAAATTAGTAAACTCACCTCCAGAACACTGGCCTCTCCTGAGACTAGCATGCAGAGCACGGGGATTTCAATACTGCCGCTGCCTGGAAAAAAACAACTGCATGAGACCAGAATAGGTGAGGCTGTTTATAGCAAACCATCCACTATAGAACAGGTGAGGCGGTTTATATAAAAGCCATCCACTATAGAACAGGTGAGGCGGTTTATAGCAAACCATCCACTATAGAACAGGTGATGCCATTTATAGCAAACCATCCACTAAAGAACAGGTGAGGCGGTTTATAGCAAACCATCCACTATAGAACAGGTGATGCCATTTATAGCAAACCATCCACTATAGAACAGGTGAGGCGGTTTATAGCAAACCATCCACTATAGAACAGGTGATGCCATTTATAGCAAACCATCCACTATAGAACAGGTGAGGCGGTTTATAGCAAACCATCCACTATAGAACAGGTGATGCCATTTATAGCAAACCATCCACTATAGAACAGGTGAGGCTGTTTATAGCAAACCATCCACTATAGAACAGGTGAGGCGGTTTATATAAAAGCCATCCACTATAGAACAGGTGAGGCGGTTTATAGCAAACCGTCCACTATAGAACAGGTGATGCCATTTATAGCAAACCATCCACTAAAGAACAGGTGAGGTGGTTTATAGCAAACCATCCACTATAGAACAGGTGATGCCATTTATAGCAAACCATCCACTATAGAACAGGTGATGCCATTTATAGCAAACCATCCACTATAGAACAGGTGAGGCGGTTTATAGCAAACCATCCACTATAGAACAGGTGATGCCATTTATAGCAAACCATCCACTATAGAACAGGTGAGGCGGTTTATAGCAAACCATCCACTATAGAACAGGTGATGCCATTTATAGCAAACCATCCACTATAGAACAGGTGAGGGGGTTTATAGCAAACCATCCACTATAGAACAGGTGATGCCATTTATAGCAAACCATCCACTATAGAACAGGTGAGGTTGTTTATAGCAAACCATCCACTATAGAACAGGTGAGGCGGTTTATATAAAAACCATCCACTACAGAACAGGTGAGGCGGTTTATAGCAAACCATCCACTATAGAACAGGTGATGCCATTTATAGCAAACCATCCACTATAGAACAGGTGAGGCGGTTTATAGCAAACCATCCACTATAGAACAGGTGATGCCATTTATAGCAAACCATCCACTATAGAACAGGTGAGGCGGTTTATAGCAAACCATCCACTATAGAACAGGTGATGCCATTTATAGCAAACCATCCACTATAGAACAGGTGAGGCTGTTTATAGCAAACCATCCACTATAGAACAGGTGAGGCGGTTTATATAAAAACCATCCACTACAGAACAGGTGAGGCTGTTTATAGCAAACCATCCACTATAGAACAGGTGAGGCTGTTTATAGCAAACCATCCACTATAGAACAGGTGAGGCGGTTTATATAAAAACCATCCACTATAGAACAGGTTAGGCTGTTTATAGCAAACCATCCACTATAGAACAGGTGATGCCATTTATAGCAAACCATCCACTATAGAACAGGTGAGGCGGTTTATATAAAAACCATCCACTACAGAACAGGTGAGGCTGTTTATAGCAAACCATCCACTATAGAACAGGTGAGGCTGTTTATAGCAAACCATCCACTATAGAACAGGTGAGGTGGTTTATATAAAAACCATCCACTATAGAACAGGTGAGGCGGTTTATAGCAAACCATCCACTATAGAACAGGTGATGCCATTTATAGCAAACCATCCACTATAGAACAGGTGAGGCTGTTTATAGCAAACCATCCACTATAGAACAGGTGAGGCGGTTTATATAAAAACCATCCACTACAGAACAGGTGAGGCTGTTTATAGCAAACCATCCACTATAGAACAGGTGAGGCTGTTTATAGCAAAACATCCACTATAGAACAGGTGAGGCGGTTTATATAAAAACCATCCACTATAGAACAGGTGAGGCTGTTTATAGCAAACCATCCACTATAGAACAGGTGAGGCTGTTTATAGCAAACCATCCACTATAGAACAGGTGAGGCGGTTTATATAAAAACCATCCACTACAGAACAGGTGAGGCTGTTTATAGCAAACCATCCACTATAGAACAGGTGAGGCTGTTTATAGCAAACCATCCACTATAGAACAGGTGAGGCGGTTTATATAAAAACCATCCACTATAGAACAGGTGAGGCTGTTTATAGCAAACCATCCACTACAGAACAGGTGATGCCATTTATAGCAAACCATCCACTATAGAACAGGTGAGGCTGTTTATAGCAAACCATCCACTATAGAACAGGTGAGGCGGTTTATATAAAAACCATCCACTACAGAACAGGTGAGGCTGTTTATAGCAAACCATCCACTATAGAACAGGTGAGGCTGTTTATAGCAAACCATCCACTATAGAACAGGTGAGGCGGTTTATATAAAAACCATCCACTATAGAACAGGAGAGGCTGTTTATAGCAAACCATCCACTATAGAACAGGTGAGGCGGTTTATAGCGTTTATTGCATTCCTGGGAGCCAGTAGATGGGACGCTCTTGATTTAAACTTGTTTCTTTAAATATTCCAAAGATGCACTTTTCAGTTCGTCAATTCCCAAACCTGAAGCCTGTTTCCCCGACAGGAAGACCAGTAAACGGTAAATGGTAGTTATGGTAAAGAAGACTTCTCCTATGGGACGGAAAATAATCAGAGCAAAATATGAAAATATATTTTGATTGATTGGTGGTGGGGCCACTTTCAAGCTAATTCTCTGATTCCAGCAGGAGCAGCCTTAGCAAGCCTGAATAAATAGTGGGATGTGGATATTATTAGTCCATAGGGAACTTCCTGCTTCCTCTTCCTACTTCCTGTCTTACCGCAGCCACTATCGGACCGGCACTGATCATAGCCGCTCAGACTAATTTCCACTTTATAATAGGAGTCCTTTGACCCAAAGACTGACTTCTTTGGTCCAATGATTCCTACCATGTCAATTCAACATTTATTAAAAGACGAAAAAGGGTAAAAAAAAAAAACCCAAAACCTTCTTACCCCAAATGCCTGTGCGCTGATGGGAAATGTAGTCCTCCAGATTAGCTTGAAAGGCTGCCTCTCCACCTCGCTTACCAACACTGCCATCGTCCACCAGGAGGAAGGCTTGGCAGCTGTTGTCCAAACAGTTGGTGTCATGTGTCGTGTTCTGGACGTAATACCGAGCTGGGAAACTTCCCTTCAAACCAGCAACACCAGAAACAAAGAGTCAGCAGCCCTTGTTTTCAAACTTACAAGGTTATTAGACTCTTGAGTACCTGGGCGTTGACAAGCTGCTTCCTGTTGTACACCAGACCCCAAGGGGCCACTCCGATGGCAATGACCTTTTTCAGGGACTTAGCTGAAGCCACGGCCCCATGGTCTTTCACAGCCTCTCCTACGCAGCGGGAGACTCCCTCTCTCAGACCTCCCGTCAAAATCCAGGTCTCTGGAGAAGTAAAATTAGAGATGCTGAGGCAAGTAAGACCTGAGAATACAGACTGGAGATATTACAAGAAGCTAAAGGCAACCTAAGATATGAGTAAAGGAGCATTTCATAATTTCTAAAGGATTTTATGCTGATCGGAAGTAAAGAGGCCAACTCAGCTTTGCTTAATCGCAAACTTCTATGTTTGACAAATATGAAACATTTTAGGTTTTATAAGCCAAAAAACTTACTTGCAGTGTTTTGCAATTAAGAAATTATATAGTAACACACACAACAATTAAAAGCTATTAATATTAAAGTAGTTTTTGTTATTAAACACAATTTTCGACTCAGTCATACAATGAAGTATTATTGGTATTCAATAGGACTGGGACACTGAGCCCTGTAGGAAAACACTATAAGTTTAACTCTATATCAATACTATAACTAATACCATTTTAAGGTTAAGTTTTTTTATGGTTAAGAACAAAAAATATATAATTTATAATATGAGACAGCAACAGAAATATAAATGATCCAAATGATTAATCACTATATGGGCTCGATTAGTCATTTAAAAATGCTTAAATCAACGTGTTAGAACCGAATAGAGAAATAAAATAAAGGTTAACCAAATTATGAAACATATCTCTGTTCTGTAATGATTTTGGGTCCTTTATGTTTATTCTCTTTCATCTATTTTTATAGTGACCTTTAAAGAGCAGATCAGTGTTTAAAAATATGTGAGGAATTGGTTTTTGAATCAAAATGTACTCATATAAACTATTTAAGCTTTCAGTGTTGTTTTTGTGAGAACATTTTATTTCTGGGTAAGTTAAGTCTGGAGTCTGCTTAGCATCACAGTAGTAAACAGTGCAAATCAATGCTAATTCACAAAACCAAGACACTTTAACCATATGATTGAGCACAACCCAACAACTATGAGTAGAGAGCGAGCAATGGGAGAACTAACTAATTGCTCTATAAATGGTTTCAATGTTTAATGGAATAAAGCTTGTGACAAAGCTAGTCCTCAGTAGCATTGTCATCTCGCACAGTTCAGTCCAGCAGCATTCTGTTTTATTTCTGAACTACAGATGTTATTTTAAGAGATTTTACACTGTGATCTCTTTAGAAACTGAAAACAGATCACACAGCAAAATCTCTGGTGGTAAGTAGTGAGAAACAGCAACTGGTGGAGTGTCAATGGCCTCTGCTTCCTGCACTGTCATAGAAAATAGATCTGGTTTTGAAGTTTCTCCAGCATTTATATTGATCCCAACCAGCCATCCACTGATCTCCTGGTTACTGAGCCATCTGCTCCCATTAGATTTGCCTGGATAACGGAAAGGAGGCCGTATCTCAGCCCCTCTTAGGGAACAAGATTAATGTCAGCATAATTTCAGCAGAGTTTTTACCGCCCCCACCAACTCAATCTTTGACCTTGATTGAGGCCGGCTATATGCTAAGAGGGGTAGTGCACCTAAAATCCAACCAACCAAAAGTAACTGAACATCACTAAGGTTCTGCGGTGCATTGCAATACCCTGCTCCTTTAAAAAAAGGATCAATCAGTAATCAGTATACAAGTGAGCCTACAGGTGGCCTGACAAGAAACCGCCATGAGATTTCTCTGTCTCTGTTGGTAGAAGTATTTTAAGTTCATCCCTTCTGAGAGCCAGAGACAGAGGCGGAGCGTCAAGCACTGCATGATCACTCTTGCACAGGTCAAGAATAGGAAGCAATAACCTACCATTGACCAACCTAGGTTTACATAATCATGTGACACCGGGAGTTCAGTCCCTTCTAATCTTCTTGCCTGCAGGTTTAGTTATAAATGGTTCTACGGACACGCGCATTCAGTTGTCTTTCCGCTTCCTCTGTCAGTTTGCTGGCTGCTAGTGCTCAGAGCTGTGGGTGTGCTCACCCTACAGGGGCTGTGCAAGCGGCAGGTCAATCAATTAGGCCAACAGATGTCCTCTGCATCTGCGATGAGCCTGTTTTTTTCTTTGTCAGACAGCTGATGCTGTTTGCTGTTCTGTTGTTATTCCGCTAGTGGCGTCTTCTGCCCATGCTGAGTTTATTTGAAATGGTTTCCATAACTGGTTGCTACAACAGCTAGGATGGCAGGGCCCCTTGCTGCAAAGCAGGAGGCCCCTAAGTTTGGGATGGGGAAGATTGCTGCCTTGAAAACTGACCTTCCAAGGAGGCCTTCTGGGCTCCTGCCAGTCGTCTGCGACCACAGTGCCGCATCACAGACTATTTGCTTTGTTGGGCATATGATTCAGGAGCCTGGGTGGTATGTATAAGGAATTCCCTCTCCCATCTACTGCTTGCTCTTTGCTTCAATCAATCAATCAATCAATCAATCAATCAATCAATCAATCAATCAATCAATCAATCAATCAATCAATCAATCATTATTTGTATAGCCCTTTACAATAGCCAAATGGTACCTGAAGTGCTTTACAACAAAGCCATAAAACAATACATAACACATACAAACCAAAATAATCTGTTAGTTCAATCTCTAACGTTCTGCTCTCTCTGCTTTTTCTCATAGTAGCTTCATCTGGTCTGTTCCTGTTTGGCTGTGACTCCATCCTGGAGAGAAATATCAGCTGTGCTGCTGCCATCAACACCTTTGTTTCTAGATGTTGGAGCTTGGCCTGTTTTCCAGCGTAGTCCTGTTTCTCTGACTGTGTCTAACTGGATGTGCTCTCTTCATCCTCTGACATGGGAGCTGGCTCGGAGCTCGTCTGCCTGGCTGTGTGTTTCCTGGACGGGGCCGCCTGTGGAGCTGGTTGACAGTTGCCTTTTGTATCTATGCTTCTTTTTCTATGTCTGCTTCTGTCTCCTTGAACCCCAGTGGGCCTCAGCAGATGGCCGCTCACACTGAGCCTGGTTCTGCTGGAGGTTTCTTCCTGTTCAAAGGGAGTTTTTCCTCTCCTCTGTCGCTACAAGCATGCTTAGTGTGAGGGATTGCTGAAGAGTCAATGAGTCGATGTAATCAGCTGGTTTTCCTTAGATAGAAAACTTTGAATCAATCTGACTGGATGATCTGGTTGAACTTGATTTGTAAAGTTACCTGAGATGACAGAATGTAAATTGGAGCTATAGAAATAAACTGAATTGAATTGTTTACTTTTTAAACCTTCATCCATAAGTTGCTAGCATTTAAGAAAGAGGAACATGAGGTATTGTTATTCAGTTCATTTAAGCTGTTAATGTAGGTTAAAGTTCCAGTAGGTGTCAATATTTAGTGAAACATTATGATTTTGGTTAGGCAATGTGTGAAAACAGTTTATGATGTCTCATCAATCCATCACTATCAGAAGCTAATGGCAGGTCGGTCAGTGATAAGGCACAGCAGGGTGCCAAACAGAATCCGGATCTGCCAGACCTCTACCGAACAGAGCCTCTGGTGGGGTCTATATGCTGAGAGCTTGATATAAGGGCAGAATAACCCCGTAGTGGAATCCCCTGATGGCAGCTGGTGCACCACTTTGGGAATCCCTGCTCTACTTAGTCCTTTCATATATGCTGATTTATCTGGTGGTAAAATATGGCATTACACTGGAATAACTTCCAATCTAGACTCTCCTGACCAAAATGATTGTTTTCACTTCCATCATCCAGGGACCCATGCAGAGGTAGGGTTAGGGTTCTCACCTGTGTTCTGTGCAGCCTGTATCAGCCCTTTTCTCAGGATGGCTCTCACCCATGGCTTGATCTTTTCATGCCCCTCACCCCCCACCACTGAAACCACCAGGTTGGGTAAGGGCAAGCGCCAGTGTGCTGTCATTAGATTATAGATGGTGTGTGGAGGTGTGTCGCATGAAAGCCGCAGAAACTAAAAAAAGACAGACAGCTTTGCATCAATATATTGGCGAATGCAGCAAATCTCTCAGGTAAAAAAAACAAACAAACACAAAACCTACAACAAAACCAAGACTTTTATGCAGAAAAATATACTTTGCAGTCTTTACCACAAATTCATTCCTGAGTTTAAATGGACTTTTGGAACTTTGCAAATAGGGATTAAATACATGTGAACTAGAGCGGTGCCAGAGCAGTAAAACATCAGCAATGACTTTAGACAGCAACCTATCTGCCCAGCAGTCTGTAATAAATGGTACAAAAGGAGAGGTCTGTGTCACTAAGCTTAAAGACAGGGATATTTCAGATATCTTTGTGTAGTTTGGCATTGACAGACAGACAGACAGATATCAAATGGGAATGAACCACTGATTATTTAATGCTTGACCATCAAACTTCTGGTATTTCTCCATGCCTTCAATAGCTCTCCCATTAACGATCCAGCCCATTGGATTGATTCATATGTTTAATTCAAAACACTCCAGTGTTCTTGATGCTGATTCTCTACTCAGGACTAAATCCACAGACCAAATCTGATGAAACCACAAAAAACTCAGACTAGGAATGGCTACTATTAAGAATTATCCGATACAGCTGTTCTTATCGATACTGCTTATCAATCAATAACCTTAAGCCGGGCATACACTGTACGATATTTTGAATCGTTGTACGGAGCTACAGATCAAACTGGATGATGAAATAGCAGGGTTTAAAAGTTCCCAGCTCACAATGGGAATGAACCACTGATTATTTAATGCTTGACCATCAAACTTCTGGTATTTCTCCATGCCTTCAATAGCTCTCCCATTAACGATCCAGCCCATTGGATTGATTCATATGTTTAATTCAAAACACTCCAGTGTTCTTGATGCTGATTCTCTACTCAGGACTAAATCCACAGACCAAATCTGATGAAACCACAAAAAACTCAGACTAGGAATGGCTACTATTAAGAATTATCCGATACAGCTGTTCTTATCGATACTGCTTATCAATCAATAACCTTAAGCCGGGCATACACTGTACGATATTTTGAATCGTTGTACGGAGCTACAGATCAAACTGGATGATGAAATAGCAGGGTTTAAAAGTTCCCAGCTCACAATGTCTGTTCTTCCACTTTACGGCCCGATGCTCTAATGCGATCTAACTGCTCACACTGTATGTCCAGAAACACATGTTGGACTCAGCTGTGAAAGATGGTGCCGGTCGGACTCATCAATCTGGAAGAAGAAGAAGATTTCCTTTATATGCACATAAGCAGTGCGTGAGGTTCTGGTAAATCGGCTCATAGACACTGATAGCTCTGATCGCCCCTCACTACCCCCTGTACACTAAACGATGCAGGATGCAAGAGGAGGCTGAAACTAGGGCAAAGAAATCTTACAGTGTAGGCATGGCCTAAGGGAGACAGAACAAAGAGTGTAGTAATCAGCTAATTGGGAGCAGGTGTGGACAGAGGCAGCTAGAAAGGAGCTAAAAGGAAAGGAAAGGGGAACTAGGGGGGAACAAAGAGTGACCAGGGAACACAGGGTTTAACTGTAACTACAAAAGAACTTAAATAAAGCTAAAGGGGGAAAAAAGGATGACTAAGAGGAAAACTAGAGGATAAGAGAAGGAACTGGAGGCAACTTAAGATAATTATGAAGGCATGGACAATGTAACATGACAGGATTGAAGTCCTGCTGACTGAGAGCTGAGCAGCAGAATTAAAGGAGCAGAACAAGTCAAGCAGAGAAATCAATCACAGGAGCTGAAAATGATGCAGCTGGACTGTTAAAGAAGTACAAAAATATATATAAAAAAGTTGAATGAAAACTACTGATGGAGGAAAGAGGTGCAACATAAAAATCAGAAATCTCCATCAACCATAAAAGCTCTGGACATGAAATGAAATGTAATCAGTGCTGCGCTGGGTGAAGGATGGACAGAAGCATGAATTCTGTTTGGAAGAAGAAATTTGAGAGAAGAGGGTTCGATTAAAGCTCTAGAAGATTTGAAGAACATAAAATTTCTCCTACTGTGATTGAAAGCGATCAACTTTAATGTATAACAAATATGCATGTGCCTGGCAGTTATTGTAGAGCAAAACAACTTAATAAGCCCTAAAATCAGTCATCCTCTGACTAAAGAGGTGAAAACTTCCCCAGAGGGAATACAAAATATTTTAAATCAAATACACAAATCTGAGAAATAAGAAAAGCAAAAAGAAACCCTGAAATGTTTTGAATTGACAAAATTGTCAAAGATTGACAACTGGAATTAAACACGACAGAGGAAAAGCTGTAATCTGCCTGCACTGGTTAGGTGTCCAGATTGTGCCTGGACAGAAGGATTCTTACATGGCTATGTCTGCGTCCAGCCCCAGCAAACTCCAGTTCTCCAAAAGCGTCGGTGGGATATTCAGACGAGTGCTGCCTGCTGTCCCACTGAGTAGCAATCGCTGCTCCAAAGTAGTCTCCTGTGGCCACCGAGTCGTGGACTTCCCGCACAACGCCGCACTGGCAGAGTGCTCCATTACTGCCATAGAAAATAAACACAGTTATGCTGCGGCCAGCCTCCTAGACACTGACAATCACACACCTTAGTTCAGATAATAATATACTGATCAGGAAGAATTTTGGGTACTATTAAGAAAAAAAGATTTATAGAAAGGTCAAATACAGAATTATGAGTTATAAATATATATACCAATGGTCTTTATACCTCTGTAGATTAAAACTCTTAATGATTAATGGATTTTACTTCTGTGCACATCGATCAATAAGTATATAATAATAAACCAGTGTAGTCCTGTTTCTCTGACTGTGACTAACTGGATGTGCTCTCTTCATCCTCTGACATGGGAGCTGGCTCGGAGCTCGTCTGCCTGGCTGTGTGTTTCCTGGACGGGGCCGCCTGTGGAGCTGGTTGACAGTTGCCTTTTGTATCTATGCTTCTTTTTCTATGTCTGCTTCTGTCTCCTTGAACCCCAATGGGCCTCAGCAGATGGCCGCTCACACTGACCCTGGTTCTGCTGGAGGTTTCTTCCTGTTCAAAGGGAGTTTTTCCTCTCCACTGTCGCTACAAGCATGCTTAGTGTGAGGGATTGCTGAGGAGTCAATGAGTCGATGCAATCAGCTGGTTTTCCTTAGATAGAAAACTTTGAATCAATCTGACTGGATGATCTGGTTGATCTGGATCTATAAAGTGACCTGAGATGACATGATGTGAGTTGGAGCTATAGAAATAAACTGAATAGAACATTTACAGACTAAAATGTTTACTCATGATCTAAAGTCATATTATAAACTGAAATCTGATCTCAGGGTACCATTTTTTTTCCTGTGTTCAGCATCCTGCCCCCCTCATTCACATCAAACATGATGACACTTCATTTTGTTCACCTCCCGCTGGAAAAGGAACCTAAACCAGTCTGAGGTCCTCTGCAGCCACTAACAGGTTTTCTCTCTTTCCTGATTAATCTGGATTTAGCTCCATACTTTATCCCCTCAAGCCTTCCCTCCTTTTCCCCACAGCATGATGCTGCACTGTTGTTCATGTTCATAGGCAGTTCTTATCACTATAAGAAAACAACAACAGTTTTTCTATTTTTACATCGTTTTGCAAATGACTGACAGATCTGAATGAGTAATACACCGTTCTCTTTTAAATAATGAACTTTTGTAAATAATTTGATGATAAGAATTAAGAGAAAATGAAGAAATCTTTATGTCCTCAAAAATACAAACAAATAAACAAACAAAAACAAAACTTTAAGAGGTCCTTGGACATTATAATAATTCTCCCTTGGATAAAAAATCCCTCTGTTAATATTGTGGGAAAGATGGTGTAAAATATGTCGTGATTTATGACATAATTATGGTGAATGGCTCTGATGAAAATAGTGGTTAGGTCAAACTTTTGTTTGAACATAAATTAAACTAAAATACTGCCTAAAGGGTTAAAACTCAGAGAAGAAAGTTACCTCAAAGTGTCTTTGACATAGGTAGTGCAGACTCTTTTCTTGATGATTTTTGGAATCCAGCTCTGTAAACACAAATAAAGTAGTTAATATAATAAAAATAAAAAGATGGAGCCTAAATTGTACTTTTAAAACTATAGAAACTCTAGAGACTGAAGTATTAGTCCAATTGGTTCAATTTAATCAAAAAATACCGTATCAAACTGTCAGGTGGTGTGGAGAGCCGGAAGCAGGCAGAGATGAGTTCTTCCTGGTTTAAAGTAGTTCCAAAAGTTTCAGAAACAAAAAGTCCAAAAGCAAATAAAGAAAACGGTGAGAAAACCAAAATCTACTGCAGGTGTCTGAACAGAAACTCCTAACTGGTGGTGAAACAGCTCTCATCACAGATCTGCTGCTCTACTGTCTGCTGAAGTAAGGAAGACAGAGGTCTGCACCCTGGGGGAGTCAGACATTACCTGCTGAGGTCTGCACCCTGGGGGAGTCAGACATTACACCTGCTGAGGTCTGCACCCTGGGGGAGTCAGACATTACCCCTGCTGAGGTCTGCACCCTGGGGGAGTCAGACATTACACCTGCTGAGGTCTGCACCCTGGGGGAGTCAGACATTACCTGCTGAGGTCTGCACCGTGGGGGAGTCAGACATTACACCTGCTGAGGTCTGCACCCTGGGGGAGTCAGACATTACACCTGCTGAGGTCTGCACCCAGGGGGAGTCAGATATTACACCTGCTGAGGAGATCATGGACGCCATGAAGCCCATCTATGCAGCTACAACTGTAATGTCTGAGGAAAACTCCCCAGCCTTATCAGCAGCATCACTTCCTGCTCAGCTCCTCCATGACTTTCAAGAAAACTGATCTGATTCTGCATTAGTGAAAGAAACACAATCCTCCATTTTTGAGGACCTGAACTAGAGATGAGCAGAAAGAGATTTAAATGTGGCGGCAGCTGTGGATCCACTTCCTCTCCAATGATGGTGGTTTCATGGTCAGGAGAGATCAGACCACCATTTCATATTTGATTACACCATCACTGTGCTACCAATTTATGAAAAAAAGGTTTTTGTTATTACCCTGTTGAATTGTAATATGTTTATGTTTAAGAAATGCTTATAATGTGTATTTCCATACGTCAAAAATTGAGGATTGGATTTAACTTATGGTAAATTTTATAATGGTAAAACTCAATTCTTACAAAGAAACGTGTTTTATTAAACCTCCTTTTTCTGGTATGCTTCTATAGGAGCAGGTTGAAACTGAGACAGAAGAGTCTAATGAGGCACCAGTGAAGGACGTCATCTCACTAGCAAAGAGAGCGAGGCCGTCATACTGTCCAGCTGGTCTTCTTGGTCACAGAACCACAGAGGAGCGTGCTGAACTGGAGCGGCAGAGAAATCCCCTCTGCTGGTGGAAAGAGCACCAGGCAGAGATTGCACTTTGGACACGTCTTACAAAAACCGACCTGTGGACTCCAGCAACAAGTGTCTCTACAGAACATGTATTTTCTACAGCTGGAGATCAATCAGTGCACAGAGAGAATTCTTCTTCATCCAGAACATGTTTCTAACCAGATATATTACGGTAGAGCAGCTTTAGTCATCAGTTCACATTATTATGTTCAGGAAGAGTTCCGTCATTTTCATCAGTACTGAAGCTTCAGCCAGAAGTTTTTAATAAGTAAGTGCTTTTTAATACATTTAGTCGAAAGTAAGATAGATGCACTTTTTCTTTCTCTATTTTTAAATCAACTGAAGATAAATATTTGGTAGTTTTTTTTGCAGAAAAGGTTTTTATAAGCCACCGTCCAAGAAAACTGGGCTAATTTTGAATTTCTACGTTTTATGCATTGAACCAAATACACTTTAATATATCAATAAAATGATCATAAATATAATATTTAGCTGGTTTTGTGGATTGAATGATTTTGAGCATTAATCAGAAATTAATAAACCTTGATATTGGAGTAAAAGGAAATCAAACGGCTCTACATCGAGAATTGTATCCAATTGGCTCGTCCTATATACCAGCTCTAATTAACACCCAGACTTGGGATTAAAGTGGTTCTAGGTAATGCCTTTCAGTAACTATACTTTTACAGTAACAAGTGCTGTAACTAATTATTTTATAACACTTAAGTTGTTAGTAAGCTTTAAACAGTTCTCGTTACTTAAGATGTATACATTAGGAGCAATGTTCCCTGGTGTAAGTGCATGTGACTGCAACGTGCACATGACAGCAACCAGTAATTGGGAGAAACACTTTTGAAAGTAACGGCGTTACTAACGCCGTTACCTTGTTTTAGTAACGAGTAATCTAACTAATTACTTTGACTGTAACTATAATGCAGTTACCATTGCAGACACCCGTTACTGCGCGTTACTCAGGTCGCACAATTAACCTTTCTTCATGATAGGACTCGTGCGCGCCTTGTCATGAGAGAGGCGAGGATGAGAATGGCTGATGTATAGTGAGATTCCGTCAGTCAGTTGGGTAGGTGGGTGTTTCTGCTGGTGGGTGTTAACGTACAGCACACACAGAGAGATGGAGAGTGAGGAGGACTCCAGCAGCAAAACAGCGTTTTCCACATGGAAATACCGCTGTTACGCTATCTGACGGGGTTTATAGGCCCGTCAGATAGCGCTCCCCCCGATGTCATTTACGTTGAGTTTCAATAAATGCAAAACTCTCTGCAGGTTCTTGTCTTTGTCGTCCGCTCTATTCAGCTGGCTTTGAAGCACACGGCGAGAAGGTGGGGGCCGGGTGGTGAGGGTTACGGGGGCGAGAAACGCAAAAATACCGAAATAGTTACTTTTACTAGTATCTGGTTACTTTTATTGTGGAATAACTCAGTTAGTAACTCAGTTACTTTTTGAAAGAAGTAACTAGTCACCACCTGGATTCAACTAAGCAAATAGGTACGGCGCCTCCTATTGGATAATTACTGCATGGGCGATTATCTTTCAGCTGCAACAAGTTATTTAACCCCAACTGGTGCAATGACTTGCTTCTCATTTCCTAAACAACCATGTGGAAAGACACATCCCGTGGTCGTGGAAAAGATGTTAGTCTGTTTGAGAAGGGTCAAATCCTTGGCATGCATCAAGCAGAGAAAACATCTAAAGAGATGCAGAAACTACTAAAATTGGGTTAAGAACTGTCCAACGCATTATTAAAATGGAAGGATAGTGGGGACCCATCATCTTCAAGGAAGAAATGTGGCCGGTAAAAAATCCTGAATGATGGTGATCGGCGATCACTTAAACGTGCGATGAGATCAAATCGAAGAAAAACAACAGTAGAACTCAGGGCTATGTTTAATACTGAAAGTAAGAGCATTTCCACACGCACAATGCCAAGGGAACTCAAGGGATTGGGACTGAACAGCTGTGTAGCCGTAAGAAAACCACTAATCAGTGAGGCTAAAAAAAGAAAAAAAGGCTTCAATTTGCTAGGGAGCATAAAGATTGGACTGTGGAGCAATGGAAGAAGGTCATGTGGTCTGATGAGTCCAGATTGACCCTGTTCCAGAGTGATGGGCCAATCAGGATAAGAAGAGAGGCAGGTGAAGTGATGCCCCCACCATTCCTAGTGCCTACTGTACAAGCCTGTGGGGGCGGGGTTATGATCTGGGGTTGCTGCAGTTGCTCAGGTCTAGGTTCAGCAACAGTATGTGCTCAAAGAATGAGGTCAACTGACTACCTGAATATCCTGAATGACCAGGTTATTCCATCAATGGACCTTTTCTTCCCTGATGGCGCAGGCATATTCCAAGATGACAATGCCAGGATTCAGCAGGCTCAATGGTGAAAGACTGGTTCAGGGAGCATGACTCATCATTTTCACACATGGATTGGCCACCACAGAGTCCAGACCTCAACCCCAATGAGAATCTTTGGGATGTGCTAGAGAGGGCTTTGTGCAGCGGTCAGACTCTACCATCATCAATGCAAGATGAAAAATTAATGCAACACTGGATGGAAATAAATCTTTTGACATTGCAGAAGCTTATCGAGACAATGCCACAGCGAATGCGTGCCGTAATCAAAGCTAAAGCCGCTCCAACAAAGTATTAGAGTGGGTGACCTTTTTTTTTGGCCAGGCAGTGTATAACTAATAACTTTTTCAAAGTAACGTGCCCAACACTGACAGCAACGTGTACATGACAGCAACATGCACATAACAGCAACATGTATGTGACAGCAACGTGTATGTGACAGCAACGTATACATGACAGCAACGTATGCATGACAGCAACGTGCACATGACAGCAGCGTGCACATGACAGCAACGTGTACATGACAGCAATGTGTACGTGACAGCAACGTGCACATGACAGCAACGTGTAAGTGACAGCAACATGCATGTGACAGCAACATGCACATGACAGCAACATGTACGTGACAGCAACATGCACATGACAGCAACATGCACATGATGGCAATGTGTACCTGACAGAAATGTGTATGTGACAGCAACGTATACATGACAGCAACGTGCATGTGACAGCAACATGTACGTGACAGCAACGTATACATGACAGCAACGTGTACGTGACAGCAACGTGTACGTGACAGCAACGTGCATGTGACAGCAACATTGCACATAACAGCAACATGTACGTGACAGCAACGTGTACGTGACAGCAACGTGCACATGATGGCAATGTGTACCTGACAGAAATGTGTATGTGACAGCAACGTATACATGACAGCAACGTATGCATGACAGCAACGTGCACATGACAGCAGCGTGCACATGACAGCAGCGTGCACATGACAGCAACGTGTACATGACGTGCCCACAGCAACGTGTACGTGACAGCAACGTGCACATGACAGCAACGTGTAAGTGACAGCAACGTGCAGGTGACAGCAACATGCACATGACAGCAACATGTACGTGACAGCAACATGCACATGACAGCAACATGCACATGACAGCAACATGCACATGATGGCAATGTGTACCTGACAGAAATGTGTAGGTGACACCAACATGCACATGACAGCAACGTGCATGTGACAGCAACATGTACGTGACAGCAACGTATACATGACAGCAACGTGCACATGACAGCAACGTGTACGTGACAGCAACGTGCATGTGACAGCAACATGCACATAACAGCAACATGTACGTGACAGCAACGTGTGCATGACAGCAACATGCACATGATGGCAATGTGTACCTGACAGAAATGTGTATGTGACAGCAACATATACATGACAGCAACGTATGCATGACAGCAACGTGCACATGACAGCAACGTGTACGTGACAGCAACGTTTACGTGACAGCAACATGCATGTGACAGCAACATGCACATGACAGCAACATGTACGTGACAGCAACATGCACATGACAGCAACATGCACATGACAGCAACATGCACATGATGGCAATGTGCATGTGACAGCAACATGTACGTGACAGCAACGTGCATGTGACAGCAACATGTACGTGACAGCAACGTATACATGACAGCAATGTGCACAAGACAGCAACGTGTACGTGACAGCAACGTGCATGTGACAGCAACATGCACATAACAGCAACATGTACGTGACAGCAACGTGTACATGACAGCAACATGCACATGATGGCAATGTGTACCTGACAGAAATGTGTATGTGACAGCAACGTATACTTGACAGCAACGTATGCATGACAGCAACGTGCACATGACAGCAGCGTGCACATGACAGCAACGTGTACATGACAGCAACGTGTACGTGACAGCAACGTGCACATGACAGCAACGTGTATGTGACAGCAACATGCATGTGACAGCAACATGCACATGATAGCAACATGTACGTGACAGCAACATGCACATGACAGCAACATGCACATGATGGCAATGTGTACCTGACAGAAATGTGTAGGTGACAGCAACGTATGCATGACAGCAACGTATGCATGACAGCAACGTGCACATGACAGCAACGTGCACATGACAGGTACATGTACATGACAGCAACGTGTACCAGACAGCAACGTGCACATGACAGGTACATGTACATGACAGCAACGTGTACCAGACAGCAACGTGCACATGACAGCAACATGTACATGACAGCAACGTGTACGTGACAGCAACATGCACATGACAGCATCATGCACATGGTGGCAACGTGTACCTGACAGAAATGTGTATGTGACAGCCACATGTACGTGACAGCAACGTGTACCTGAGAGCAACGTGCACATGACAGCAACGTGTACGTGACAGCAACGTGCACATGACAGCAACATGTACGTGACAGCAACGTGTACCTGAAAGCAACGTGCACATGACAGCAACGTGCACGTTGCTGTCATGTGCATGTGATAGCAATGTGTACGTGACAGCAATGTGTAGATGACAGAAATGTGTATGTGACAGCAACATGTACGTGACAGCAACATGTACCTGACAGCAACGTGCACATGACAGCAACGTGTACGTGACAGCAACGTGCACATGACAGCAATGTGCATGTGATAGCAATGTGTACGTGACAGCAATGTGTAGATGACAGAAATGTGTATGTGACAGCAACATGTACTTGACAGCAACATGTACCTGACAGCAACGTGCACATGACAGCAACGTGTACGTGACAGCAACATGCACATGACAGCAATGTGCATGTGATAGCAATGTGTATGTGACAGCAACATGCATGTGACAGGACTCTTTGTAAAGCAAGAGCAGCATATTTCTCCTCATTAATAGAGGAGAATAAGAATAATCCTAGATACATTTTTAATCCAGTTGCCAAATTCATCCAGAGCCATAGCTCTGTTGAACCGTCCATTCCACCTGCTCTTAGCAGCAATGATTTTATGGGATTCTTTATAAATAAGATTGATTCTATTAAAATTAACAAAGTTAAAATGGCTTGTATCTTGTTACATTCACTGAGTCTTAATTGAGTTACGAACTCAGTTAATTAGTATCTCAGTTACTTTTTTGGAGAAGTAACTACTAACTATTTACTTTTTTAAGTAATGTTCCCAACACTGTTAATACAAGAAGAACATTTTAATATCCTAACTTTTTTAACCAGTTTTTTTAAGTGTTGATGCTGTAGACATAGAGGACTTTCCATCATGCCTACAGAGGGTCTGGATCAGCCTCTGACTGAAGACACTCTGTTGGTGTTTAACTGTCTGGTGAAGAGGATGCACACTCTTGTCCATAATGTTCCTAATTTTATGAAGACTCCTTCTTTGTGAATCATTGTCAGAGGTTATAGAGGAGTTCCCAGAACAGAGTGAGCCTGGTAATCAGCTTGCTTAGGTTCTTTAAGTCATTTGCTCGGATGCTGTGGAGCCCTCAGTCAGGGACATACCGAGCTCCCTCTAACATACTGTAGGAACTTCTGTCAGGCTTAGGAGGAGGCTAGCAAAGTGGCCTTTGTCATCTGCCTCTATTGTTGATGCTAACACCTGTAACTATAGCTCTAAGTTCTGTGATGGGTGCCCCAGCTACACCCTCTGGAGGGCACTCAAAGGTTTGTAGAGATTTCCCCAGTCCTCATGTCTTTTGTGCACCTGAAGAGACGATTCAACCATGTTGCTTTTGGTACTCTGTGTTGGGTACTGCAGGATGAGTCAGGGATGTTTGACTGGAGGCCATTTGTTCTTTGTAAAAGTGGAACAAGAGTCTGGTTTACATTGCTGACAGTAAGTCGGCCCAGTTCCTGACGTGATATGACTCCAGCAGGGCTACTCTCTGCCACTGGCAGATCTATTCTTCTTTATATTGATGACCTTGAGGATGACTTCATCTGCTCTAGACATACAGCATGAGCTGTTGCAGTTTGCAGTGTGGTGAAAAGCTACAGGAATAAGGATAAGCTCCTCTGTGTTCCAGTCAATGTTTCTCTACTGTAAAAGGATATAACAGGATCTCATTCACAAGTTAAGAAGGATGGAATAGGATATTGGCAGACAGATTGCTGCAGCTGTTGCAGTAATGTAGACACAGCAGACGTTCGATGGAGTGAAACACCAAAAAACCAGGGGTGGGGACAGAGGGCATGGAGAAGAGATATCAAGAGGAGTCAGCTGATCTGCTTTCATTGCTATTGGATGCGTCCAGCGGTGGAGATCCAGTCAGGTTTCATTCCGAGGAAAATGCCTTCTGTGAAGGACATGTCTTTTAAAAACTATCCTTCAAAGACATTTTTGCTGACCTGATCCTTAGTTAAACATTTACAAGACAGTATTGAGTATTAAAATCCTACAGAGTTAAATATAGTTGCAACTAACCTTTTTCCTGGTGCAACTAAGAAAAAACAGTTTGGATCCTAGACGGAACCAAATCAAGATATGAGTCTAGAATCCAGTTTAGAATCTTAGTTGGTCAGGCTCATAAAGTGCTGCACACACACTTTAAAAATATATGTTACCATGCCAAGGTATTATTTTTTCAGTCTTGTTTTTCAAAGGTTTAATGGACCTCCTACCTGAAGCAACCCACACCAACCAGCCATTTCTCTCCTGGTTATCATCTTACATGAAAACCTAGTCTAGCCTGGTTACCCCCTTCTTCTTCCTGCAGACTATCTACTGCTCACTTCTTGTTTCATCCATCATCTGCCAGCAATCTGCAAACCAAAACTTCTCATGCCCTATCTGTGCCTGTTCAAAACCAGAATAAAAAGGTGATTCAGGCAGAGTACATTTCTTTTCTTAGAAGGAGGGAGCATAAATATGTTTCTCTTTCAACATTTTTTCCAGGTACGTTATTTATACAGGCCTGAAACAGATGCTTCAAATCCTTAAAAATGCTGGAATTCAAACAGGTTTTAAAAAGTTCTTGATTTTTGCGTAAAGTCTTTAAGATGCTTAAATTTCTAACTTCAAGGTTTAGTTACGAAGAACACTAGCAGTAGGATTTGAGAGCTCAGTTAGATGTGTTATGTTATGAGCAAACTAATTATTTTGTTCTCTCTGAACGCTTCACTGCCGCTGAAAGGTTAGCCTTTTTTTCTAAAACTGGTTTGTGAAGAGCAGATATGACTTCCTAAAAAAAGATTAGCCGCTGCTTGCCTTACTGTAGGTGTATTTGGTCTATATTTCTTAGCATTTTACATAAAAGTAAATAAAATCTAAACTTTTATTTGATTGGTTTTTATGCTCAGCATTTAAGTCGTTATTTGTTTCTGATTGAAAATAACAATAAGTATATAAAAACAAACAAGCACTGGATGCAGCTGCAGAGAGTCAGTGACCAGTTAGTAAATAAATCCCAATGTAGAGGTCCACGCAATTGCTACTTCAAGGCTGTATTATTGTAATTCTTTCTTTCTTCAAATGTCTTTTATTAACTATTCATCTTAAATTGATTTGTATGACGCAAAGTATAGCTATGAAATGTCATCAAGCTTTAGATCACATAAAAATCTGAAGACAGCAGACGCACCCACTCAAACCTAAACTAAGGTTAAAAAAACAAAATAAAATAGAATACACCAGTTGCATCCATCCTGCACGGTGTTAGGCTGTGAGCACAATCCCCATCTCTGGACGTCAGGCCCTCATACTATCCTCATGGAATGAACTCTGTGCAGACACATGAACATTCTGCAAGGGTCTAGCAGTTCTCCTCCTGTCCCCCGTTGAACAAAGGTGGAGTTAGCATCCCTGCTGCTGGGTTGTTACCCTCCTACAGCCTCCTCCACATCTCCTGGTGGCACTGGCCTGTCTACTGGTAGCGTCTCCAGCCTCTGCACACTATGCCGACAGACACAGCAAACCTTCTGGCCACAGCTTGCATTGATGTACCATCCTGGTTGAGCTGCACTACCTGAGCCACTTGTAGAGTCCGTCTCATGCTACCACGAGTGTTAAAGCACCACCAACATTCAAAAGGGATCAAAACATCAGCCAGAAAGCAGGGGGACTGAGAAGTGATCTGTGTTCCCCACCTGCAAAACCACTCCTTTATTAAGTGGATCGGGCTAACTGCCCAAAATTCCCACCTGTTGCATTTCCATTTGCACCGCAACAGGTGAAACTGGTTGTCAGTCAGTGTTGCTTTCTAAGTGGACAGTTTGATTTCACAGAAGATTGATTTAATTGAAGTTAAATTGTGTTTTTAACGTGTTCCCTTTTTGGAGTGGTGTTATTTAACCTTTCATTGTCCAGATAAAGTCCTGTTAAGATTCAGAAGCTATCGCTATTTAAACAGCCAAACTGTGAATTAAATTTGATTTTGATGGTTCATTATTTTGTCACCAAACATATCTGCATGAGATTTCATTGTAAAGACATTGGTAAAAACCGCAGTTTTCTTTAAATAATTTATATATTTTATTTTATTTTTTTAGGAAATTCATGACAAAAATAAACCCTGAGTCAAAGCAGAGAAGATATGTATAAAAGGGATAATTATGTAAAAAATACGAGTGATGGTCTTGGTTCTGTGTAAAAAACTGTTTTACCCCCAGTGAAAACCTGTGGTTCTATTTCATCCTTACCGACCACCAGAGGCGGTGCTTCAAGCACTTAATGATCACTCTTGCGCTTGCGCAGGTTGAGAATTAGTATCAACAAAGTCACCTGTGACCTACCGGTGATCACCCGAAGCCTATATAGGCACAAGACACCGGTAGTTCAGTCCCTTCTCTTCTTCTCACTTGCAGGTTTGTTGTGAGCGGTGTCTTTCTACAGATGCGTGAGTTTCTCTGTATAACCACTTCCTCCGTCAGCTTGCTGCTAGTATCCCCGTGATCGTTTGTGATCGGAGCTGCAGGGCCGTGCTCGCCCTCCGGGGGCTGCGCAAGTGATGATTGTTGTGCCTACGGATCTCATCTGGTGTCCAGTGAGTCTGTGTTCTTTCATTTTTCTGAACCCCGCGGGTAGCGTCTCACCCCGCTGTGTTGTTTAATTTAGCAGCTGGTGGCTTTTACAGCTGATACTGCTCATTCTATTTACCTCGCCTGTGGCGTTTTCTGCCCGTCCTGAGTTCTTTGGTTTATCTGAATTTAAACATATGGTTTTCTGTTGTTACTTACTTCACCATTGGCGTTCTCTGCCCGTACTGAGTTCCTTGGTTGGCCAAAACTGAAACAGCTAGTTGCTGTTTGCATTTACCTCACTAGGGGCAATTTCTGCCCTGTCGAGCTAGCACCGGGATATGGAACATCTCTCTTGTTCAACCTGCTTGGCTCCTCTGCAGCCTGAGGATGGTCATGACCTGTGCCCCCCTTATCTGGGTGTTGACCACCTCAAGGAGGTGCTTACCGATGCCGCCTGCTCCAATTTCAGCGTTCTCCCCCATCCGGCACGGCTGTCCTGGCTGTCCTCAGTTGAACAGACCGTCCCCAGGATGTGCTCTCATCATGAGGAACAGTTGCCCCCTGACCAGGGGGTACGCCCCAAACGTCCCGCAACAGATGTTCCATTTACAGCGGCAAAGAAGTCCCGCCATTCGGACGGTGGGCTGTCTTCAACGGTGGATCAGCTGTCCTCAGAGGTAGCCCAGATGAAGGCTCTGCTCCAGTTTTTACAACTTCCCCCTGATCAGGGGTTGGTTTTGTCTCCGGCAACCAATGAAGCTTCAGTCCTAAATCACAATGCTGAATCAAGCATCTCCATGGGAGGCATGGGGGAGCCAGTGGCTACTGCTGTGAGAGCTGCCCTGGCACAGTTACGGATGGATTCTCCACAGGCCCAGCCTCCCCCCTCCAGCGCCATTTTTGGACCGTGAGCCATCAGAGGAGTACATTAGGGAACTCCATGCTTGCTGGTCTGATTCTCGGGCTCTCTCTCGCCCGATGTCAGATGGGAGAGCCCTCGCTGCTATGCGGGAGGCCCCAAGGTTTGGTTTACGGCAGATGCCGGCTGTGGAATCTGGCATTGCCTCCCTCATTGTTCCTCCAGAGGAGGTCCTCCGAGCTAGCGTCCGCTGTCCAGGGCAGCAGTGTCGCATCACGGACGACCTGCTTTGCTGAGCCTACGACTCAGGGGCTAGGATGGGGTGTATTAGTAACTCCCTCTCCCATTTGCTGCTGGGTCTTGCGTCTGCCCTGGAGGGCCGATCGCTTGACTAGTCAACTCTAGGCATGCTGGATGCGTCTCTCCAGGCTTTCGCCTTGATGTCTCGGGAGTACATTGTCCACACTGGTCCATGCTCGGCGCCAGGTGTGGCTGGCTCAGTCGCCACTCACTGAACCCTGTAGACGGACACTCTGCGCCCTGCCGGTGGTCCCAGGGGAACTTTTCGGCTCAGTTGTGCTTGAAGCCCTAGAACGCACTGCCCAGGACTCTCGCACCAGGCAGCAGCTTGTAGGGCTCCACAGGCATGACCGTCAGCCCACTAACGCTTGGGCAGCTTCTGGCTCAAGACGGCACTCCTCTCGCTCGTTTAATGCCCCAGCCTTGCCTTGAGATCCCGCTTCAGGGGTGGCTCGGGCCCAGACAGTTCAGTCAGGGGCCTGGGCTTCGCAGCCCGAAAGGGGTGCGAAACCAGTTCGGCCACTAGGCCTCAGAGGGACCGAGGGGCCCGTAGGTGATACACTGGGGCCGGTGGCTGGATATATTACCCCAGGTCAGCTTTCATACTGGAGCGAATGCACCCCAGATCTTTGGGTGCTCTCCACTCTGACCAGGGGATACCGTCTCCAGTTCCGCTGCCGGCCCCCATCTTATGGAGGAGTTCGGATGACCACCATCCACAACCCTCTGAGGGCACAGGCACTGTCCAACTAGCTACGTGCCCTGCTTGGCAAGGGTGCGATAGTGCCTGTGGACCCCCTGCTGGATCCAGGGGGCTTTTACTCTGTGTATTTTCTGGTCACGAAAAAGACTGGGGATCTTCGGCCAATTCTGGACCTCAGGGGGCTCAACACCTACCTGAAGGACATGCCCTTCCGAATGCTAGGGGTTGCAAAGGGGTTCTACAGGCAATCTCCCCAGGCAATCAATCGGCCTGAGGGATGCATATTTCCATGTCCCCGTGGCACAGGTTCACTGGCAGTTTCTCCGCTTTGCGTTCCAGGGGCACCACTATCAATTCCCCTTTGGGCTCTCCCTGTCTCACCAGGGTCATGGCAGCAGCTCTATCCCCTTGTAGGAACAAGGGATTCCGATCCTGCCTTATCTGGACGATTGGCTGATTTGTGCCGCAACCAGCAGTCAGGCGATCCGGGACACTCAGTTGGTGCTCTCCCATGTGCACCGGCTGGATTTGAGGGTGAACTTGGAGAAGAGCAGCCTCACCCCCTCCTGGGTGAAAGTGTTCCTGGGTGTCCTCCTGAACTCCATCACCATGACTGTCCACCCTTCCCCCTAGCGGATGACCGGTATTCTGAACATGTTGCGTGCCTTCCAGCGTGGCGCAGCGCCACGGTTCCTGGAATATCTGTGCCTTCTGGGCACACTGACCGCTGCTCCCAATGTGGTTCCACCTAGGCTTCTTTCGCTGCGCCCTCTGCAGATGTGGCTGAACGGCTTGGCTCTGGACCCCGCCCGCCGAGCGCACAGGCACAGACGAATTCACGTTGCATCACACTGCCTTCAGTCTCTGTTCCCGTGGAGATCGAATCCAGGTTCCCAGGACTGCTGTCCCTAACACGCCGGCTCCTGGTCTGGGCATCAATTTGCCTCACCAGTCTCA
Source organism: Cyprinodon diabolis (assembly GCA_030533445.1). Taxonomy (NCBI): domain Eukaryota; kingdom Metazoa; phylum Chordata; class Actinopteri; order Cyprinodontiformes; family Cyprinodontidae; genus Cyprinodon; species Cyprinodon diabolis. The sequence goes on from CM060077.1 coordinate 42,837,980, forward strand.
GGGTGGCCTATATTCCGGGCTGGCGCAACGGACCCACTGACTTTCTTTGCTGCATGTCGCCTCTTCCAGGGGAGTGGCGGCTCCAACCCGAGGTGGTAGATCACATCTGGGGGACATTCGGCAGAGTGGGGCAGGATCTCTTTGCCTCCAGAGACACGGCCCACTGTACCTTCTGGTTCTCCCTGTCAGACAGTTTATGTCCTCTGGGGTGCGATGCGCTGGCCCACGACTGGTCCAGAACTCTCCTGTATGCCTTTCCCCTGTTGGGCCTGATTCCCCAGACCATCCTGCGAGTTCTCAAGGAAAGGCATAGGCTCCTGCTGGTAGCCCCATTATGGCCGGCGTGGACTTGGTTTCCTCTGCTGCGCAGGCTTTGTTACAGCTCGCCGAGGTGCCTTCCATCCAGGAGGGACCTCCTGTCCCAACTGGGGGGTCGGGTTCTTCCCCATCCTCTTCAGGGCATCCTGCAGAAACCACCGGCTGCATCCCACTAAGCTAGGTGCTGCTGCCGGGTTCCGATGGGTTGTTCCTTACTTCTGCATCCTTCGGGACCTAGTTGGCATTGTCATTCAGTGCTTGAAGCACCGCCTCTGATGTCAGTAGGGATAAAATAGAACAAAGGTTACATATGTAACCACGGTTCTATGAATCCCGGATGACTGCCAGAGCGTCTGGTCCCTCGGTATTGCTGGCTCACGAGAAGATCGAGGGACTGAACTACCGGTGTCACGTGCCTATACAGGCTTCCGCTGAACACCGGTAGGTCACAGATAACTTTGTTGATACTAATTCTCGACCTGCGCAAGCGCAAGAGTGATCATTCACTGCTTAAAGCATCATCCAGGATTCATAGAACCGTGGTTACATATGTACCCTTCGTTTATTACACCTGACGTCACCTTCTCTAGCCACACCCAGGCCTGATTACTGACACACCTGTTCTCAATCAGAAATCCAAAAGAAGTGAGATGTATCTATCTGGAAAGGCATAGTTAACCATTTTTAAATCCTTGAAAATCCAAAGAACCACAGTGAAAACTATGATCCACAAAGTGTCAGTGATCAACAGCAGAGTGATGGATGAGACCATCCAAATGATGGAAACATCAGGAGGAACTGGAGGAAGACCATGGGCTCAGGGAAGAACTAGAGAGAACCTGAAAGGTGAAGGCAGTTGTAGAACCTGTGGTCATTTTTAGCAGTGGGGGCAGAAAACCCCACACTGGAGAAGAGGCTCCAACAGAGACCTGGAGAAACATCAGATATCTCAGTCCAGAAATGAGCAGTTCTAGAGACAGCTGAGATACTGAGAGGATCCCTCAGACTCCCAGGGCTCTGGAAGAGACCTGAGCTGGAGAGGAAGGACCCAACCCCCCACCCACCCAGGAGCACGGAGGTGTGGGAGAGAGCAGTTATATGTATATATTGCTCTGTTTAGATCCCTTGCAAAGATCTGAACAGAGCAATGAAGAGAGAACAATTCAAACTGCCTACCAGAGAAGACCTGATATCACAAACTGCTAATGCTAAATATTTCAGTAAACTAGAGGCATCCTTAGGATTCTGGGAACTGCAACTAGATGAGGCAAGCTCTAAATTAAGCATGTTTTAACCACCCAGCTGGAAGATTTATAATTCTACATGTAACCCAGGGAAAAACTGCCCTTAATCCCACCTTGTTGCTCCATTGGTTAGAGTGACAATTAGTCACATGGGGCATTCAGCCAATCAATGCATCTGAAGTTGTTATTCAAGCCTGCTCCAGCTTTCCCATTCAGGTGTGAAGGGGAGAGCTGGAGACAAAGGAGCTACAGGTTTGTGCTTTCAAACTATTTATCTCTTTGTTTATTCTGCACTCTAAATACTCACAATATAAAACCATGTAGATCTTCATATCCAATGAGTTTGGATTTTCTTTGCTTAGCATGTTGGTGTTGTTAGCCGATGCTAATTGTTTCATCAGCAGTAACACAGTTTAACATCTTAAATGCAAAGATGTTTAAGATAATGATAAATGCTGATGTCTTCATTTTGTAGGTGGATGTAATTAAATTTATTTTCTGAATATTAAAAAAAATCTAGTTAACCAGCAGCCTATAATTTACTGGTCCTGTTCATTTCAACACAGGCCAGGTGATCCCTTTTTTGGGTTAAAGGATGGCGAGTTATTGACAACTGGTTGGGCCCAGCAGAACCTGAACTCCATGCTGGTCTGGTAGGAGGCTGATGGTCTGTAGCGTTTCCCTTTCCATCTCATCATATTGACTCACTATTCATGGTTCATCTCTTCTCCATTGGACACAATTTGCACTCGGACATTCTCATCTCAAATAACTGGATAATCTAACTATGGACTTAAATGTGTGTCAGTCAGACGTCGTGCTGACCTGTGGGGAAATGTAGGATTTTTGTGCACATTTATTAGACATACTGCAGTACTGTATATATTTATTGTATTTGTGTATTTTTGGGTTCTTTGTATGGTTTATGTTTTGTGGTGTTTATTAAACTTTTTTTCATCTACAAAACGAAATGGTTTTGAAATCAATTATTCCTTTGTGTTGGCTTTTATTAATTAATGACATTAGCTCCTGCAGACAAATTTAGACTTCTGATATACTGCCCTGGGTTACATACACTTATGTTTTCACACTGGAAAACAAAACAAAACATTTTATAAATGAACATCTAGAAGGATTTGACACTTCAGTGGACATTATTGTATGGGGCAGCACAATAGAAGAGTATCATTGACGACTGAAAAATGTCCTGGAAGGACAAGAAAGGCTAACTTGAACAGAGAAAAGTGTGTTGATGTAGACGAACTATTGTTTGTTAGAGACATTATGAGCAGTAGAGAAGTGAGACCAGACGCCGATAAGTGTAAATGACAAAATACATGCCAAGGCCACGGAGCAAAAAACTGTTCAGAAGTTTAATGGTGAACTCCATGTGAAAGTGAATTCCAAAAATGGCCTTTTCCAGACATCATGAGCACGAGGATGTAATAAAATATAACCTGTTAAAGCTGAAGTCTGTATGTTTTTAAAAATCACTTTTTTGTCATATTGGCTAAAACTGTCCCTATGCCCAGACAGCAGTACATGTGATATGTAACCTATGAAAAAAAACTGCTTCAATTGGTCCCGCATACTGCCTGTATTTCAATCTGGAAAGAATAATTCAGGACGAGTGAAAACAGCCAATCACAGCCAGAGGATCGTCAGATGGAGTGTCAATCACAGCTCATACACGCTGAATCCCCTCCCCCTCACTGCTTAACATGCCGCAGTCAGGACGACGCGCGTGGAAGTCATGGCAGAGCGACAGCCACCAGCGAAAGAGAAACTGCCCTTACTGCCCCTGCCAACAACTGCTTACACGGCAAACTTCGGTATAACCAGCATCTTATATCTAGCTGCTTGGAGGTGAGTGTTATCGCTCATACCGGTTCACACTCCATGCCGCGTACGCTGCTTGGACGCTTCTGGTCGCATGTGGTAGCAGATGCTGTGAGAGGGCTGGAGCTTGGAGGTGGGGCATGAGTGAAGCAGAGAGGGTGGGGGAGTGGCGTGAAACCTGTTTTTCTTCAAATTTTCAGTCGAAGTCTGCTCTCTTCTCAATGTTACAGACTGCAGCTTTAACTGAAGAACCAGTTTTGATGTATAATGACCCTGCTTTTATGTTCTGCTTGTCCATCCATCCATCCATTATCTAACACGCTTGTCCCAGTTGGGGTCGCGAGGGGTGCTGGTGCCTATCTCCAGTAGTCAATGAGCGAGAGGCGGGGTAAACCCTGGATAGGTCGCCAGTCCATCTGCTTGTGTCATTTGTTATTCTGTTTTAACTGTTATATCATGTTTGGTATCACCAATTAGTTTTACTATTCCTCTTTGGTGCCTTTTTTAGTTATCTCTGATCTTCTATCCTTTAATCTTCCCATGGGTCATTCTGTGTTTCTAGTCATTGGTCTTGTTTCCTTTTGCTTCTTTTCTAGTTTTAGTTGAATTTGGTTTACTCCTTGTTGCCCCTCTCCTTTCTAACTGCCTCTGTCCACACCTGCTCCCCATTAGCTAATCACTCCCTCATTGTTCTGTTCCATCTAAACTCCAGAGCAGCTGAGATCTCGTAAAATGGCGACATACATATAATTCAAAACAAATCCATTCAGGTAAGTACAAGCCAATAATTGTAAATTAAACAAAGTCAGATAAACCTTAACAATTGTCCCATATTTTCCGAGAACTGGAAGACGAGACCTTGACAAGCCTGAAGAGCTACCTGGACGAGTGTTTTGACAACATTGTAATGGGAAAGCCAAGGAATCCTGCATCCTCAGTGACGCCTTCTACTACACGTTGTCAATCTAGTTCAACCAGTGCTGCTTCTACTTTGTCTCCAGACAGGAGCTACAGCGACGTCCTGGAATCCATCCACAAAAACTAGCCTGGACGCCCGCCTGGCCCTGGTAGAAGTCCTGCATAAGGAGTTTCAAGCTCTGAGAGAATCGCTGGAATACAGCCAAGCGCAGCTAGCCTCTGTCACAGCCGAGAACAAAGCGCTGAAGGGGGAAGTCACTAAACTCACCGAGGGGATGATCCAGCTGTCCGACGAAAATAAGAAGATTAAAGAATCCATTCTTGACATTCAGTCGCGGAGATTAAGAGACAATCTCGTCTTCGCAGGAATTGTGGAGCAGCAGGAGGAGGATCCCGAAGTAGGGGTGAAAATCACATCCATCATGGCGATTTGATTTAGTAACAATTTCCTGACCTACGATTCGATTATTTTCGATACTCAAGAATACACCACGATTCGATTCGATTAATCGATTAATTAAAAAAAAAATTTTTTTAGACCTTACAGGCTAAACCAAGCTTCTAGTTTGAAATAAATCAATGAAAGCTGTAATATCGTTATGCATTTTTTTTAGAAACAACAGCAAATGACAGAAGTAGAAAAGTTGCATCAAAAAATACTGCAAAAATACTGCAATAAATCAGTGCAATGAGTGCAATGCAATACCTCGGCTCCAGACGCGCCCGCCCCCTCCACAGACGCTCCACTGCTCCTCTCCCAAATTGTAGCTGACCGCAGACAGGAGGCCGGCTTGTTTTGTTTTTATGACCGAAATTGCAGAAAACAACTCGTGAAGTTTGACCCGCTAGAAGAGCGAGGTGCGTGAGAACGCTGGGACCCTTTTTCCAGCTGGATCTCCGCTCTTTTTGGCCCTCATGTCCCTCCATCGTCGGACTAAACTCGCCCCCACTTCTTCGCCGCCTCGGCCGTATCTAGACCCACAGCGTGTAGCTCAGACCACGCTTCAATACTGAGCATAATTTAAAAATGTCTGCATCAAGCTCACTGCAACACACTGCTGTAAGAGTATAACCAGGAAGCAAGGTAGGAGGGCAAAATAGGTTTAGCGCCACCGCAGCACGGGAGAAGAATTACGCCCAGGAGCAAATGGATAAAAATAGACTGGAGGGAAAAAAAAACATGAATTGATTCTCTTGCGGACGTGTCGATGCATCGGATCGTCGGCTGTTGGATCGATGCATCGATACAAAACTATTATTATTTACACCCCTATCCCGAAGGTGACAATCCGTGAGTTCCTCCAGAAGAAGTTAAAAATCCCGGCTGATCAGATAAAAAACATCACCTTCCATCGCGTTCACCGGCTCAGAGGTAAGAAGCCTGATAAATCCTGTCCTAGACCAATTGTAGCTAAGATTGAGCATTACAAGCAGAAAGAGCAGGTCAGGAGTCAGGGCAGAGAGCTGAGAGGAACAGATTTCAGCGTTAATGACCAGAATCCAAAGGAAATATTAGATCGCAGGCGAGTGTTATTCCCAATCAGGAAGAAATATATCAGTGAAGGCGTAAGAGCTACAGTAGCAGTTGACAAACTATTTATTAATGGTCAGTTGTTCAGGGATCAGAAGATCACTCCTTGGCTTTATTAGATACACAACAGGTGGATTTAAAGCAGGTGACACTTGATAAGAGAGTATAGAACATTTCATGGTGATAAATGAAATATATGCACAGCTCTAGAGCACGTTTGCACGGTATGGCTGCTAGTTACAGCTGGGTACAGGAAGCATGGGCTGGGGTTCTTCTTCTTTCACCTTTTCTTACTCATTGCACTCTCTTAATTTTCTGTCTTCCTTTTCCTTTTTCGTCTGCTTCTTCCCTGTGGTCCACACAATCACAAGCACACGGTTTGAGGCTACCTGGGTCTAGGTATAACTATTTATTCAGAGGCATGTACTTTTCATCTTCTCACTCACACCTATGGTGAATGTAAGGTTTGTGACATGGAATGTGCATGGAGCTGGCACCAGAGAGAAACAGCTTAAGATTTTTAACCATCTTTAAAGATTAAATGCAGATGTTGTCTTATTGCAAGAAACCCATAAATCAGCGGCATCTATAAGTGATCTTAACTCCCCTGAGTTCCCTGATGTGTTTGCAGCCTGCTATAACTCTAGACAGAGAGGAGCAGCAATTTTAATCCACAAAAACCTCAGTTTTACTTTATTAGACAAAATTATAGATCCTGAAGGCAGATTCATCATAATTAAAATATCTATTCATAACCAAAAGTTATGTATTGTCAGCATATATGGTCCAAATGTTGACGACCCCTCATTCTTCCACAAACTTTTTCATGCACTTTCAAAGCACGGGGATTGTTCTCTAATTATTGGGGGTGACCTCAACTTTGGTCTAAATGGAGAAATGGACAGGTTGAATACAACAGGGACCCAGCGCAGTTGGCAATCATTAAATATAATCAAACAATACATGAGTGATTTTGGTTTTTGCGATGCATGGCGATCTCTTCATCCTAACAGTAAGGAAACACTTTATTTTCTAATGTCCATCATTCCTACTCTCGTTTGGACTATTTCCTAATCAGCAGCTCGCTGCTGTCTGATGTCTCAGATGCTGTAATCCATCCTATTGCTGTCAGTGATCATGCTCCTGTTACTTTAACCCTAATAAATAAAAAATAGCCCCACAAAGCAAGAGCTGGAGATTAAATACATCACTGCTTAAAGAGGTAGAATTTCTTACATTTTTCAAGGAAGAGTGGGCATCATACTTGGTGTGAAATGATTTACCAGGAACATCAGCATCTATACTATGGGAAGCAGGGAAAGCAGTAATGAGACGTAAAATTATTTCATTATCGTCTCATAAAAAAAAGTTGGAAAGAAAAAAAGATCCACGAATTAGAGGGAAAAATAAAGTTACTAGAAAGCTCGCTAGATGAGGAAAAATTAGGGGAAATCCATAAAATAAAACTAGAACTAAACGAATATATTGAAAAATAAAATACATTTTTAATTCAAAGACTGAATAGAAAACTTTGAACATAGCAATAAGTCAGGAAGTTTCTTAGCTAATCAGCTAAAAATAAACAAAGAAAAAACGACTATATTTGCAGTTACAGACTCAATTGTTAATATATTACAGGATCTGGAGGGCATTAACAATGCCTTCACAGATTTCTATAAATCTTTATACACGTCAGTTAAATCCATCAGATAATGATATCAAGCGATTTCTGGATAAAATAACCCTTCCTAAATTATCAGAGAGTCAAAGAGCGACCCTGGACTCACCGCTGTCTACAGCTGAAGTTCAGGAAGCATTAAAAAAATTGACCAATAATAAAGCTCCAGGTCCAGACGGGTTCCCTACTGAGTTCTAGAAAGAGTTCTGGAACATTCTGGCCCCAACGTTCCACAGAATGCTGCAGGAAACTCTAGATAATGGCAAATTTCCAGTTAATATGAATTCTAGATGATAGACACAGAACACAGAACGGGTTAGGGTCCCGGAGCGGCTTTTGCTGGGGATTGTCTGGTCAGTGTGCGGGGTGGGGGGCAAGGCGCAAAGCAGGAACGAGAGGGTTTAGTGTGGCCGTGTCACCGCTCCCCTTCGCCCCCCATCTGGATTTAAGGTTCACTTATTGGGTCATCCAATAATCCCAGGACCGAGCACCGCCGGGTCCTCGGTCCTGGGATTATTCAATGTGAGTTTTATGTGTGAATGTGCATCCGCATTTTTTTAAAATTTTTTTCAGGTCGGGGTCTGAACTGCTCCCTCTCCCAAGCACATCTCAAGTCTCCGCCAAGTGCACAGCCCATTTCCCCCATCCTGCTCTCCCTCCGCTGGCTGGGGCCTGGGCTCGCTGGTGCACTGGTGGAGCTCGGGGTTTGGGTGTGGATGCCCGGGTGGCTACTGGCTTATTCCTGGCGGTGGGGGTGAGGCCTTGGATCCCTGGGGCCCATGGCCGGATTCACTTCAGGGTGGCTGGCTGCTGGCAGAGCCCGCAGACTCGTCCCCGGGGACTCCGGCATTGCGGTAGCTGGGCGACTTTCTCGGGGCCGTCTCTCCTCTTCCCTTGGTGGGGGTCGGATTTCCTGGGCTGGTCCCTCCTTAGTACCTTCGCTCTTGGGGTCCCTTTAGGCATCTGGGGCTTTGGGTCTCCCGGCGCTGGACTCTGCTGTGTGACAGTGCTCTGGGGGGGAGGGAGCGCCTCTTCGGCTGTTCACAACCACTATTGAGCATTTTTCCTTTTGATAAACTTTACATGCACAACTGCATTCTCACAAACAACTACAGGTGCTTGGTTCCAGGTACTCAGAGATTCACTTCCATACAGAAAGCCCATATTCTGATCTTCAGGTAACACAGAGTACATGTCAAATTAAATAATACTACTTATACTTTAGCGATAATATCTAGGTGGTACTTTATTGTATGTCTCATACCATGTCTGTTGGTTGTGCTGTTCTTTTATATCTCTATCGTGATGAAGCAGACTGAACATTTTTTATCATTATCTCCCTTTTATCTCCACTTTTTTTTCTTTCTTTTCTCCTTTTTTTCTGTTTTTCCTTTCCTGTTCTACTTACATTGCAGTGTCCATATAATCTGTATGTTGGGATCCAGAGGCTTGCCCTCCAGAGGGCGCAGAGGATCCCCTCCTGTTGTATGTTTTTCTGTTGGGACTTGGGTTAGTGTTGGGATCTGGAGATCTGCCACCTGTCTCCAGCAGAGAGTGCTGTGGGTCTCCTGGGCTGGAGCCTCCAGCACACCTGAGGATCATCAGCCCATCAGGGGACCTCCTACATAAGCAGCAGCCAGACCTGTCTTCGTCGCCGGAGTGTTGACCAGTTTTGGTTAGCAGAACCGTCATCACCGCTGCCTGGCTAACCAAACTATCCATCTCTGCAGATTACTCAGTGATTCCAGTCCCGGACCAGTACCAGAACCTGCTCATAATTATTCTTGTGTGCTTCTAATTTAATAAACTGTTAAACTTTTACTCCGTTTCCTGTGGTGTTCTGCATGTGGGTTTAAACTCTAGAGACCCATCATGACACTGTAAAACTCCCTGCATGAATTAGAATAAAGCTTTTTATATGGATAAATAAAGCTTTAAAGCCGTACTGCTGCACTTCTGTTGGGCTCTTTTTGGCATCAAGATAATTATTATAATAGCCACATCGCCAGACAGGAAAATGTGAAAAAAAAAGAAAGAAAAAGGAAAAATTAAATAAATAAATAAACTTCTCCTCTGCAATTCCTCATTGCTTTATCCTCTTCAATCATTATGTATGTTTCTCCCTGGCGTCTCCTAGTTTTGGTTCCCTGTTTATTATTTCTGGATTTGTGCTTCTGTTACCATCTACCTCTCAATTAAATCCTCAAGAAATCATCTCTGCCTTTGGGTCCTCAACTAACTTCCACTAAACTTGACAGTAGGATCCAGCAGATTTCAACATTGGAGCAAACCTGGGAGATCTTTTGAAAAATCTCTGGACAACATCTCCTCTCTCAGCCCACCTTGGAGACGGGTAGGAGTTACAACATAACTTCTTAAACGACACACCTGTCGTCTTTGGGATTATCAGACATTGTTGAAGAGGTGGAGTTAAACAAACAAGCTGCTGATGCTCAGCTTTTCAATAACAGAATAGAATAGAAAAGTATTTTATTGTATCATAATGGTTGAATCATGAAGCAATAGATTATACCAAATGTGGACCTGAGAAAAGTGTATAAATAACAGAATAATTGATGAGTAAGAAAATAATAAAATAAAATACTGCAATCTACAGTGTTTTTATAATATAAATAATTCACATCTGAAGAATAAATAACCAATATATTTTCCCTAGGTCTGTTAGATAGTTTAGGTTTTAAAAACAAACATTTCATGTCTGTTCAACGAGAATCTTATTATTATTGGTAGATCATTTGATTTTACTTTATTCATATTTACAGCACATGAAGATCTAATGAAATAATTTTTAGATCACACATAAATAGTTCATTAATTCCATGCGGGAAAATAAATGACTTTAGGGTTAGGATTCACTCAATGATAAAAACCTACTGAGCCTATCATTACAATCTGAAGCCATTCTTTGGGACTGATAATTGCTAATAACGACCATTTATTGGGATTATAACATCCAAGGCAGCGATTCAGTTGATTCAGTCTCTTTTGGATAACATCGAAAAAGATACCGAATGAACATGAGGAGGAACCCATGAGGTGATGAACAGGTTCTATATATTAGAACAATATTTTTATTCTTCATCTTCACCTGCTGACAGAAGATTTCACCTAAATAGATACATTGATCCACTACCACTCATGAAATAATCCTGTATTATTATCGTAGTCCCAACAGGTTATGGCAATGAGCACTGACTCGTCGAATCAGAATACCACTGATAATGGCTTTCATACTTGTTACGCATGTGTTCAACTCTGAGTGAACCTACTTAGAGTTGATTGAACTAATTGATAGCAGCCGCTGTAAAACTGAACTCTCAGAGTTTCTGACTTTAGGCTAGCCTAATTTACAGTTGAAGATTTAAATCTAAGTTTGTTAAACCTGCTTTATGAAACGGACCCCTAATCACAAGAATCTGTTGTGATGTTATTGTTTTAAAAAAGCCACTCAATGACTGTCCACTGTCAGTTGAAAGAATGATAATCCGGCTGCAGCTCTACACACTTAATGTCATGTATACAACAGGCAGGTTGATGTTTACACCTGATACTTTGTCCAGAGCAGTGAACTCAAAAGAACAAACAGTGAGATGGGTCATGGTGTGCATGCAGAGGTGTCAAGTAACAAAGAACAAATACTTTGTTACCTTACTGAAGTAGAACTATTGGCTATCTATACTTTACTGTAAAGCTACGTTCAGACCACACGCTGCAGAAGCAGGAGAAGCAGCTAGTTTACATGCATTGACGCACATCAAGGCGCAGCAAAAGGTCCTGCAGCGCATTTGGAGCAGCTGAAGCAGCGCCTCAGGAGCTTCTGAGCTTCTGACGTGCTTCAGAAGCAGCAGTTGCAGGAGTTGGAAACATTGAACTTTAGCTGCTGGACATCAACCAATGAGAGAAGCTGATCTGGAAGCTCGCAGGGAGTCAGACACAGCACTGCTGATGCAGAGCGCTATGATCACTCCTCTGAAACAGTTTATTAACGCCTAGGCTGCTGTTGAATGGGATTCCCGTTGACAGCGCAGCGCCGGTATGTGGGGGTCTGAGCGGCTCCCACAGAGAAATAATCTTTGAAGGCAGGATGGTAATCTGGATGAACTGACTGCACAGACCATGTTTTCAGGAGGACTTTCTCACTTCAACATAGATTCTAACGACTTTTTACCCGCTGATGGCCGCCATTAAAGGCAAAGAAAGGATAGAGTAGGTCTACCCAACGAAGCATCAGACCCACTTTTCCTACTGCGCAGCTAGAGCAGCAAAGATGCTTCAGCCACGCGTCAGACAACAAGCACGCTTTGACTGCTCCTGCTGCATGAGGTCTGAATGTAGCATAAGGAAGTTATCATCCAGAATTGTAGTAAAAATGTCCTTTCATAGGGTAGCGCAGCAAAGCTAAACATTTTTACTGCATTACTTTGAATTTTATACTGTAAGTAGTTTTAAAAATGGTACTTATATACTTTTACTTGAGTAAAAAGCTGAAGTTGATCCTCTAACCCATATAAAAGCATTTTTAAACAGCAGGATTTCTACTGGAGGAATAAACATGAATAGTTTGACACCTCTGTGTGGATGCCTACATTAACTCAATCATGAGCACTGCTTGTAACACAAGTAATGATGGAGCTCATAAAACAAGAAATGGACAGTGATGCAACAGTGAAAAATCGCAGACATCTTGAATGGATGTCCCAGTAAAAAACAGAGCTGTGAATCAGAAATAACTGATTATTGGAAGTACAGAAAAGACCTGTCATTTAGAAAAGTAGTTATCCTGAAGAGCCTGTGAAAGACTAAGAGAAAATCACAGAAAAAAGCAGGAAAAGTGCTAGTGAAGTAATGTATTGGCAGCTAGTGAACCAGGGTGTGGCAAATGAGGTAACAAGCTGTGCACAATGCCTCAAATATAAGACAAGTAATCCGGCAGAGCCACTGAAACCACACCCAGTTCCAGGTAGGCCATAACAAAAGGTTGGTGCTGATCTATTTGTTTTAGATGAAAAGGACTAAATCATAGTCTTTTCCTCGCGGTATGCAGAGGTCCTAAAGTTGACCGTGACAGAGGCTGTTATACCATCCATGAGAGCAGCCTCCTCCAGGCATGGCCCACAGTTTCACAGTGAAAGACTCTTAGCAGAGGAACTGAACTCTGTGGGTTCTACTACTAGTCCTCACTACCTGCGATCCAATGGACTGCTAGAAAAATCTGCTCAAACACTTCAAAGATTCATTAAAAAGGCAGAAGACAGTGGAACAGATTTTCACCACAGTCTGCTGATATATGGCACCACATTACTAAAAGCAGAGCTCCTAATGGCCAGGTGACTGAGATCAAACCTACCTGTACATACATCAAATAAACTGAATGTTGTGAATTGTTGTTCTGAATTCATCAAAAAGTGAATCAGTGTGAAAGACTGTTGGGTTCATTAGATACAGACTGCTCTTTTTAAGAAAGCGAGATGTAATGATAGGAGCTTTGAGTTGTATAAGGCAAAGTGTACACTAGAGGGCACTGTCGCAAGTTTATGATGTGCATGTAATAAAAGATTTAAGTACAATCCTGATTTATTTAAGAACCTGCAACAGATAAAACTCAACAACCTGTGTGCTAAACAGGTTAATGAGATTTCTGGCTGTGAAAGTTTAAAATATGAAAAACATTGATTAGTTCTGACAGCAGCTTCTGTTTGCAGCTTTAGGCTGTTGCAGGAACGTTTGCTCATGAACAGTCTTCTGACTTCTTTTGTCCATGGGCTAACACACATGCTAGCATCACATGACAATGTGATGGCATTCCATCTATTTTATTTCTTAATTTCAACAAGTTGATGAGACACCACAATCTAACAAATCACAAGAAGATTTTTCTGAGGTCTGTTCCAATTTTAAAGTGTTGAACTGAAACTTAAAAGAATCAGTGACATAAAATCTCATTTGAAGCAACAAGAACCAGAAACAAGGTTGGTTTCTGTCCAAGCAGGTAATAGATGGAAAGAAAAGCTCCACCTTGTCCTCTCCTTTTGTCTCCAGAGTAAGGTCAGAGGTCATGCAGTCTCAGCCTGAATGAGGAATGACAGAGATCCTGTCTCTGCATCAGATCACAGGTTATGATGTCATTGCTGCTTAATTAACTATCCTAACTCTGTCATTAAAAACAAGAACAAGCTGTTTCCCCTTCATTTCAAACAGAAAGCAGAAGTTATTCGTTAATCGTTATGGTCTTTTATCACAACAACCCTGAGTTTAAGTTCAGATAAGTTCAGGTTTTCAAACTGAGCTCCTTTATCTGTTCTTCTCTGTCACCAAGTTTACTGGATGCAGAATGTGAAAAAAAACTTAAAGGAAGTTAAAGTCTGTGAATTCCTCCAAACCCAGGAACGGTTCCTCTATCCCAGCTGTGTCTCTCCTCAGGCTGCCTGATATAATCCAAGGAATGCAGCACCCCCCCCCTCCCCCCACCCCCCCACCACCACCACCACAGGAAGTGCTCAATGTTCCTCCTACCTGATCCTTTTCTTTCTGGCTCCCAGGTTCTCTTCCGCCTCCCTCCTTGTCTTTCTCCAGCTGACCTGCCATCCTCTGCTAAATCGGGAGGTCATCTGATCACAGAGCAGAAGCTCAGCTCTGTTTACCCAGCAGCTCCACCCACAGCTTCCATCAGGCTCCGCCCGTAAAAAGACAACAGGGCTCCTGCCTTGGGAAGGAGGCTGTCTTGACAAGGGAAGAACTAAATTCTGAGGAAAGTAAACTGCTAGACAGGAAACCTTTCCACATTTAGTCACGTTACTCTGAAAAACTGGAATTTAGGTTATTGGGATTTCATTTCTAAAGCTTACACAAAATAAGGACTAATTTTGTTCTCAATCACCCTGCTCCTCCAGAAGAAGCTCAAATGTCGAAAGTAAGGAAAAAAACTGTTTTAAATCAAAACAAAGAAGTTTCCAGATGATAAACAACAATTTAAATAAACTGGTTGACTGGTTGGGGGTGGGGGTGAGGGGTGGAAGGGTGGAGAATGACTCCTGAGCTGATCTCTATGAGGTTTGTTCTGTTCAAAGAACCTTCAGAAAACTGTACTCTGCCTCTCTCTCACTTTTCAATCACCCCCCACCACCATGGGGAAATTTTGGTGTTTAAAAAAGCAAAAAGATTGTAGAAAAAAATGGTCACACAAATGTGGACCTTAAAAAATGTATAACAATAACACAATAGTGAAGAGTTAAAAGATAAACCATAAAACACTGTAAAGTGTTTTAACAAAATAAAACTGTTCACCTGGAGAATAAATAACCAATATCCAGCCATGGACATTTTTACAGTCTAACTGACAAACTGATTAAGGTAGAAACTGAGCAGAATCAGCATGAATGGAAGAACTGGTTGAGGTTGTTGGGAACAGTGGTGGTTCTAGAGTCTTCCAGCTGCTGGGAGGAAGGATCTGTGATAACGCTCCCTGGTGCATTTAAGGTGCAGCAGTCTGTCACTGAAGGAGCTCTCCGGTTCAGCACCAGCTTCATGCATGGTGGTGGTGGGGGGCATTTTCCAACAGAACAATTAGTTAGGATCTGTCCCACCTCCTGCACTGAGTCCAGAGGGCATCCAATCACAGCTGGCCTTCCTGATCAGCCGATCCAGCCGCTTCCTCTCAGCTACAGATAAGCCACTGCTCCAACAGACAGCTCCATATAAGATGGATAATTCCACAGCAGAGTCAGGGAGGGTCTTTAGGAGCACCCCCCTTCAGTCTCCTCAGCTGGAGGAGTCTGCTCTGACCTCTCTGATCCAGAGCCTCAGTGTTGGGAGTCCAGCCCAGTTTGTTCTTCAGGGGAACAACTTAGAAGAGTCCACTATCTCAATGTTCATTCCCTGGATGTTCACTGGACTGTCTAGTTGGAGACATATATATGTGATAATGTGGCCTTTTTGTCAGGTTTATTGCATGTTATTTTCTAATTTTGGATTTCCTTTATTTTTGAACTTATTTATTTGTTGTTTTAATTTTTGTGTGTTGCATGTCTTTTTTCTGATTTTGTTTGGAGGTCACATTACCACTCACACCTGGACACGCCCACAGCAGCGGCACAGGTGTTCCCTTTCAACCAAGCAGCTTGCCGACTGGGACACTGATAAAAAGGCAGCTGTTTGGTTGGAGGAGAGAGACACTGGACATGGGAAGCCGAAGCGGGACATGGAGAAGAGCCAATCAGAGTGGGTGAGGGAGAAGCAGCAGGAGATTTTTAGAGACCGGGTGCCACAGGCGCCCTGGAGCGGGACGCTGAGGCGCGCTGGAGCGAGACAGGATGGAGAGCGGCGCAATGGAGAGCGGTGCAATGGAGAGCGGCGCAGAGGCACGCTGGCGAGAGGACCGCGTGTTGGAGACCGAAGTGAAGTTAATTTCAAGTTGGATATTCGATATTCGCGCTCCGCAGGCCAAGCACTTTTTAGCTCGCGGCTGATCCGATTTATGTACGCTAATGTCAGCCAGCAGTTCACCACCGCTCCCTTCCCAAGCGCTCCGTGCTTCACTTAGGGACCGTCAACAAATTTCCGAACCAAACAGTGCTGACATAAAAATAATAATAAATGTCTTTCCTTGTGACCAACTGACATATTAAGCGTTAATTCATGCTTTTATATATATATATATATATATATATATATATATATATATATATATATATATATATATATATATATATATATATATATATATATATATATATTAAAACTGTTTTCTCCCCCCTGGTGGGGTGGTATGTGTCATCCTCAAGCTGGGGTCCTCTACCAGAGGCCTGGGAGTTTGAGGGTTCTGCGCAGTATCTTAGCTGTTCCTAGGACTGCGCTCTTCTGGACAGAGACCTCTGATGTTTTACCTGGAATCTGCTGTAGCCACTCTCCCAGTTTGGGGGTCACAGCCCCCAGTGCTCCAATTACCACTGGCACCACTGCTGCTCTTACTTTCCACATCTTTTCTAGCTCCTCCTTCAGCCCTTGGTATTTCTCAATCTTCTCGTGTTCTTTCTTCTTGATGTTGCTGTCGCTTGGGATTGCCACATCTATCACTACTGCCTTCTTCTGCTGTTTGTCGATCAACACGATGTCTGGTTGGTTAGCCATCACCTGTTCCTCAGTCTGGATCTTGAAGTCCCATAGGATCTTAGCTCGGTCATTCTCAACTACCTTAGGAGGTGTCTTCCATTTTGACCTTGGGACTTCCAGCCCATACTCATGGCAGATGTTCCTGTACTATGACAGCTACCTGGTTGTGGCGTTCCATGTATGCACTTCCTGCCTGCATTTTACACCCTGCTGTTATGTGCTGTATTGTTTCAGAGGTATCTTTGCACAGTCTGCATCGGGTGTCCTGCCTGGTGTGGTAGACCCTGGCCTCTATTGATCTTGTACTGAGTGCCTGTTCTTGTGCTGCCATGATTAGTGCCTCTGTGCTGTCCTTCAGTCCCGCCTTTTCCAGCCACTGGTAGGATTTTTTGATATCAGCCACTTCTTCTATTTGTCTGTGGTATACGCCGTGCAGCGGCTTGTCCCTCCATGATGGTTCTCCTTCATCTTTCTTGTCCTCACTTTTGGTTTTCTCCTGCCTGAGGTATTCACCAAGCCATTTGTCTTTGGGGGCCATCATCCTGATGTACTCCTGGATCTTAGTTGTTTCATCCTGGACAGTGGTCTTGACACTCACTAGCCCTCGGCCTCCCTCGCTACGCTTAGCATACAGTCTCAGGGTGCTGGATTTGGGGTGGAACCCTCCATGCATTGTAAGGAGCTTTCTTGTCTCGATGTCAGTAGCCTCTATCTCCTCCTTTGGCCAGTTTATTATACCAGTGGGGTATCTGATGACTGGCAGGTCATATGTGTTGATGGCTTGGATCTTGTTTTTCCCGTTCAGCTGACTTTTCAGGACCTGCCTTACTCTTTGTAGCTATTTGGCTGTCTCCTCGTGGTTTCCGTTAGCCTGTGGCTGTGATGAAATGCTACATGCAGTGGACATGCATCGTAGGTGCATGTCCACTGTGAGAGACATTATCTAAAAAAAAAAATCCTGTAATCACAATATATACTCACAGAGGTCAGTATGCTGCATCTTGCTACGCAGAAGCAGGAAGGTAAACAACAACTACGGTGGACAATAATGCAGAGAGCAGTCTTTATTTTTGATATTCTTGAAAAGATTGCGTTGCTAACTAGCTAGCGCTGGGAGAAAATGAAAGATTGCTAGATGCATTCCAGGACATCCATCCATTTTCACTTATGTAACAACAGAGCACTTCGCTACTTGTGATGTCATTGGGTCCTCTACTGCGCATGTGGCACACTTAAGTTGTATGAATGCAGTTCAGACAGCCAATCCCATTCAGGTCGCATATACTTGGAAATGTGAAGGACTATGCAAAACAATCAGATTTTACCCCAAAAAAATCTAAATTGAGCATCAAGGCCTGCAGTGTGAACGTAGCCATAGTGAACCAAAGGATCTTCCCATAATTTGCGCCCTGATTTTTATTTTCTTTTTACATGTTTTTTTTTAACTTATCAATAATGATCAATATATCAATATATATCAATAATGCAATAAAACAGTGAATGCCAGCGCTGTATGACGATAGTATACAGGAGAAAGCTGTGAAAGGTTGTTCAATTTGTCAAGAACATAATTTTGTTTAACTGCTTTTTTGTTTTTCAAAATTCCTTTATTGTGATGTCATTTCGTTTAGGTTCATCTTCCCCTGAATTAAATCAGGTTTTCAATCATTGTCATTGTTTCCTAACAGCTGATTCGCTGTCGGACGGAGTGGTTTCTCAGATTCAGATCAAACCTGAAGCAGCAGGTTTGCCTTTAAAGTGTGTTACCATGGTGACTAGCCTTGCTAAGAATGAATCCAGCTTCGTGTTACTGGAAGGTCAGGGTTCAAGTCTTAGGGAAGCGGCTGTTCCAAATGTTGCAGTTCTGAATTCTCCCGAGTGGTGCCCGACTTTACACGAGTGAATAAAGTGAATGTGATTGGTCGTTTATCAAGGGGGCGGGATTGTTGTGGCGGAAGGTTCGCAAGCAAGTTTCAACTTGAACTTAGAAATGACACTGGCAAGGAACGCTATGGACAGCGGAAACATGCAAGAGGAGGAGAGTTTAGTGTCGGAGGTCGTGGATGAGTCTCCTCCGTCATCCATTTTTTATTTAAAGGAGGAAAGCGGGGACGAAGATGTTGTGGAAGAGAACGCCAGGGCGGCAGAAGCTTGGTTTGGTGTAGAAGGCTTCCAGCCGTACATGTTTGAGCCCTTGATTCGCAACGCTGCCAGTTCTGTTAGCTCTACGCCTGCCGAAGACACAGACGTCCATCCCCGTGAACACTGGGACGCAACTCAATGGGAAAGGAAAGGATTCTGGTTTCAACCGTTGCGTATATTAGCTGCAACATATGAATCAAGATGCTATGACCGAAAATAATTGATTGACAGATGACCGTTGATATGTGATTGGATGAATTTAGGTGTAAGATAATGAATAAAAAAAAACAGATTTTAAGACTTAAGATTTTTTTTCTTAAATAGAAATTTTTCAACTTTTGGGAAAATATGGTCTGATAAAGAGGACATTTATATACATGTTTAAGCCAGAATGATTTGAAAGTTATATATGACTTCCCTATGACTTTAAACCCTATCTTGCTAACCTGGTAATCATGCTTCGCTGTTATACTTTAAACAGACAAAGTGTTTACATGCCAATCGGGGGCACACACTGGTCCAAACATGTCCTCTAGAAAGGAAAAAGCTCAACTATAAAATAACAGAACTATGGAAAAATGAGAGCTCCCCCAAAATTGACAAAAATAAAGTCTCATATTTAATGACATTTAGTTGTTGCAGTTTCAAACAAAGCCTTCAATGAACAAACTTTATATCTACAATATTCTCCAATATTCAAGGCAAATATTCTTAACTTAAAAAGGGGTAAAGTTGTTTTTAAGAAGGTAAGTGAGAAGAAGGAGGCCAATTTACCATGAATATTGTAATTTGTGGCACTTACTGTTAGTTTATGTGACCAATCTTCATGAGAAAAGATTCCTTTCGGTGTAGGACTAAGTGTAGGATTAGATATGCATCGGGAAAGGGTAGCTTAGCCTGACTGAATTAAAGTTGATGAAGGGATATAACGTATGTATGGTCATGTTTTTATTATCTTTTGGAATTGATTTTCAAGAAATATGCTACATTTTGGGAACTAATAGGTAGTTATGGGGACCATCGACTGGTCCCCATGTGGAGGGGTTCTCTTCCTGGGGTTGGGGTTGGGTGTAGAACTAGGGTGTGAATTGAGTTTAAGTTTGGTTTACAGTTAGGCAAGTGTTCTTAATGTTTAGGTCAAGGATCAGAGTTAGGCCATAGAAATGAGAGCAAAATGAAAAGATGTCGCTGCCAATTCCAACAAGGATAGAGTGACACAACATGTGTGTATTTATTTTGAGACTGATGGCAGATACTGCAGACAGTACAGGAAATAGAAGCCAAATAACTCAGGAAACTTACATCCGGTCCTCTCTGTGTGATAACCAAGAGAGTTAAAGCATGCCTGGAGACAGACAACTGTCTGAAAAACAATGGAAGTGAACAGGGAGCACTGCTTGGAGAGGGTATGGGGGGAGACCACGACACAACCAGAAGGGAGAAGGAAATACAAAAATGTAATTAGTAGGTAACAGAGACACCATGCACATTATAGTTTCCTAATTTATTTTTATCACATTAAGGTAGGGGATGGAGCTTATAGAAAAAGACAAAATGTAAAGGTATAGTGGAGGATGTTCTTTTTCCGGTTGAATCATCTCAATAAGTGGTCCTCCTTCTTATCATTGTGGTAATATGTTAACGTAAGGCCGTCCTATGTGCTCGTCCAAAGATCTGGTGAGCTATGTTTCAGACAGTCATTGAACTCACCTTTCTCACCGCAGTTCTTTGAAAATGGCCGAGGGTCATAAGAGAAAAGGTGTCTATGAAGAGTACAAGAAGAAGAGAAAGGCCTCAGAAGAGAGAAACCAGACCAAAGTGCTTTGGGGAGATTCTTTCAGGTGATGGCGCTTGTTGGAGCTATTTATTCTTTATTTCTTTATCCATTTGAATTGTGTTAATTCCTACACTTGTATATTTTTTGTTTTATTTACAGACTTTATTTATAGGTTAATTGTTGCATTTTGTGTATTTATTATTTGTTGTTTTATTATTATTATTATTATTAATTTAATTTTATTTTATGTAAAACAGGAAGAAATGTGGGCGGTCCACTTTCTTTAATTGTAGGAGCCTGGTAAGGACCAGCAGGCATTTGGGTTAAGGGCCTATGAGTTTTTACCAGTGGAAGAGAGGTGACAGAGCAAGAGAATGTTTGAACTCTGTAATGTTGCAAAATATAGGAAATAAATCCACTGAACATCTAAAAGTTTGGACTTCAACTTCTTTTGCCTGCATCAAGAAAACGTGACCCCAGTGCCTATAGTGGCTTATTGGAACTTTATTGGATGTTTGGTTTGACAAACAATTGCCACTACAATCAAGTAAAAACCCACCTGTGGATCAAGTAAGGAACCAGCCCATGGACTAAAAGGAATACCTCATCAATCAACATGCTGGATTTATGGATCTCAAGGAATCCCATCAAACAAAAGGTTTGATCATCTTTGATTAAATCAAGCGACTTGATGCGTCAGACTTGGATGGACACGTCACTCATTCATCAAACTGGTGCGTGACAATATTGTTCAAGCTGTAACGGAAAACGGTGAAACTACTGGAGTTTAGAGACATTATTTCACTCCAAAGACTGATGTGATGAGTCTGATGTGACAAATTGATACGTAATTGGATCAAGCCGTGAGCCGACGCCCATCATGGAAATGTTTGTTCACAAGAATCAATCTCTTTAAACAAAGAGATACGTTTGTGCTTTTCCTTGTGGATTATTCGTGGACTATGACGCTTTCAATGTTTGAAATAATTCAAAGAATCTGCAAAAATGTCTGATGTAAAGAGCAAATAGGATGACACCCAGACGTCACAAAACAAAAGAACCATCAAATTTACACAAAAGGGTTTGGAGTTTTATATAAAAACATGTCAAGAAAAGCAAAGTTTATAGTGTAAACAAGCTTCAAAATGTATGGAGAAAATCTCTGCATTAATGACCTCACAAGAAAATGTTAAGAAAGTGGCTTCTGATTTTGCAAAGTTTATTAAATGCTATCAAGACGCAACTGATTTACATGAATCACTTTTAGGTTTGCCGTTGCCAGAAGTGAAAAGACATACTGTGTATTTTCAGTCTAAGGTGACGACTTTCTCTGATTTTGTGGACAATGTTAAGGTTTGGTTGACAGAAGCAGGAGATCCATATATGGAACAGAAAAACTATGTTGATGATCAGGTTGTTGAAGATCCGGATGAAATAAATCCTGAAGACAGTGTTTCTAATATTACAAGCGTAAAGCCACGTTCAAAAACATTTTCACAGCAGTCTCGGGCTTCATCCACCTCTTCTGCACGCATTAAAGCTGCGGCTGAAAAAGGCAGCGCTGATGGAGAGACTCGCCGCGTTGGACAGAAAACATCTGATCGAAGCTCAAGAGGAAAACCTGAGAAAAGAAAAGGAAAAGTTAGACCTGGAAACAGAGTTGGCAGCAACTAACGCAAAACTTAATGTATTAAAAATAGATTCAGTTGCTAGTTCTAAACAATCTGATGGAATGAACTCTTATTTTGAAAGAGCCCAAGAAAAGCACACGCCCCTGCTAAATCCTCTCGCTGATGAGTTTGTTCTGAAAACTCTTCATCCAACTGTCCTGTTGTCAGACTTAAACAAGGAGAGAGACAACTTCAAATGGATAAGATGAGAGTTAAAGTTAATTCTTCAACTCAAGCAATAGAGCAGAAGCAATTTCAATCTCCTCCTTGAATGAGAACTGTCAGAATGATATTGTGAACATCATGCAAAGACAAAATGACATTGCAGCCTTACTAGTAAAACAAAACTTATAGTCTGTTCTCCCATCCAGAAACATCCCTGTGTTCGATGGGGACCCCCTACAGTATAGATCATTTATGAATGCCTTTGAGAACGGAGTGGAGGCTAAAACTGGAGCGACTTTTTGCACTTCCTAAAGCAGTTCACCAGGGGGCAGCCTAAAGATCTCATGCATAGTTGTCAGCACTTAGCTCCTGAGGAAGGTTATTCCAAAGCCAAATATCTTCTTGAAGAATGTTTTGGAAATGAAAATAAAATAACTTCTGCGTATATGGAGAAGATTATGAGTTGGACACCAATAAAAGGTGATGATTTGAAAAGTCTGCAATCATTCTCTCTTTTTCTTCAAGGTTGTTCAAATCTGACACAACAAATTGTTTACATGAAGGAGTTGGATTTACCTTCAAATATGAGAACAATTGTCCTGAAACTTCAATATAAACTGAGGGAAAAATGGAGAGTTACTGCTTATGAGCTACAGGAGCAAACTGGTCACCGAGCATTGTTTACTGATCTGGTTGCTTTCATAACAAAGGAAGTAAAAGTAGCATCAGATCCAGTATTTGGCAATATCCAAGACCCACCAACAGGGAACAACTCCAAAGTTCCAAGTTACAGCAGGCAAAGAAACAAGGGGAGCAGTTTTGCCACTAATGTCAGCACAATTCCAGAAGCCAGAACTCACTCAACTGAAAACAGGACCAAGTCTACTGTTCTTCACAGCTGCTTGTTTTGTTTACAAAGAAATCATCTACTGAAAAACTGTGTGCAGTTTAAAGCTAAAATGCATCGGGACAAGTTGACTTTCATTAAACAAAAGGGGATTTGTTTTGGTTGTCTGAAAGTTGGTCACACAGGCAAAGACTGCAGGAGTCGTTTGGATTGCAATGTGTGTCACCAAAAGCATCCAGGGGTTCTTCACATAGAGCAAAAGGAGCCAGGAGCCTCTTCAGAACAAATCCAACAGACAACAAGGTCTCATGTCAACTTCTCAACTGCAACCACCCAGACGTGTGGGCATACTGAGGCCGGTCATGATAACAATGCTGTTTTTTCTTTTGTTGCAGTTAAAGTTAAAAGTCAAAAGAGCAACAAAGTTGTGCAAACTTATGCATTTCTCGATCCAGGAAGTTCAGGCATGTTCTGTACAGAAACTCTGGCAAAAAGTCTGAACTTAAAGGGCAAAAGAACAAATATTCTGCTGAGAACAATGAGTCAAAATAAGATTGTTAATGTACAAGTTTTGTCTGGTTTGGAAATCTCCAAATTGGAAACAAATGATTTCATAGAGCTACCAGATGTTTTGACTCAAGTACCATGTCAGTTTCTACATTTAATATTCCCCAGCAAAAGGACATTGATCAGTGGCTTCATCTTAAACCTGTTAAGCTTCATAGCATCAATGCAGATGTGGAACTACCGATAGGAACTGATGCTTCAAATGTTTTAGAGCCCTGGGAGGTGATCAACAGTGTGGATGGTGGGCCTTATGCTGTAAAAACTAAAATTGGCTGGGTCATAAATGGTCCCCTGCGCACTAGAAGCCACAGCAAAAATAGAAATGTCTTCACTGCTGTGACAGCCAACAGGATCTCTGTTGAGCATCTTGAAGAAATGCTGATCAAACAGCACAATCATGATTTTAACCAAAGATCATCAGAGGAGAAAACTGAAATGTCCAGAGAGGATTTGCATTTCATGAACATTGTCAATAATTCAACAAAACTTATTAGAGGTCATTATAATATTGACTTACCTTTCAGGAGTGAAAGCCCCTGCTTTCCAAATATCATCTGTGTTGCAGAGCAGCGCCTCCAGAGCCTCAGAAGGAGATTTGAAATGGAAGCTCAGTACAAGGAGAAATACACTGCATGTGTAAACAACATGCTGCAGCAAGGACATGCTGAGGCTGTACCAGCAGAGGAGCTACAGAAAGGTAATGGACAACTGTGGTACATTCCTCATCATGGAGTGCATCATCCCACAAAAGGAAAGTTGAGAGTTGTATTTGATTGTGGATCAACTTATAAAGGAGCATCACTGAACAGTCAGCTTTTACAGGGACCTGATCTCACAAACTCTCTGGTTGGAGTTCTCATCAGATTTAGAAAAGAGCCTGCTGCACTAATGGCCGACATTAATGCTATGGTTCACCAAGTTTATGTCTCTGAAAAACATGTCAACTTCCTCCGTTTCCTGTGGTGGCATCACGGTGACACGTCAAAACCTGCACAGGAGTTCAGGATGTTGGTTCATTTGTTTGGAGCAGTGTCTTCACCCAGCTATGCAAATTATGCTCTGCAAAGAACTGCTGATTATAATGCACAACAGTTTCCAGCTGAAGTGGTTGATACTATCAAACATAACTTTTACGTGGATGACTGT
Organism: Cyprinodon diabolis; assembly: GCA_030533445.1. Classification (NCBI taxonomy): domain Eukaryota; kingdom Metazoa; phylum Chordata; class Actinopteri; order Cyprinodontiformes; family Cyprinodontidae; genus Cyprinodon; species Cyprinodon diabolis. The sequence goes on from CM060077.1 coordinate 42,862,951, forward strand.
TTAAAATCTGTTCCCACAGAAGAAGATGCAATTCACATGGTGAAGAGGCTGACGGACCTCAGCTCTAAGGGAGGATTCATGCTCTCAAAATGGGTCAGCAACAGTTGCACAGTGCTCATGTCCATTCCAGAAGAAAGGAGAGCAAAAGAAATTAAGAATCTGGATTTGGACACAGATGATCTTCCAGTCGAGAGAGTACTGGGTTTACAGTGGAGCATCAAAACAGATGAGTTCAAGTTCAGAACCTCTGTGCAGGACCGCCCACAGACCAGAAGGGGCATTCTGTCTGTGGTTAGTTCACTATATGATTCCTTGGGAATGTTGGAGCTATTTATTCTTTATTTCTTTATCCATTTGAATTGTGTTAATTCCTAAACTTATATATTTTTTGTATTATTTACAGACTTTATTTATAGGTTAATTGTTGCATTTTGTGTATTTATTATTTGTTGTTTTATTATTATTATTATTATTTTATTTTATATTATGTAAAACAGGAAAAAATGTGGGCGGTCCACCTTTTTAATTGTAGGAGCCTGGTAAGGACCAGCAGGCATTTGGGTTAAGGGCCTATGAGTTTTTACCAGTGGAAGACAGGTGACAGAGCAAGAGAATGTTTGAACTCTGTAATGTTGCAAAATATAGGAAATAAATCAACTGAACATCTAAAAGTTTGGACTTCAACTTCTTTTGCCTGCGTCAAGAAAACATGACCCCAGTGCCTATAGTGGCTTATTGGAACTTTATTGGATGTTTGGTTTGACAAACAATTGCCACTACAGCGCTCACTAAAAGCATAGGTCGGGCTTCCCACTGATGCAGCGGTTGCATCATCACTCCTTGAGTTCTGCCACCGAGTCAACGCCGCACACTTGGTTCTGAATCTTGTAGTTGTCTGTAGTTCTGCTACCGGGTCAGTGCCGCACACTTGGTTCTGCAACAAAAGTTGCAGACCCAAGTGTTTTTTGTTGTTCCTTATTAGCATTAATAAGAAACAACACCTTATTATTAGTACTTGCATACTTTTCTCTTTACCTTTTCTTATTCTTTGTGTCTATTATAAGAAAAAATTATGACAAAGGAATGTTATGACAATGGTGAATGTATGTTGTTTACTTTTACGTGGGTTAAATATAAGAATAGCAGTCTGTTCGTTGATTACGTTCACCCAATCAGAAGTTAGAATGCACAAGTAGAGCACTCCCCTTTAACTGAACCATCAAGTCACCAGTGAAGGACCAACTGGAACCTGGAACCTTACAAAAGACATTTGGTGAATGTAATTGATCCTAGCTTTAAAGACTTTGCCTTGCTAAACAATCTTCAAAACAAAAGGGGGTTTATGTTGTGATCAGTGTGGCTGATGTAACCGGAAAACCTCCCCTCTGAAGACACATCCCTCCCGCGGAGGTTTCAAAAGGGCCACATTCCTGTGCTTCCAGCTGAAGGCTAAGCTATGTAGCAACCAAATCCTCCTGAGAAGTCTGCGCTCGCTGGACCAAGTCAGACTACCTTTTCTTCTTATTGTTGCATTGGATTGATCCAAATCTCTTTGAATTGCTGTTGGAAGAACGAACTGGACTGCAGAACACCAGACCGAGCCGAAGGCCTTCACTCCACTGAACCCCTCATGCCCCTCATTTTGGTACCTGTACATTGGGGTTCACCAGGTGAACGAGAGGGTTGCCTCCATCCGCATGTGTGTGGGGTGATGGGTTATGACAGTTGTTTGCGCTTATGCGCCAAACAAACATTCAGATTAACAACCCTTTTTGGAGTCTTAAGGGGGGGTATTGGAGAGTGCCCCTCCTGGGGACTCCCTTGTTCTTCTGGGGGACTTCAACGCTCACATGGGCAATGACAGTGAGACCTGGGGAGGCTTGGTTGGAAGGAAGGGCCCACCTGAGATGAACTCGAGTGGTGTTCTGTTGTTGGACTTCTGTGCTCGCCATGGATTGTCCATAACGAACACCATGTTCAAGCATAAAGGTCTCCATATGTGCTCTTGGCACCAGGAAACCTTAGGCCGTAGTTCAATGATCAACTTTGTTTCATCTGACCTGTGGCTGCATGTATTGGGCACTCGGGTGAAGAGAGGGGCCGAGCACCCCACCAACCACTACATGGTGGTGAGTTTGCTCTGATGGTGGGGGAGGATGCCGCTCAGACCTTGTAGGCCCAAACGTATTGTGAGGGTTTGTTGGAAACGTCTGGATGTGTCCCTCGTGAGAAGGAGCTTTAACTACCATCTCCGGCAGAGCTTTGAACACGTTCCGAGTGAGGTAGCGGACATTGAGTCTGAGTGGACCATGTTCCGTGCCTCTAGTGTGGGGGCGGCCAGTCGGAGCTGTGGCTGCAAGGTTGTCAATGTCGTGGTGGCAACAGTCAAACACGCTGGTGGACACGTGTTTGGAGAGGCCATGGAGAAAGACTTCTATATGGCTTTGAAGCAATTCTGGTCCACAATCGGGCGTCTCAGGAGGGGGCAGTGCAATACCAACACAATTCATAGTGGGGGTGGTGTGCTGCTGACCTAGACTCGGGACGTTGTATGTCGGTGGGCGGAGTACTTCGAAGACCTCCATAATCCCACCAACACATCTTCCATTGGGTAAGCAGAGCCTGAGGGCTCTGGCTTGGGTTCTCCCATCTCTGTTGCTGAAGTCACTGAGGTGGTTGAAAAGCTCCTCGGTGGAAGGGCTCCAGAGGTGGATGAGATTCACCCTGAGTACCTTAGGGCTCTGGATGTTGTGGGGCTGTGTTGGTTAACGTGGCTCTGCAACATTTCCTGGACATCAGGGGCAGTTCCCCTGGATTGGCAGACTGGGGTGGTGGTCCCTCTATTTCAAAAAGGGGACCGGAGGGTGTGTTCCAACTACAGAGGAATCACACTCTTGAGCCTCCCTGGTAAGGTCTATTCCGGGGTTCTGGAAAGGAGGATCCATCGGATAGTCGAATCCCAGATTCAGGAGGAGCAGTGTGGTTTTCATCCTGGCCGTGGAACACTGGATCAGCTCTACACCCACAGCAGGATTCTGGATGGGAGTTGCATGGGAGGTTGTCCAAACAGTTTACATGTGTTTTGTGGATCTGGAGAAGTCATTCGACTGTGTCTCTCAGGGGGTCTTGTGGGGGAGTATGGAGTACCGGGCCCTTTAATAGGGGCTGTTAGGTCTCTGTATGACCGGTGTCAGAGCTTGGTCCGGATTGCTTGCTGTAAGTCAGACTTGTTTCCGGTGAGGGTTGGACTCCGCCAATGTTGACCTTTGTCACCAATTCTGTTCATAACTTTTATGGACAGAATTTCTAGCCACAGCCAAGGTGTTGAGGGGATCTGTTTTGATGGCCTTAGGATTGCATCTCTGTTATTCGCAGATGATGTGGTACTGTTGGCTTCATCAGGGCGTGATCTACAGCTCTCACTGGAGCTGTTCGCAGCCGAGTGTGACCATGGTCTTGAGCTGGAAAAGGGTAGAGTGCCTTCTCCAGGTTGGGGAGGATGTACTGCCCCTAGTGGAGGAGTTTAAGTATCTTGGGGTCTTCTTCACGAATGAGGGGAAGATGGAGCGGGAGATCGATAGACAGATTGGTGCGGCATCTGCTGTGAAGTGTGCACTGTACCGGTCTGTTGTGGTGAAGAGAGAGCTGAGGTCAAAAGAAAAGCTATCGATTTACCCGTCGATCTACATTCCTACCCTCATCTATGGTCATGAGCTTCGGGTCATGACCGAAAGAATGGGATCCCGGATAGAAGCGACTGAAATGAGTTTTCTCTATAGTGTGTCTGGGCTCTCTCTTAGAGATAGGGTGAGGAGCTCAATCATCTGGAGAGGACTCAGAGTAGAGCTGCTGCTCCTCCCCATCGAGAGGAGCCAGTTGGGGTGGCTCAGGCATCTGGTTAGGATGCCTCCTGGACGTCTCCCTGGTGAGGTGTTCCAGGCACGTCCCACCGGGAGGAGGCCAAAGGAGAGACCCAGGACATGCTGGAGGGACTATGTTTCTCGGCTGGCCTGGGAGCGCCTTGGGATTTACCGGAGGAGCTGGACCAAGTGGCTGGAGAGAGGGATGTCTGGGCCTCCCTGCTGAAGCTGCTAACCCTGTGACCTAGATGGATGGATGGATGGATGGAAGGATGGATGGATGGATGGATGGATGGATGGATGGATGGATATTATAAAGGAAACTTTCAAATGCATTAAGCCTTTGAACATCCCTCAGACTTTAAACGGACTCTTAACCCTATATTCCCTTTTTATTTCTTTAATGTTGCTTATTCAGTAGTGCTTAGTGTTTGCTTAGTAATTAGATATAATACTGTGTGATTGTAGCAAGTAAAAGTACCATTGTATTTTAACCCATGATCTTGTGTGCTCATTTTACACTGTGAACAATATATCAATCAGGCTGGTCACTCTTTTAGTAGCATCCGAATGAACAGAGACACATTTCTTTGGTTGGTGAATAATAACATTGTTGATAGCCATAGTCTAAATTACTAAATTGGAAAAAGACAACTGGATTTTTACAGCCGGATTCAGGAGTACAAGCTTTTAGGTAAGAGAATAAAACCCTGATCACTAAGCAAATTAGGGTTGTAATCATTCAGATGATAATAATTAATTAGTTTTATCCTTGATTGGATTGACCTATTACTTAACTATAACTTCCAGTTCTAGTTATTTAATACAATCATAATCTTCTGGTAAACTCTCACAACACACTGATGGAATGGACTCATTTCTGTTAGGGTTTTTGTTTGTTGGAGATGTTTTGTGTTTTCCCTTTTTTTGTCTCCACCCATTCACTAGATGGTGCCATTTTCCCCTGTTGGCCTGGAGGGCCTCCTCTGGTTTTGTGTTTGCCAGTATTGGGTACTCTAGCCTCACTGAGATTAGCAGAGTCTAACTTTCTGAGTTTTTGTCTCTCTTTGCCCAGGGTTCTATCCCTTTGTCTCCTTTGTGGTCTCTGGTAGGATAACTTCCTGATCTACTGGATAAGCCTGGTCCTTCAAGCCTTGGAAGGAATCATTCGTCTCCCTGAGTTTCAAGGAAAACATTCACCGCTCCTGTTAGCTGTCCACTTCAGGAAAAGTTGTTGACAGTCCGTTCCGCTGCTCCTCTGGACCACTACTTGGATATTCCCCAGCTGAGAATCCTCCTTTGTTCTCTTTGAGTTTTCCCCTTCCAATAAACTGTTAAACTTTTCATCTCAGTTGTTTCTGCATGTGGGCAAAACATCTGAAACCCATCATGACAATTTCTGCAAAAGGAAAAGGATTATCTGTCCTAATTCACTCATCTTTGTCCTTAAAACAATCCAGAAAGAACCAGAATAATAATGGGGATCCAGCAACAAGACCAAAGGAAAATTAATATCAATCTGGGAATTTTGAGTCTGTATCTGTGCAACCTTTTCAGCCCACTGTTCAACAGGGAACTGAAGCACAACATGGAGGCACCTTGAATGTGAATTGTATGCAAGATTATGATGATGAAAATATACTTCATATTATGTGAAAACAGAATGAAATAACTATGCTTCTGTTAAAACAACAATGTGTGTTATCATTGCTGAATAGAGAAATTCCTGTTTTAATGGTGGTCCATTTTAATACCGTTCATTTTTGAAACTTTTTTAGAATGGTGTTGAAAGGAATACAGACAGCCACGACCCCACTGCCATTAGACTGCTGAATGTTTTATAAAATGTGGTTCATTAAAAAAACAACCCTGAATGTTGGAATCTGCAAATCATATACAGTTGTATTTTTACATTTAGCACTTCTATTTATCTTTTATCACTGCTGTACTTTAAAAATGGAAATGTATTGGGAGCTGTACTGAACAAAATGTTGTTTTGCATATACTCTGTGTGTAAGAAAGACCTTATGTTCTGGACCAGTATACAAGCTGGACCCTGCAATAGACTTAGAATTAGACAAATGTTATTGTCATTTTGTACACAGAGTGTATACAAAAGGAAATTTCATTCAGTACAGTACAATAGGATATATCAAAGCAAAATTGCTGTTACAGGAACAGTTTTTAAATGAACAGATCAAAGCACATGCATACGTGGAGAAAGCTCTTACATGACCTGTCATTAAAGCTGAAGATGTAAAAGCTCTTCAAAGTTATGGTCTTTCTAATGTCATGAAAAGAGTGAAACATATGAAGGAACTAGATCTCTCTTAAGATATATTAATAATAATCAAGAAGCTGCCGTATAGATCTAGAGACAAGTGGAGGACTGTTGCATATGAGGTCCAGGAACAGCACAGCAAGAGAGGCCAATAAACTCCTAAGAATCATGGCTCAGAAGAGGGTTGTAAGCAGTCATATTGTGTCAGGTTTGGAAGCAGCTGGATTAAATGAGGAAACCTACTGAGAATTGACAAAGGTTTATAAACAAGAGCGCATTCTATAAAGGAAATATTCCAAGACAAAAGGATTTAGAAGGACGGACTCCTCTGAAGGATGTTTAATTGCCTGAGATTATTGCTAGAATTGAACTATTGACCGAGACTAATGCTTTGGAGCCATTACAACTCATAAGCAGTGTTGATGGTGGACCCTATACAATAAAGCTGGTGGGATGGACTGTGAATGGACCTCTTGCAAGAGATTTTCAAAATGCAAGAGACCGTGGATGGTCTGAATTAATGGTCAACTGAGTATCAGTTGTGAATTTAGATGAACTCTGAAAGCAGCTATTTAAGATGGACTTCCCTGAATGCATTGTGGAGGAACAACCCAGAATGTCCAGAGAAGATCATCAGTTCACGGATCTGGTCACCGAACCAGTTGTTGTGATTTATTTTCAATGCCCATCGAGGTAGGATGTCACTTTAATGTTGGGATTTTATATTCTATTGTATTCCCAGTCAGCTGGGAATTTATATTTCTGATACTTTAAGCTGCTTACTGCCCTCACCGGTAGGGATGGTAAAATATCTTATTTAATCAGATATTATTTCGACTGCTATATATTGTTTATGAACACCCCCCCTACTAGCTGTGTTTTAGGACAATAGATGAAAGAGTGATTCAAACTCTAATCAACGTCAAACAGTTATTTCTGCACATACATGGAATAAATTCACCACAACTTCTGTTCAAAATATGAGTTTATTAACAAAAATCATTCAGCTCCAAGTCAAAAATATTTCAGTTTAAAACTCTTAACTCAGACTAGTGAAACTAAACTAAACTACTATCTACAAAGAGGAAAGGAAACATGGTTGAAAACCATATTAAAGTTTAAGATGGATTTTGAGTTTGAAAACTAAAGTTTATCTGAAAGAATTTTGGATATAATTGTCATAATAGGTCTAATGTGTTTGGCCCACATACAGAAGCACTCACAGAGATTAGAAAAAGTTAAACAATTTATTTGATGTTACAGTAATACAGTTCTTCAGCTTGGGAAGGTTGCAGTGATCTGGTGAACCGGAAGTGGAAGCTCTAGGAGGAGATCAGAGTGGTGAGTTCAAGAACTGTGGGAATACTGGCCGATAGTCGGAATTCAAGATTTGACTTGGACTCACTGTGGTTATTTGGGGAGGTTCCAGAGTTCCCATTTGTGGAGACTTGCACTGTACAAGGTGTTGTTCGTTGGAGGGCAGACAGGCAGACTATGGTCACCATCAAGTGCGGCATATACCAGGGTGATGCACTATCCCCGCTGCTGTTCTGCATAGGCCTGAACCCCCTCAGCCAGATCATCACAAAGACTGGCTACGGATACCAATTCCGAAGCGGAACAATCATCAGTCACCTCCTCTACATGGATGACATCAAGCTGTATGCCAGGAGTGAGCGAGACATCGACTCACTGATCCACACTACCAGGATCTACAGCAACAACATTGGGATGTCATTCGGACTGGACAAGTGCGGTCGCATGGTCTCAAAGAGAGGGAAGATGATCAGAACCGAGGGGGTTGAACTACCAGAAGGCCACATTACAGATGTGCAGGACAGCTACAAATACCTTGGGGTGCCACAGGCTAACGGAAACCACGAGGAGATGGCAAGAAAGACTGCCACAGCTAAATACCTACAAAGAGTAAGGCAGGTCCTGAAAAGTCAGCTGAATGGGAAAAACAAGATCCAAGCCATCAACACATATGCCCTACCAGTCATCACATACCCTGCTGGTATAATAAACTGGCCAAAGGAGGAGATAGAGGCCACTGACATCAAGACAAGAAAGCTCCTCACAATGCATGGAGGGTTCCACCCCAAATCCAGCACCCTGAGACTGTATGCTAAGCGTAGCGAGGGAGGCCGAGGGCTAGTGAGTGTCAAGACCACTGTCCAGGATGAAACAACCAAGACCCAGGAGTACATCAGAAAGATGGCCCCCAAAGACAAATGGCTTGGTGAATACCTCAGGCAGGAGAAAACCGAAAGCGAGGACAAGAAAGAGGAAGGAGAACCATCATGGAGGGACAAGCCACTGCACGGCATATACCACAGACAAATAGAAGAAGTGGCTGATATCAAAAAATCCTACCAGTGGCTGGAAAAGGCTGGACTGAAGGACAGCACAGAGGCACTAATCATGGCAGCACAAGAACAGGCACTCAGTACAAGATCAATAGAGGCCAGGGTCTACCACACCAGGCAGGACCCCCGATGCAGACTGTGCAAAGATGCCTCTGAAACAATACAGCACATAACAGTAGGGTGTAAAATGCAGGCAGGAAGTGCATACATGGAACGCCACAACCAGGTAGCTGTCATAGTGTACAGGAACATCTGCCATGAGTATGGGCTGGAAGTCCCAAGGTCAAAATGGAAGACACCTCCTAAGGTAGTTGAGAATGACCGAGCTAAGATCCTATGGGACTTCAAGATCCAGACTGACAAACAGGTGATGGCTAACCAACCAGACATCGTGTTGATCGACAAACAGCAGAAGAAGGCAGTAGTGATAGATGTGGCAATCCCAAGCGACAGCAACATCAAGAAGAAAGAACACAAGAAGCTTGAGAAATACCAAGGGCTGAAAGAGGAGCTAGAAAAGATGTGGAAAGTAAGAGCAGCAGTGGTGCCAGTGGTAATTGGAGCACTGGGGGCTGTGACCCCCAAACTGGGAGAGTGGCTACAGCAGATTCCAGGTAAAACATCAGAGGTCTCTGTCCAGAAGAGCGCAGTCCTAGGAACAGCTAAGATACTGCGCAGAACCCTCAAACTCCCAGGCCTCTGGTAGAGGACCCGAGCTTGAGGATGACACATACCACCCCATGAGGGGTGAGAAAACAGTTTTTTATATATACAGATATATATATATATATATATATATATATATATATATATATATATATATATATATATATATATCCTACTTGTCAGGAGGGATACCTGACTGGCACAGCTAAAATAGTAAGAAACACCTAGTTACAAAAAAAATAAATTAATAAAACTAAAACAATTAACCTTGTAAAACCGTCACATAAAATATTGGCACCTAACATGGGACTTCTTTATTTCACAAATAAAGGAAAGGCATCTTGAGCACTTAGACAAAAAAATAAAAATATATATAAATAAGTTTAAAAAAAAGGTAAAAAAAAAGAAGGAGAATGATATCATTCTCCTTCATGGAGATATGATATCATTGATACCATCCACATCCCCATACGCCGCTCCTGTTGTCCTGGTGCCTAAAAAAAATGACCCCAAACTACGTTTTTGTGTCGACTTCAGAAAACTAAATGCAGTCACACATACAGATGCCTATCCAATGCCAAACATTCAGGAAATCCTGGAGTCTCTTTCTGGAGCAGTGATTTTCACTACACTAGACTTGAACAGTGGTTACTGGCAAGTCTGCATGGATCCAGAAAGCTGTGAAAAAACTGCATTTGTCTGTCCATATGGCCTCTTCCAATTTAAGGTTATGCCATTTGGCCTGAAAAATGCTCCAGCTACATTTCAACGGCTTATGGAAGTAGTATTGGATGAACTCAGAGGAAAAATTTGTTTTGTATATTTGGATGACATCATCATTTACTCAACCACCTACCATCAGCACAGTGCCGACCTACAAGCAAGTGTTGGACAAACTTCGTGAAGCCAACCTTACAGTCAACATGAAGAAAAGCCAGTTTTTCCATTCCTCCATAAAATTTCTGGGACACATAGTATCATCATCTGGTGTTGAAGTAGATCCAGACAAGATTAAAGCCATTTAAGAATTTCCTGTACCCCAGAATATTAAACAGCTTCAAAGATTTCTGGGAATGGCTGGCTGATACCATCGTTTTGTGCCTGATTTTTCTGCCTTGACAGAACTACTCAATGCTCTAAAGCGAAAATGAGTCAAATTTCTTTGGACACTATCCTGCCAAAAATCATTTGATGCTCTGAAAACTCATCTGGTCTCTCCACCCATTCTGGGTCATCCAGATTTCAAACTGCCATTCATTGTTTACACTGATGCCAGTGATGTGGGTTTGGGAGCCGTTCTAGCTCAGCAGACTGGGTTAGGCACCGAGCAAGTCCTGGCCTTTGCCAGCCGAACTCTAAATAAAGCTGAAAGGAACTACTCTACTACTGAGCAAGAATGTCTTGCTGTTGTTTGGGCCATTTCCTTCATTGATATTAGTTGAAGGACGTCACTTCACCGTTGTGACTGACCATTCATCTCTGATCTGGGTTTTTAAAACTCATAAACCTAGCACTCGGCTGATCCAGTGGGCTTTCGTTTGCAAGAATTATCATTCACCGCGGAGATTCATCCAACTGGTCATCCTCAAGGAAAGACTTTATCCTTCCTTAAACAGACTTATCCATTTACTCTGCTGCTCATTTCTGCCCAACATTTTCTTATTTTAGTGAATTTATTTTATTATAATAAATTATTGTTAACCTTTATCAGCTCTTTCTTTTAAAATCTTGCCCACAATCACTGCAGTTTGCTATTCAATAAATCTACGGCACACATGCAGTGCTGATTTTGAAAGAATATTTAGTTTAATGAAATGAATCAAAACAGCATACAGAAAGTGTCATAAATGGACAACCGCTGGAAGTGAGGAGGAAAGACGTGAAATGTAGCTATAATTTAAGAAAAATAATTTGTTTTTTATTTTTGGACATTGATCATGAAAATATTTCACTATTGTAGTATTTATGTTGGTAGAAATGCTAAAAAGCAGCATAATTAAAGAGTTACATGAATTTCAGCACATTTCAGTGTCCAAAATGTGAAGGTGAAAAATGTAGACAACAGGTTATGTCTGAATAGAATAGAAAATTCCTCTGTTGTCCCCACATGGAGCAATTCTGGTGTTACAGCAGCAAGAAGACAAATGGAAACAAAAAATTCCTTAAGAACTGGACTAGCACTCTGGTCAGAGCAGAGGTCTGTTTACTGAAAAGTTTTATAAACCTGAAATCAGGGAAACATTCAGTTTTCCATTTCACAAAGAGAGTTTCCTCATTCTCTGTTACTGTTGCCATAGTAACATCCTCCCAGAGCTAACCTGGTCAGCAGCAACTTTTATTTAATTTCACTGCTAAGCTGCTGCTCATTCACTGTCTGAAAGCAGTACAAAACGAAATATTGTTTTGTATCCACACTTCTACACTACTACAAAATGACAATAAAACGTATCAAAGTCTAAGTCTTCAGTAAACTTTTTTTTCTTTTTCTTTTTTTTTTATAGTGTCCTGTCTGGCAATGTGGCAATAAGAATAATTGTCTTGATGCCAAAAAGAGCCCAACAGATTTTACTTTCACAAGTTTCATGTGTTTCATGCATATAAATTGCTTTATTATAATTATGCAGGGAGTTTTACAGTTTATATGGACACTGTAATGTAAATAGAGCAAAAAAAAACAAGAAGAAAAGGAAAAAAGAAAAAAAAGAGAAAAGATGAAAGAAAGAAGAGATAGAAAGGAGACAATGACAAAACATTTTCAGTCTGCTTCATCACCTGTAACGAGATGAAAAAAGAACAGCACAACCGAAAGACACGGTACGAGATATACAATAAAGCAACACCTTGAAATTATCGCTAAAGTAATATTATTTGATCTGACATGTACTCTGTGTTACCTGAAGATATGTTTCTGTTTGGAAGTGAATCTCTGAGTACCTGGAGCCTAGCACCTGTAGTTGATTGTGAGGGTGAACTTGTGCATGTAAAGTTTATCCATAAAAAAAATGCTCAATAGTGGTTGTTGAGAGCTGAAGAGGCGCCCCCCCAGAGCACTGAGTCCAGCACCGGGAGACCCAAAGCCCAAGGCGCCCAAAGGGACCCCAAGAACGAAGGCACCAAGGAGGGGCCATCCCCGGAAATCAGACCCCCACCAAGGGAGGAGGAGAGACAGCCCCCCGGCACCAAGCCTCGGCGACAGGCCGCAACACCCAACGCGACCTTGACACCCAGGAAAGACACACAGGCGGCCACGCCCACAGCCTGGGCCCACGCACATCCGCCGCATACAAGCCGCGAGCGCCGCGGAACCCCCCCAAAACGCCCTCCAGGCCAACAGCGCGGCCCCACCCCACCAAGACCGATGCCAACAGCGCGCAACGCAACACACCGCGCACAGAAACAACCCAAGAGCAGAAAAGCCGCCCGACCGCAAAGAGGAGCAGACCGCAGACCTCCAAGTGGGAAAACCCACCCGGAAACCCAATCAGTGCATCCAGCACATCCACACCAGCCCCCCAACATCACCCCCACCAGAGCCGCCCCGACACCCACACACCAGCGGGGCGCCGCCAGCAGGACCCCACTCAACGTGCCCGCCCGCCCCCTGAGAAAACAGACATGCCAATCCCCCCAAAGAAAAAAAAAAAACTCAAGCAGAAAGGCCCCCACAATGCGACAGTGGACACCAGACACCGACCCGCCCGCAACCACTCCCCCCCACCAAAAAAAATAAAATAAAAATTAAAAATAAATAATAAAAAAAATAATAAAAAATTCCCCTATGCAAGAGGAGAAATGCAAACAGAAAAACCAGATCCCAAAACAAAACCCAAGACCTGCACCTCACCACACCATGCAGCTCTCCTCCTCCCCGAACCGATACCACAAAACCGGCATCGGAAAAAGCATTGCCCAGGAACCGGCATCGAAGCGAAGGCACCGGCACCGAAAATCCCCGAACAACACCCAGCCCCACCATGAAGTGAATCCAGTCCCGGGCCCCATGGATCCGAGACCCCAGGGGCGCCCGACCCTCAGACAGGAGCCCCAGCAAGGCCCCGGTCGGCCAGGGCCCACGGAGTAGCCGCCGGGAATGAGCCAGCAGCCACCCGGGCATCCACCCCCAGACCCCGAGCTCCACCAGTGCACTGGCGAGCCCCGATGCCAGCCAGTGGAGGGAGAGCAGGACGGGGGGAATGGGCTCCGCACTTAGCGAAGACTTGAGATGTATTTGGGAAAGGGTGCAGTTGAGACCCCAACCTGGGAGAGAAAAAAAAAACACAAACAATCTCAATCATGCCTTCCCTCCGTAGTGCCCCCACTTGCACCACAGAGAAAAAAAATGCGGACACACATTCACACATAACACTCACATCCAATAATACCAGGACCAAAGACCCGGCGGCGGAACCTAATGTCATGATGGGTCTAAAGCTTCAAGCCCATATGCAGAACACAACGGAGGCTGGGTAAAAGATTTAACAGAGTTTATTTTGGTTTGCACAAAACACAAGATCATAAACTGGGACTGGAACTGGTCAGGGCTGGAACACTGGAGTCTGCAGAGATGATAGTTTGATTAGACAACGGAGTGATGAGTTTTATGAGTCCTTGTTTACTCAGCAGAATACCTTGAGGGTGTCCAGGCTTCTCTTTGAGAGAGAAGGAACTGTTGGGTCCAGAGACTGTTTGTTCAGCAGAGTCCAAGAGTTGCTGCAGCGTCTTGCTTCTGACTTTGAAGGCGGACCTTGATCTGAGTTTCAGGCTCTTAGCCAAGAGCAGCAGGGGAGTCCACAAAGGAATCCGCCACACCAACCCATCTCATTCCTGCTTCGCGCCCGGCCCCCCACCCCGCACATGGACCGGACCACCCCAAGCAAGAGTCCCCCCCGGGACCAGGGCCCAACCATTCCGCGCAGGCCACCCAACCAGAACACTTCATGCCCCTCCTTCCAACCTTCTTTGGGGAGAGCAGAGGTGACAGCCCCGCCACTGGCAGGCCACCTTGGCCCCGCAGCCGGCCCCAGGCAAAAACCACAGACCATGTGGCTCACTCTTCCTCCAGGCCCCAGACTCCGGGGGCAGCCGGAGAACAGGGGTGTGAGAAGACCCCGATCCTCCCTGCGCCCGCTCAAATTTGGTGTTGTTGCGTGTTGCTCTCAGATGTAATTAAAACTGGAAGTACCAAGAGGGGGTGTCCGGCACAGTCCACCCCCCCTCCGGGAGATAGATGGCGAACCCTCGATGTCTAGATGCGAGAGGGGATGGAGGAAGTTGACCGTGGTGATGTCCATAAAATAAGCCCCCCCCAGGTGGCCTTGACCCCCACCCCCCAGAAAATACCCTACATAGATGTGTGTTGTGAAAATTATGTAGATGGGAGTGTCTAAAATACAAAATAAAATTGGGGTGGGGGACATCATCAGAAGGTGGGGTCCTCCAGTAACGACCCCCTCCCCAAAAACCTACATCGTCAGTAAACTTAGTGTCCTCTATCTCCACTGTCCTTAAAGCCAATCAAAGCCAAAGTTTTATTTCCTGATTTAGTCCGATTTTTCTCGTAACTTTGAGCAAAATAGAATAATTAATCAGGTCTGTTTGACACATTAGGTTTTATTAACAAACACTGCATGTCTTTTTGACGAGGATCTTATTAAAGAATGATCGGCATTAATTCATTAAGAATTAAATATCTATAGTGATAGGATTCTACAACTCAGTTGACAGGATGGGAGAGCGAAGCGCTGCAAAGACCTATTGTAATTTGAATGTTGAGTATTAGTTTTCTCCCAGAGGAATCGCTTATATTGTCCACTGTGTGAAATTTGTTTGTGCCAATTTAAAATATTTGTTCATATCAAACCTTTGATAACGCCTCCTAGGCATTCTGAGCTAATGGCTTCAAACTTGGTGTGTTTGTGGGAAAGGCATGTGAGATCTTAAGTCATCAAAATCTGGGGTTGTTGGGTATGCTGAATCTGTCTTCTGGGGCCCCAAAATTTTCAAGCAATTTAAATGCAATAACTTTAACATAAAATCCAAATCAAACTATATTTAGTAGTAATGAACCCTTTAGGTAGCCAGAAAAAAAAAAGCTTGTCAAATGATAACATCAAAGCCCTGCCCCCTAAGGGAAGAAAGTCAAATTTTTCACTTAAGAGCAGTGACGAATCTAGGGGTGGCTACTTGGGCTACAGCCTCGGATGTTTCCCCAGGAGCCCCGGATCTTGCTTCTGAGCTGATCAGAGTAAAATGTGCAGTACTGGAATTCACCTGAGAGTGGCAGCATGCGCTGGAAAGCAGCCTGTAGCATTCCTGTGAAGAAGAAGAAGTTGTCACCACTAGCTGTTGCTAAACAGACTGACGTTCCAGAGATGTGAAGCTCTGACTGACTTCCAGACCTTCTTTGTCCCGGTGTTTTATGAAATTCTGTCCCCGTGTGTCAGGAGCAGCATTGAAGCCAGAGAGGCGGACATGGAGGATGGGACCATTTTCACTGTGCTGCTGATCGATTTCTTGCTAAAAACAGCTCCTATAATCATCCAGTTTAATGAGCTGTTGGTTACAAAATTGTAAAATAAATAAATAAACGAGGTCCCTTTAAGGCCATTTTGAGGTGTTTTTTAAAACCCCAAGAGATCAGTCTTTTACCAACTTCTGGCACTTCAGCCTAACAGAAATAAAGTAAGCCACCAAACACAGTTTTCCAACTCATAGTGTGTATTTATAATTTTTTATTACTGATATAAGAGGATGGAAACTGGCTGATAGCAGGACACAAATATTAAGAGATCCATAAAAGATGAGAGTTTAGACTTTCTGGTAAATCCCGTTCTGATGTAAATTATAACAGATTACTGGATTAAGGACATTTCTAGTATACGACATGCTATCCAATTTAAATTTTTTTTTATTTCAAAAAGTTTATTTCAAACCTGCACACATTTTACAATACATATAATGACAAACAATACATATGCATGGCTTGAAAAAGGGATGGAAGAAGCAAAAGCTTATACATGTCCAATCCCCTCCCGCTCATACAGGACACACTCCCAAGACCTGCAAACGACAAGACAAAGACTAGACAAACAACACATCCACACTCATGCATACAAGACAACACACCGGCCCAACGCTCCCCATCTGTGCAACCCCCTCCCTACACCACACCACCCTAATAGAACACCACTCACTCTCTTCCTGGTATTTTCTCAGGACACCCCGCTTAAATATTTTTTTGAAATGTTTTGTTTTCACATCACTTTTGTTCCTCCGCTAAACTATTCCAGAGGGCAACACCACGACTTGAGATGCACATTGATTTCAAGGTAGTTCTTACTTTTGGTTGGTATAATCGATTTTCGCCTCTAAGATTATAAGTGTGAAGTGCATCCCGCTCCTGAAAGGGTTTTAAGACATTTTCTGGAAGAGAGCCAGTTGACGCTCTGAACATTATTTGAGCAGTTTCTAAGTTTACCAGATCAAAAAATTTTAAGTTGAAGGATTGTAGAAACAAAAGATTTGTGGGATGAAAATAACTTACTTTATGAACGTTGGCTCTTTTTTGCAGTGTAACCAGGGGCTTAAAATATTTCCCCAAACTTTGATACAATAATTCAAATACCACATGAGAAGTGAGTGATACACAAGGAACAATGCATTTTGGTGAGGAAGTGATGTACTCTGTTCATCACTCCCACACATTTAGCAACTTTTGTGTGCAAATAATTAATGTGATCTTTCCAGGACAATGTATCATCTATAATCACACCCAAAAAAGTATTTTGCATAACCCTCTCTATACTTACATTATCAATAATAATTTCAATTGGTACATTAGTTTTCAGTTTGCCAAATAGCATTAATTTAGTCTTTTTCAAATTTTATGATAATTTATTGTTGTTGAACTATTTCTTTAACTTGTTCATTTCAATTGTTACTTGCGCCATAAGTTGCTCCAAATTGTCTCCAGTGCATACAATATTAGTGTAATTCGCGAAAAGTACAAACTTCATAACAGAAGACACATTGCAAATATCGTTTATGTACATAATAAATAAAGTTGGACCCAAAATGGAGCCCTGCGGTACTCCACACGTTATGCCCCTGAGCCCAGATTTATGTTGTCCAAACTGTACAATTTGCTTTCTTTCTCCAAATAGCTCTGCAACCACTCGTTAGGTAACCCTCTAATGCCATACCTTTCCAGCTTTTTTAATAATAAACTGTGATCAATGGTGTTGAATGCCTTCTGTAAATAAATAAAAATTCCCATAACAAATTTATCAATGCCATCTGTAATGCTTTCAATTGAATCAATTAATGCAAGTGATGTGGATCTATTTTGTCTGAACCCATACTTGTTTCGGTGAACAATTTGTTTTGTTCTATGAATCTGCGAAGCCGACAATCAAATAAATTTTCTAAGATTTTAGAAAACTGTGACAAGAGTGAAACCGGACGAAAGTTGGTGAAAGAATTCTTATTTCCAAATTTGAAGAGTGGGATTACTTTGGCAGTTTTCATTCTGTTGGAAAAGAGTCCATTTTGGAAGGATAGATTGCAAATATGTGTAATTGGTTTAATGATTTCTTCTGCCACCCCTCGAACCAATCTCATGTCTATGTCATCTATGTCACGTGACTTTTTGTTTTTACATTTTTTAATTACACTCAAAACCTCTCTTTCATTTGTAGAGGCCAGAAACATTGAATTTAAATTATTATTTATTAAATTACTGCACAGATCATCTTCAATTGGAATTTTCCTAGCAAGATCTGGCCCTACATTAACAAAAAAAATCATTAAACCCATTTGCAATTTCTTCTTTTTTTGTTATACCAGTGTTGTTCTCCACAATATATTCCGGGTAATATGGTCCACTAGAACCACGTCCAATGACAGTGTTAATAACATTCCAGATTCCCTTTATATCATTTTTTTACTATTAAGTTGATCAGAATAATATTGTTTCCTACATTCTCTTTTCATACCTGTTAACCTATTCTTATATCTTTTATATTTAAAGTCAGTTTCTGTTGATCTTCTTTTCAGAAACTTTGTATAGTTTTTCTCTTTACATCTGCAGCTACTGCGGGTGGAGGCATGGCAACACCCATTACTGGCACATTGGTTTGGGAGAAGAACGGGTTAGTGACCATGATAATCTGATGGAAAATATTTATCTATGTGAGTAACTTAGCTAGTTTAAAAGTTCAGTCCAGCTCCTAAGAGTGAAGCAGAATTCAGGTGATCAAACGAGATGCGGCGAGTGACGCCCGGAGCTTCCCAGATGCAGCAGCCTCCATATGCAGGCACAGGCCAGGCATACAGCCCAGAACAGGACGCTTCTGAGTTCCAGGAGTCCGCAACCAAGCCAGGTTTTCCGGTCTGA
This sequence comes from Cyprinodon diabolis, assembly GCA_030533445.1. NCBI lineage: Eukaryota > Metazoa > Chordata > Actinopteri > Cyprinodontiformes > Cyprinodontidae > Cyprinodon > Cyprinodon diabolis. The sequence continues at coordinate 42,881,521 of CM060077.1, forward strand.
CCAGGAACAGACAGATGCAGGGCTCCACGAATCCATTGGATTCTCCACTGCAGTGTGCTCAGTTCCTAATCATCTCTGATCTTGTCCACCTGTAGGTTCTGCTTTATATTCAATTCCAGCTCAGCTATCTGAACTAGATTGTTTGTTTGCTTTCTGTTTGCTCCCTGTTTAATTTCTTTTAGTGTCCTGTCTGTTAGTATACTTAGTTTTAGTCATTTCTAAGGTTCATGTTCCAGAGAGGAGTTTATTCTCTAGCCAGTGTCCTCAGGGGAGTATTCAGTAACCAGTGGTGAGAGCGTTTCAGCGTTTCCCTGGGGGTTCTGTCTTCCTGATTCCGTTTCCTCTCACCCACTGGCCCTGTCTGTCCATGCCTCATCTGTTCACCTGATCCACGGTTGGACTCCTCCTAGATTCTACCTCCCAGGGTGACTTTCTGTCTTAGCTGGATGCTCGACGCATGGGACTCTGAGCTGGATGCTTGACGCACGCGACTCTGAGCTGGATGCTCGACGCACACGACTCTCAACCTGCCTTCACACTCTGATGGATTTCTGGAAGCCGGATCTGTCTGTTCCTGGACTGAGCTGTAAAACCAGGTTAGTGACTCACTCTAATTATCATGTTCCATTCAGATGATCGTGGTCACTTACCTGTGTTTCTCCCTAAACCAGAGTGTCAGTGACCTCCCTCTTGCAGTCGCATCCAAAGATTCTCAGTAGCCCGCTTCAGTTCTGTTTTGTCTGTTTTTATTTTAATCATCATTTTGAACTTTCCTGCTGGCTGTCTCATCTTGAATACTGGGTCCATCTGTCCAGTTTTATGACAACCTGATCAAAAGCCTAGTAGGGAGACAGGGTTGCATGAATAAGCTGCAGCTCACCTCGCAAAAACGGCAGTAGGTAAGGGCTTGTAGAGGTTAGCAACATGTAGTTTCCTAGCAGATTATTAGCCTGGCATACTTCTAGGCTAAACTTGCCCCCGCCGCTGAGCTAAACGCCAGGTTGTTCATTGAAATGTGTTTTAAAAGCTTCCTGGATCATATAACTAACAACATAGCTGTTAGCACAGTGGTAGTGATGCGCGCATGTCACTAAACACCACTCTGACATAGTGCGCTCTCTCTAGTAGCATTAAGATTTCTTTATTTTGCCCTAAGAACTGCGATCAGCAGAGGGAGATGACAGGGGAGAACAAGGAAGCACAAATGGAACCCCATAATTTACTACAGTAATAGAGTGTGATATAAGAACCGAGGTCTCCTGTGTGCAAGTCAAGTGACATAACACTCAAGCTAGCCAGCCCCTGTGTCATTCAGTTCACCAAAACTTCAGGCAGCGCTGGAAATCCCTGTCAAAGCCCTCTTCTGCGGCCAGCCTGTGGGGGATTTCCTGCTGCTATTCGTAGTGGCTTGAAGTGAATAGAAAAAGTTTTTAAGGTTTGTGGTGAAAACTGCAAGAACCAGAATAAACAATCCAATATTTTTCTTCAGCAGGTTTTAACATTTATAGGTAATTTGGGTATTTATAAACTGTATACTTCATTAAAATGTGTCTGAAGCAGATCTAAAAGGGCTGACAACACATATTATATATATTAATTTTAGAAGACATGATAAAACCCTCTGGATGGCTTAGTTAAATTTAAGTAAATTTGTCCACTGTGAGATCAATCAATCAATCAATGAATTAATCAATCATCGAAGAATATGTCCTAATGGGGCCACACCTTTTCTTTTTACAAGGAGTAGCTGCTTTTTCAGCTGCTATTATGTCTTAAATCTTGAGTGTCCTGCTTCTGGATTGTCAACACTGGAGTTCATCCAAATATATTTTATGATGATATACTAAACCTTGTAATTCACATCACAGTAAAGGCATGAGATCCACTGATTTTTTTGAGGTCTAAAATGCTTGAGGTGAAATCATCCTGTTCTCACAAACTCATTTGGTTTCACTCACAGATCAGTCTGGGTATCTATCAACAAGTTATGCAGGGTTTTGCACCAGCTGACAGACATATAGCTGACTAGTTAATTAAGTCCAGTTGGCTACTTGTTTATGGACTGTTGATGGATTTTCTCTCCAGCTAGAAAACTGGAGAGAAAATCGCACACCACAGGCCTGCGGGTATCCTACCTAGTCTGTAAAAATTGTTTACTGCTGTATAAGAGGACCCTTTTTATAAAGCAAGAGCAGCATATTTCTTCTCATTAATAGAGAATAAGAATAATCCTAGATATATTTTTAATACGGTTGCCAAACTCACCTAGAGCCATAGCTCTGTTGAACCGTCCATTCTGATTGTTCCTTATGTTCCTAACAGAGTACTTTGCTCTCAATCTGCAGGTTTACTAGTGGTTCCTAGAATTTCTAAAAGTAGAATGGGAGGCAGATCTTTTAGTTATCAGGCTCCTCTCCTGTGGAACCAACTAGCAGTTTTAGTCCGTGAGGCAGACACCCTGTCTACTTTTAAGGCTAGGCTTAAAACTTTCCTTTTTGATAAAGCTTCTAGTTAGATTGGCTCAGGTTATCCTGAGCTATCTCTATAGTTCTGCTGCTATAGGCTTAGACTGCTGGAGGACAAAGGGACCCCTTTTTCATAATTCTGCTTCATTCTATCTCTATTCTCCCACTCTGCAGAATCTGTTAGTTCAATCTCTAACATTCTGCTCTCTCTGCTTTTTCTCATAGTAGCTTCATCTGGTCTGTTCCTGTTTGGCTGTGACTCCATCCTGGAGAGAAATATCAGCTGTGCTGCTGCCATCAACACCTTTGTTTCTAGATGTTGGAGCTCCAGTGTAGTCCTGTTTCTCTGACTGTGACCAACTGGATGTGCTCTCTTCATCCTCTGACATGGGAGCTGGCTCGGAGCTCTTCTGCCTGGCTGTATGTGGACAGGGCTGCCTTTTACAGCTGCTTTTTGCATCTATGCTTCTTTTTCTATGTCTGCTTCTGTCTCCTTGAACCCCAGTCGGCCTCAGCAGATGGCCGCTCACACTGAGCCTGGTTCTGCTGGAGGTTTCTTCCTGTTCAAAGGGAGTTTTTCCTCTCCACTGTCGCTACTAGCATGCTTAGTGTGAGGGATTGCTGAAGAGTCAATGAGTTGATGCAGTCAACTGGTTTTCCTTAGATAGAAAAGTGTCATGATCTGGCCTGTTTGCTCCCGCTTAATTGCTTATTTCTTTCCCCTGTCGTTTTCCCTTCCTGCCTCGATTATCATTTATTCCTCTTACCTGTTTTCTTCAGTTTATGTTCTGTTCAGCCTGAGCATTCGGGGCCAGATTATTAGATGTTTGCTGTTCAGTTGTGTTTTTTTCTAATGTTCTTGTCCTGGATCCTGGAGGCCAGTGGAAAGAGGGTTTAGTGTCTGTCTCGTCTCCTGATCATGCACCGTTCCTCCCCTGGTGAGTCCTCTGGGTTTCTGGCTCTCTATGCTGGGAGGTTCAGTTTTTATCCCAGTAAGCCTGGCTCCAAGGAGGAGACCAGTTTAAAGGTCCTGCATCAAGTTCGGGTTCAACATCCTGTCTCTGCTACCCTCTTCCACTGAGCCTCCCCGTCTGCTCCTGTGCGTGTCCATCTGGTCACGCTTCTGGACTCAGTCAGACTCTGAACCTGCCTCGGAGCTGGTGGATTACCTGGAAGCCTGGATCCTGTCACCTGTCTGTTCCTGCCTGATCTGGATCCCTGACCAGGATTGGCTTCCTGCCAATCCTCTTGATCTGCAGCACCAGGGACACTCTGGGTGATGCGCACCCCATTGGCTGGATCGCACCCCCTTTAAGGGTGATGGACTGAACTGCTAAACCAGTGTCTCACTGAGGCAAAGCAAGGCAAGGCAATTTATTTGTATGGCACAATTCAGTACAAAGACAATGCAAAACAGAATCAAAGCAAGTAGGAAAAAAATCACAGAAACAGAAAAGAACATTAAAAACAGTTGGACTAAAGAAAATAAAAAGTTGAACTAATGATGTTTTAGTTGAACTGTTTAACTAGAACAGTGGAAGGCAATCCTAAACAAATGTGTTTTTAGTCTTGATTTAAAGGAACTCCGGCTTTCCGCACTTTTACAGTTTTCTGGAAGTTTGTTCCAGATAAGTGGAGCATAGGAACTAAATGCTGCTTCTCCATGTTTAGTTCTGGTTCTAGGTCTGCAGAGCAGGCTGGAGCCAGAAGACCTGAGAGGTCTGGAGGGTTGATCCACTGATAGCAAGTCTGTGATGTATTTAGGTGCTAAGCCATTCAGAGATTTATAGACTAACAGAAGTATTTTAAAGTCTATTCTCTGAGATACAGGGAGCCAGTGGAAGGACTTTTGAACCGGGGGGATGTGCTCTACTTTCTTAGTCTTAGTGAGGACACGAGCAGCAGCGTTCTGGATCAGCTGCAGCTGTCTGATCCACTTTTTAGGCAGACCTGTGAAAACATTGTTGCAGTAATCGATTCGACTAAAAATAAACGCATGGATTAGTTTTTCCAGATCATGCTGAGACATTAGTCCTTTAATCCTGGAAATGTTCTTCAGGTGATAGAAAGCCGACCTTGTAATTGTCTTTAAATGCTTTTGGAGGTTCAAGTCTGAATCCAGCACTACACCTAGACTTCGGGCATGATCAGTGGTTACTAGCTGAAGCCACTAAAGCTGTGTGCTAACTTTCGATCTCTCCTCTATTGGTCCAAAGATTATTACTTCAGTTTGGTTTTTATTCAGTTGATGAAAATGATTGCACATCCAGGCATTGATTTTCCAGGTGCTCTAACAGGATGGAGTGATTGACAGTATTGAATGCTGCACTGAGGTCCAATAGTACCAGCACTGTGATTCTTCTGCAGTCTGTATTTACATGGATGTCAGCTCATCATCTTCAGTCAGTTGATCATGGTCACTTGTGTTTCTCCTACAGAGTGGCTGTGATTGGGCGGTGCCCTGCCCCCCTCCTGCAACATCCACGAGCCGCAGTTCCTAGCAGCTCCACTTTAGTTTTAGTTTTGTTTTTCATTTAATAAACGTTTTGAACGTTCCTACTGACTGTATCTCCTTAAATACTCTGTCAATCTGTCTCGTTTCATGACAAAGAGATGACGTGTATTGTGAATTGGCCTGTGGAAGATTTGTCATTAATGTGAACAAACTGAATTTGATCAGATAGATCAGATTTAAACCAGTCTAGTGCTGTTCCTTTGATTCCAACAAAATATTCAAGTCTTTCTAAATGAATATTATGATCAACTGGATCAAATGCAGCACTGAGATCCAACAGGACAAGCACAGATACAAGTCCATTATCTGAGGCCATGAGAATATCATTAGTGACTTTCACCAGAGCTGTTTCAGTGCTATGATGAGCTCTAAAGCCAGACTGAAACTCTTCAAAAAGTTAATTATTGTCATGTTTGGCTTAAGGTGCCTAACCCACATGCAGAACACTCAGAGGCAGGAGAAAAGTTCAAAGGTTTATTAAAGTGTTTGAACACAATAAATGAACAGATCCAGCGGGGAACTCGTCTGGTCACGAGTGGGATCTGAAAAGCACACAGAATTATCAGATACAGGACTGGTCACGAGTGGGTTCACTGCAGACGGGGACAGAGGAGTTAGTTGAGGTCCAGGTAATTTGCAGGTTGAGAGTGAGCAAGGCTGTACCTGTTCTGGAGTTGAGCAGAGCTGCAGAGGGGGGAAACCTTCAGGGTCCAGAGACTGTCGGCAGGCTGAGGGCTTGGCAGAGGCAGACCTTAATTTGAGTGTTGGCAGATAACAGATCTGAGTTTACTTCCAGAATCTTCTGAGAGCGGGCAGGCAGAACTTTGACAGGAATAATTCTCCAGGGTTCTTCAGAGAACGGACAGGCAGATAACTGGCAGAGAAACTCTTCAGGGTTTCAGGTTTCAGGCAGGTTCAATCTAGGAAGCAGAGAAGAGAGAACAGATCAGGTTCAGGTTATCAGGGAGTCAGAGGTTCAGACAGGCTGGTTGGCTCAGGCTTGCTAACTGTTACTGGCAAACACTCTGGCGCTGGAGAGAAGTCCTCTGCCTCCTTAAATACGGATCTCCTGATGAGCAGATGAGCGACAGGTGGTGCAATCAGCTCTGGCTCCAGGAGATCTCGTACGCCCTCTGGTGGAGAAAGTGGACAGACCTCCAGATCCCAACAATTATGATGTAAGTGATCGCAAACTTGTTTGACAACTACTTTCTCAAGAATTTTAGATAAGAAAGGAAGATTGGATATAGGTCTATAATTGACCAAGTCATCTGGGTCAGGAGACGGTTTCTTAAGCAGAGGTTTAATTCCAACAACCTTAAAAGCTTTAGGTACATATACCTGTAACAGAGATAGATTAATCACATCTAAAATGGAGGAGGAGATCAAAGGGAATACCTCCTTAAATAACCTAGTTGGAACTGGATCTAACATCCAAGTTGAAGGCTTAGATGAAGACAGTAATTTAGCTAACTCTGAAAGTTCAACTGGATCAAAGCAGTCTAAACCCGGTTCAGATTCCATGACTACCTCAGGTACAATTGCGGATAGAGGAGTGCTTATGATCTTATTTTTAATAAGATCAATCTTATTTATAAAGAATCCAATGAAATTATTACTTCTAAGAGCAGGTGGAATGGACGGTTCAACAGAGCTATGGCTCTGGGTGAGTTTGGCAACTGTATTAAAAAGAAATCTAGGATTATTCTTATTCTCCTCTATTAATGAGGAGAAGTATGCTGCTCTTGCTTTACAAAGCGTCCTCTTATACAGCAGTAAACCATTTTTCCAGACTAGGAAGGACTCCCGCAGGCCTGTGGAGCGATATTTTCTCTCCAGTTTCCTAGCATTTTGCTTCAAAGTGCACAGCTCTGCTTTAAACCAAGGAGCAAGCTTTCTATTTTTAACAGTTTTCATTTTCAAAGGAGCTGCATTGTCTAAGGCAGTACGCAGAGTACTAGCAACCCCATCAACAAAATCAACCTGTGAAGCGGAATAAACTAAGCTTTTGCAATCTGCAGCACTGCTCAGCGACACAGAGGAGAGAGAAAGTGAAGCAGATTCTTTAAAATTTATAACTGCTCTATATGATAAAGATCTACTAAAATTGAACCTTCTTTTGGGGGAGGAGAACTCTGTTAAAGTAATCCTGAAGGTTATTAGAAAGTGGTCAGAGAGGACAGGGTTGTGAGGAAATACTGTTATTTCTTCACATTCTATGCCGTATGTCAGCACAAGATCCAAAGTATGAAGATGAGAATGTGTGGGACTATTCACATTTTGAACAAAGCCAATAGTGTCTAGGATAGCATTAAAGGCTGCTCTTAAGCTATCGCCTTCAATGTCAGCATGGATGTTAAAATCTCCCACAATGATGACCCTGTCAGTATTTAATACCAAATCAGAAAGGAACTCTGAAAAATCATCTAAAAATTCAGAGTAAGGACCTGGTGGACGATACAAAGTTACAAAAAGAAGAGGTTTTCTTGCCTTGAAATTTGGATGAGGGAAATTAAGGGTTAAATGTTCAAAAGAGTTGTAGGTATTAACTGTTTTGGGAGTAATCAGTAAGTCAGACTGGAAGATTGTTGCTACTCCTCCTCCTCGCCCAGAACTTCTGGGGATGTGAAAATTTAAATAGCTTGAAGGAGTTGCCTCATTTATGCTCACATAATCCTCTTGCTGCAGCCAGGTTTCTGTAAGGCAACACAAGTCAATGTGATTATCACAAATCAAGTCATTAACTAGCAGACTTTTAGAGGAAAGCGATCTTATGTTAAACAGACCACATTTAATCGTTTTAACTTTTTCCCCAATTGGAGTTATTTTAATTTTAATTAGATTATCATGATTTACTCCTTTGGGAATATTTGCTAATTTATTAGATTTTGGTCGTGGGCAAGACACTGTCTGGATGGAGTAAAGAGTGGGTAACAGTAGAGAAGCTGCAGAGATGTGTGTTAAACTACAACTCTGCTTCCTGGTCTGCACCCTGGGTGGTCAGGGTTTTGGAGGAATAATAAATGTGGCCAGATTCCTAGAAAGAAGAGCTGCACCATCCAAAGTGGGATGGATGCCGTCTCTCCGAATCAGACCAGGCTTTCCCCAAAAGGATTGCCAATTATTAATGTAGTCCACGTTGTTTTCAGGACACCACCTAGACAACCAACGGTTGAATGACGACATGCGGCTAAAGATGTCATCACTGGTCAGATCAGAGAGGGGACCAGAGAAAATTACGGAGTCCCACATTGTTTTGGCAAACTTACACACCGAAGCAACACTAATTTTAGTGACCTCCGATTGGCGTAACCGGGTGTCATTACCACCAGCGTGAATAACAATCTTACTGTATTTAACCTTATCCTTAGCCAGCAGTTTCAGGTAGGATTTGATGTCGCCCGTTCTGGCCCCCGGCAAACATGTGACTATGGTCCCTGGTGTCTCTAATGCCACGTTTCTGACTATGGAGCTGCCAATCACCAGAGTGGGCTTCTCAGTGGGTGTGTCACTGAGTGGGGAAAACCGGTTAGAAACGTGAACGGGTTGGTGGTGACCAGTGGGCAGAGATCCACGACTACGCTTTCTGCGTACAGTTACCCAATCGCCTTGTCATGAATCACTGTTTGTGTGGAGGACCCAGACGCAGAGACCAGTAGGCAGAGGTGAATTAAAGTCTGTTTATTCAGGTTCACAGGTCCAGAAGCAGGAATCAGAGTCCAACTGAAAATTACAAACGTACCAGAACCAAGGAGACATCAGGGATTAACCAAACCAGAAGCCAGGGAGAGACGAGGAACACAGACAGAAGTTAGACGGGATGTTTGACGAGGATCCAGCAAACAGGAACTGAACAGGGAGGGCTTTTAAAGGGGACAGAGACAGAGAGAGAGCTGACGAGGAAATTGGCAAGAGGTGCTTGGCAGGACAGAGTAACATGAAGGGAGGACACAAGAGGGCAGCAGAGAACAACAAATGGATAACTAAGGAAAACAGGAACAATCAGACCAGGACCATGACACGCCTGGCTGCTCAGGCACTTTTGGAGGACAGCTACGTGGGGGGCCTACTTTAACTCCTGGATGTTCAACAGCCTGAAGCCTGGATTCTAACTCTGACACCCTCGCCTCCAAAGCTACTAAAATACTACACTTATTACACATCCCATTATCACTAAAGGAGGCAGAGGAATAACTGAACATCTGACACAGAGAGCAGGAGAGAGGAGAGGAAGAAGGAAGAGTTGGAAAAGAATCAAGGGAGGGAGAGAGAGAGGCCTTAGCCATGCTACGCTAGCCTAGCCTAGCTACTCCTTACTACTAGAAATAAAACTGTGTGAAACTGACAAGTGCTCAGTAGAAAAGTGCAGCAGAAGGCGCTATGTTTTAAAGTAGTTGTGGTCAGAGTTACTGAGATACAGAGAAAAAAATGTGAAAAAAATTCACAGAAAAAATAACTTAACTTCAGATGGAGATTGTCTGGACAGCTACAACACTCAGTTAATCCAAACAGGAAGTCCAACCTCCTCTACAGGAAGTGAGGTAGCACTGATACCAATCTCATCATACTGCCAACAAGCTGTTCTCTCCTTACTTCCAAAAAAGGAGACCTGACTTTGTTAAAAAACTGGAGACCAGTTGCCCTCCTTTGTGTAGATTACAAACTATTTTCTAAAGTACTTTCAAATAGGCTCAAGAACATCCTTGAATCCATTACACACAAAGATCAATCATACTTTTCACCTAAAAGATCTATCATGGATCATCGTTTTCTTTTGAGAGACCTGATTGATATCTGTAAACTGTATGAAATTGATGTTGGAAATATCTCCTTGGACCAGGAAAAAGCTTTTGACTGTCAGGATCCCAGTGTTTGTGTTCGTCTGTTTGTCTTATCTTTTGTGTTTCTCCCTTCCACCACCAGGAGGCACCTGGCTCCGGTTCACCTCCTAACACACCTGCAAGCTGTTGCCTCATCACTGGACTGCTCTTAAGCTGCTGGTTGCCACTACTTCGATGCCAGAGAGTTTGCCAGTTTGGGGTGCTCTAGCCAAACCTTGTTATTCTGAGTCAATCTGAGTTTTTGCATTTTGAGTTTTTGTCCTCTAGCCAAGCTGAGATCACACTGAGTTTAACTGAGCGCTTGTTTCTCCCTGAGTCTCAACTTTGTTTGTTCTTTGCTTTTCGGCAGGAAGCCTTCCTGCAAACTGGACCTTTTCGGACCGCCTTCTCCCAAGTGGGATCAGCTGAGTCTTACACTGAGCGACGGATTCCAAACAGGAGGTTTGGATCCAGCCACCTTTGAGCACGCTGAGAACTCTCTCTGAGTAAGGAAGTCATCTTCACCACGACCCGTTCAAGTACCACAGGAAAACTGAGTTGCAACCAGTGGCTGCATCATTCTACTCCGTTCGAGTTCTGGGTAAACCCTGTTCCGCCAAAACCCTGGAAGACGAACACACAGACTGGAGTCTACATGTCTCCTCTTCTCAGGAAACGTGAGTGGCAACAAATCCTCTCCCTCAAGATAAATAACTCCAACTCCCCACTGAGCCTGAACCTAACAGTCTGTCTTCCCCTCGTCTTTCAGTTTTCCGGCCGAGCAGAGTTCGGAGGAACTCTGCACTGAACTCAAAATACCTTTCAATAAAACCCGTTCAAACTTTTACTCTGTGTCTCTCTGTTTGGCTTCATTGCATGTGGGTCTGAGCTTTAGATAAAATCATGACATTGACAGGGTTGATCATTGTTTTCTGTTTTCTACACTGAGGGCTTTTGGTTTTGGTGATGGATTTATCTCTTTATTTATTGTATAAAGAAGTGGTTTGTGTTGTTAAAATTGGGGGAGGATTGAGATTTCCTGTTAAAGTTCAGAGAGGTATTAGACAAGAGTGTCCTATTTCCGGACAACTGTACTCTATTGCAATTGAACCCCTTTCACACAAACTGCGCTCTGCTTTAACTGGTGTCATTCTTCCAGGTATCCCAAATCATTCAGGTTTATTGGTCTCTGCTTATGCTGATATAAAATTTTTTGTTAGAAATCAGAACGACGTAAAGGGTCTTCAGCGCTGTTTGGAGCTTTATGAAAAAGCCTCTTCAGCTAAAGTTAACTGGGATAAAAGCCCATGGACTAAAAATCTGCCTGCTTTACCAGGTAATATTCATTGGGAAAACCAAGGTTTCAAATTTTTGAGTGTTTCTTTTGGTAGTATAGTTTTTTCAATAAAAATTGGGAGGGTGTGTTGTGGGAAAACTTTGATTTCTATTATATATTAATTTATCCAATTTACTCACTATAAAAGTTTTCACTCAGTCAGTTTCTCTCTCAAGGCCACACAGTTCTCTGCAGGATGGTGTTTGTAGACCAGACATAGCTTCTTCCCATAACAAACCAGATTCTTTCTCCAATTTTATTCATAACATGTTACTGTTTAACCATAGTGTTTGTAATTTGTTTTGACTCTGACAACTTTCCATTGTTGTAAGTAAGGAGGAACGAACGCTGCCCAGATCAGAACAGAGCAGAATGCTGCCATTAGGGCTGTATGATGATCTGTTCTCAGATGCTGCAGAATGCAAAAGCATAGCTTATTCCCCTTCACAGGTTGATGATTTTGTTGATGGGGTTGCTAGTTCTCTGCGTACTGCCTTAGACAACGCAGCTCCCTTGAAAATGAAAACCGTTGAAAATAGAAAGCTTGCTCCTTGGTTTAATGCAGAGCTGCGTACTTTGAAGGAAAATGCTAGGAAACTGGAGAGAAAATATCGGAGTCCTTCCTAGTCTGGAAAAATGGTTTACTGCTGTATAAGAGGACCCTTTGTAAAGCAAGAGCAGCATACTTCTCCTCATTAATAGAGGAGAATAAGAATAATCCTAGATTTCTTTTTAATACAGTTGCCAAACTCACCCAGAGCTCTGTTGAACCGTCCATTCCACCTGCTCTTAGCAGCAATGATTTTATGGGATTCTTTATAAATAAGATTGATCTTATTAAAAATAAGATCATAAGCACTCCTCTATCCGCGATTGTACCTGAGGTAGTCATGGAATCTGAACCGGGTTTAGACTGCTTTGATCCAGTTGAACTTTCTGAATTAGCAAAATTATTGTCTTCATCTAAGCCTTCAACTTGTATGTTAGATCCAGTTCCAACCAGGTTATTTAAGGAGGTATTCCCTTTGATCTCCTCCTCCATTTTAGATGTGATTAATCTATCTCTGTTACAGGGATATGTACCTAAAGCTTTTAAGGTTGCTGTAATTAAACCTCTGCTTAAGAAACCGTCTCTTGACCCAGATGACTTGGTTAATTATAGACCTATATCCAATCTTCCTTTCTTATCCAAAATTCTTGAGAAAGTAGTTGCCAAACAAGTTTGCGACCACTTACACCATAATGAACTTTTTGAAGAGTTTCAGTCTGGCTTTAGAGCTCATCATAGCACTGAAACAGCTCTGGTGAAAGTCACTAATGATATTCTCATGGCCTCAGATAATGGACTTGTATCTGTGCTCGTCCTGTTGGATCTTAGTGCTGCATTTGATACAGTTGACCATAATATTCTTTTAGAAAGACTTGAATATTTTGTTGGAATTAAAGGAACAGCACTAGACTGGTTTAAATCTGATCTATCTGATCGAATTCAGTTTGTTCATGTTAATGATAGATCTTCAACACGCTCAAAGGTTACCTGTGGAGTACCACAGGGATCAGTGCTAGGACCAATTCTCTTTACTTTATACATGCTCCCAATCGGTAGAGTTATTAGACAGCATGGGATTAATTTCCACTGTTATGCTGATGATACCCAGCTATATCTGTCTATAAATCCAGATGAAGCTAACCCATTACATAGATTACAGGCATGTCTTGAAGACATAAAAACCTGGATGACTCTTAACTTTCTGCTTCTGAATGCAGACAAAACAGAAGTTATAGTCTTTGGACCAGAGTCTCTGAAAAAGAAGCTGATTAGCCAGTCACTTCATTTGGATGGGATTAAACTGATTTCAGATAATAAAGTAAAAAATCTTGGTGTTATTTTTGATCAGGACCTGTCATTTAAATCCCATATCAAAGAGGTTTCTAGAATTTCCTTCTTTCATCTGAGGAATATTGCAAAAATTAGAAATCTCCTGTCCAGGGGTGATGCTGAGAAACTAGTCCATGCATTTGTTACTTCAAGGCTGGACTATTGTAATTATTTACTATCAGGAAGTCCACAAACTGTAGTTAAAAGCCTTCAGCTGATCCAAAATGCTGCAGCCAGAGTTCTGATGAAAATTAAAAAGAGAGATCATATCTCTCCTATCCTGGCTTCTCTTCATTGGCTTCCTGTTAAATCAAGAATTGAATTTAAAATCCTCCTTCTCACATATAAAGCCTTAAATGGCCAAGCTCCATCTTATATCAGAGATCTGATTGTTCCTTATGTTCCTAACAGAGCACTTCGCTCTCAATCTGCAGGTTTACTAGTGGTTCCTAGAATTTCTAAAAGTAGAATGGGAGGCAGATCTTTTAGTTATCAGGCTCCTCTCCTGTGGAACCAACTACCAGTTTTAGTCCGTGAGGCAGACACCCTGTCTACTTTTAAGACTAGGCTTAAAACTTTCCTTTTTGATAAAGCTTATAGTTAGGGTGGCTCAGGTTATCCTGAGCTGTCTTTAAAGTTATGCTGCTATAGGCTTAGACTTTTGGAGGACATAGGGACCCCCATTTCATCTTTCTGCTTCATTCTCTCTCTGTTCTCCTATTCTGCAGAATCTGTTAGTTCAATCTCTAACGTTCTGCTCTCTCTGCTTTTCCTCAGAGTAGCTTTGCCTCGTCTGTTCCTGTTTGGCTGTGACGTCATCCAGGAAAGAAACATCATCTGTGCTGCTTCCATCAACACCCTTGTTTGTAGATGTTGGAGATCGGCCTGTTTTCCAGTGTGGTCCTGTTTCTCTGGCCGTGGCTGGGTGGATGTGCTCTCTTCATCCTCTGGCATGGGAGCTGCCTTGGAGCTCGTCTGCCTGGCTGTGTGTTTCCTGGACAGGGCCGCCTTTTACAGCTGCTTTTTGTATCTCTGCTTCTGTCTCCTTGAACCCCAGTCGGCCTCGGCAGATGGCCGCTCACACTGAGCCTGGTTCTGCTGGAGGTTTCTTCCTGTTAAAAGGGAGTTTTTCCTCTCCACTGTCGCTGCAAGCATGCTTAGTGTGAGGGATTGTATTTGAGTCAATGAGTCAATGCAATCAACTGGTTTTCCTTAGATAGAAAACTTTGTATCAATTTGACTGTATGATCTGGTTGAACTGTAAAGTGCCTTGAGATTACATGTGTTGTGAATTTGGCGCTATATAAATAAACTGAATTGAAAATTGAATTGTTCTCTCTTTGCAAAGATATGAATAAATGTGCCGACTGAGTGAAATCCATCGATCTCCGTTTATTTAACTAGGATGAATAGTTGAATACTTTTTTCCCACTACACATTGGCATTGTCAAAGCTGGATTCTCCTTGCTGATTTTTTTCTAAGGACAGTGATTGTCAGAAGTGTCAGGTACCACCTGGAGGAAGCAGTCTTCCAGCCTCAAAACCCCGTTAGAAGGTTAAGGGAGTGAGGACTTCTGGCATCGAGGTCCCTGGAGGTCAGCAGGAGGATCAAAACCAACCATTTCTTTTTAAGACGGTGAGATGAATCTTTTGTCGGCACAGTTTAAAGTAAATTTCAAAAGACTAAATTACAAAACAACAGATTGTCAACAGATTTAAAGATAATTAGAAATCAAATACTGGAAAATTAGCTCAAACAAAGTCGTCTTCTTCTCCATAAAAATAATCAAACAAATAAATATAATCTAGCTAAAATCTAACTAAACTGAAGGTTAATCATTTTAACACTAGGGCCCCGTCCACACGAAGTCAAACCCTGGCCTAAACGCACAAATTTTTCACCAAACCAGCCTCTCATCCACACGAAGCCGGCGTTTTGGGGGTCTGTAAACGATCTTTTTTTTATTAAGCCTTCAGAGTGGGAAGATTTTGAAACACCGTTTTCGCGTTTCCATCTTTAAGCTCTAACCGCATTTTTTTATTACACACATGCGTCATAGCGTCGCCTCTAAACACGCATGCGCGACACAGTATCACAACAACAATGGCGCTGTACTGTGTTGAATGGTTGCTGCTCATGCTACTCACCCTGCTGTCGGGCTTACAACAGAATCTTCTTCTTCTGGAATATCTCCAGGAAGAACAGATAATATCAACGACATAGTTCAGCACCTGAATTTGACTGAACCACGAAAATGGACCCGCAGGGCAACCATGTATAAATATTACTGCGCATGCCCAACATTTCGTCGCCTATTTTTGCTTTGGCACCACAGCGCCACTTACAGGCCTGGCATACATTTTGCAGCGTTTACATGCATTCGTGTGGACGATCACATTTGTGTTACGTCTCCGTCTTTACGACAAACGTTCTGGAAAATATTAGCATTTCGTGTTCGTTTTGACTTTGTGTGGACGGGGCCTAGATGTCCCAGAGAATTCCAGTTTTCCTGCAAGCCCCCCTCCCCTCTTCAAGTTTCTGTATTCACTCCACCTTGCTGTCCTTGTTGTAATGCTAATAACCTGTGATGTGACCAGCCCTTCTACATGGGACTGGATAAAGGCTGAAACTAACTGGCATCAGAAACAAGAGCATGCTCCAAACACTTTTCAGTACCTATTCCTGCAACATCAGACCTTTTTCCAGGAATATCTTGATAAGTCATATCTAAATCTTTTATTTAGGCAAACCTATTGAACAACCAGATATCATACGGGTCCTAGTTCCTGAGCAAGTCATAACCATGCTTTTCCAACAAGGCAAGGCAGAGCCTATTTATATTGTCCATTCACCAACACACTCATTTATATTGCAAAGCTCACTATGTGAAAGAAACTTAGAGAATAATTGTATCTTGTCTTGTCTTGCCTTTTCACGTCATTCAACATTTCAGCTTAGAGAATGACAGACAGAATGATTTCACTATTGGAGTAACATTTATTTCACCCAAGGAAAAGCTCTACATATGAAGCTACAATTGTCCCATTTAGCAGTTTAGAGAAACCCAAGGTGAGTCCTTCCTGCATTTGTGACAGGTATACTTTGTGCAGTGAACACAACGCTCAGTGCTGTGGTTCCTGTTGCAGAGATTGCACACCTGGCCTGCTTAGAATAACAATGAAAAAATCTAAAAAATAGTTTAGCACATTTTCCCAAAGTAAGAGTTGTAGTGTGATATAGATGAGGTTATCTATGTGTGCTATAAGTTTAGTGGCACTACAATGATCTACAGTGTAATTATTGGCTATTATATGCTTATAATAACAATGAATAGATCTCCAAAAATACAGTTTGGCCTATCTTCCCAAAGTAAGAAAGAAAAGAATGTTAGAACTGTAAATATACAGTCATATGTTTATATAACTATTTTTTAAATGTATCAACCCAATGTATTACTGTTTTCAAGGCTGCACTTTAAAATATGAAATTGTCTAGAGCTGTTCAAAACAAAATTTCTTTTTATTTACACTTCTGTATACAAAATGACAAAATAAATCTGTCTAAGACTCTAAGTCATAAGTAAATCTTGGCTTTTTATATGCTTATAACAAAGAAAAAAAATTGAGTTTAGCACATTTCCCCAAAGTAACAGTTGTAGTGTGAACTAGATGAGGTTATCTATGTTTGGAGGCACTACAATGATCTATAGTGAAATTATTGGCTATTATATGCTTAAAATAAAAAAGACAAAATCTCCAAAAATCAGTCTGGCCTATCTTCCCAAAGTAAGAGTTGTAGTCTGATCCAGATGAAGTTATCTGTTTATCCTACAAGTTTGAAGGCACTACAGTAATCTATAGTGTAGTCATTGCTCATTCTATACTTATTCTAATAATAGAATAGAGGTGCCATTTGTCATTTAGGCTTTTGGACATTCCTCAGAAAAGTATTATTTTCGAATCCAATGAATGTGATAATAATCCACCTCTCCTTGGTGACGCTTTTGAATATTTCTCTCTGATTATTCTGCGACTTGCAGACGGAGTATTTTTGGAGCAGTGTGCTCTCCATAGGGTCCAATGTGATTCTCCCAGCCCATAGGAGACTTGTTTTCAGGAAACTCAGATTGATAACTATTCGCCCAGTTATTAATCCGGAAAAGCCGAATCTGTGAATATTTTTGCCAACTTTACTGCAGTCTCGCGATGCTGGCTGCGTGTCTGCAGCGGAAGAGAGATCGCCTGAGTTATATTCCCCCCCCAAATAAATAATGGTCATTATCATATAAATGGTCATTATTGTATAAATATTGTTGCTTTCTACAGTGTTCCAGCTCATGCAGCTATTTTCATTGTACAGATCAGTTATTGTCTGATCGCTGCGCTGAAATCATTGCGGTGATGGCGGCACTGATGACGTAGACCTAGTTATATTTAACTACAAATATGATTCCCCCCCCCTGCTCTCGGGTAAAACAGTCTCAAAGAGAGAGACTTTAGCTGAAACCGAAACTGAAGGGGGTGGATTTGTTCTCCAGCCACAGCGCTAATGGGGCATTTACATCTGAAAAGGGATTCATGAGTTGATAAGTACCGCGGGGGGACTGGAGACTGACGAAAATTTTCGTATCTCCGGGACTTTTAGTGTTAAAGCACTAAAATTAGTCTAATACTAAATATACATACAAAATAAAAGATACCTTTTCTTTTGGGGACACGAAAGGCAATTCTGTTTTTTTTTCTGCCTGTGAACCTCTAAGCACTGAGAGGAAGGTTGTAGGTGCCACCAGAAGGTACTTCATTTTACTGAGAGGTCGGTAATCTAGAGTGGGATCCCCCCAGTTATCCAGGTCGGCACCAGAGGATTACTGTGCATATTGGAAACTGGTAAATTACCTGTAGATAATGGGACAGATTTGCAGTTCTAGGGCAGTAGAACAAAGGCAAGGTTCCAAGGAATTGTCAACTGACCAAGAAGAAATTTTTGATTTAATGTTGCAATAGAAAAATGTTGAAGATAAGATAAACCAATATGATGAGAATTTAGAGGCTAAAAAGAAGGTAAGGTACGAAGATTTGCTGACGAGAAAAGTATGTGACGAGAGGGGAAAGGTGACTTAAAGTGACCGAAGGATGAAGTGGGGCGACTGACCAGACGACATTCCTTTCCTGAAAAGGCTTCTTCTTTTTTATGGTAAAGATGAACAACTTTATTTTATTTGTTTTTATTATTCATTTGAAACATTGAAACTTTTCCTTAAACTAACAATTGTTTTTTTTTTACTCCCTGCCCTTTAAACATGGACTCCCCGAACGGAGCCGCTCCTTGTGGAATTCAGACCTGGATGAGTTGCCCCCCCCCCCCCCCCTTCCCCCCCATCAGCCCGCCGGAGAAAGACAGCCTGCTACAAGCATCAATCTCCCCCTTTCTGCATCTTGCAATGAAGAAAATGCTGCTGACAGCCTGACTTTCTTGACATAACTTTATCTATGTGAAGATGAGGGTGATAATGTATTGGCTTTCTGATTGGCTTTCACTAAACAATGATTGTTTTAGAGTCAGTATAATCTTTTCTGATCAAATTACAATGAGCCTTAAATATCTAAACCAAGAGTTATCTTTTTAAAACAAAAAACTCAGCAGCAACTACCTTTTCCTGTCGGCTTCAGGACTGCAAAACAAACGTTTTTTATCAGGCCTGTGGTTGTTTAAAAACAGGACGGGTCTGGTTTTGTTCATTTCCTGCTGTCACCATGTTCCATAATGTTATGGAGGGACCTGGAGATGAAAACTGAGGCAAATCCAGAGAGAGAAAAGGGTCCAAACATGGTCTGACACAGTAGTAGTAAAATGTGCACAGGTTTTAGTCACAAACCAAATTCTCTATTTCCACAGCAGCCACTCGGAGAGATTAGCTTCATCTCTGCAGGATTTGGTGGGATGTTGCTTTGTCCCTGTGCCATGAATATCTGAGGTTCTGACTAAGACAGAGAAAAGGTGATGGTTGCTCTGACTTATGAAAATGTAAACAAAATAGCACCTTATAGAGGAAAAAGAATGAATAATATAATCCAATAGGATAAAATCTAAAGTTATGTGTCACTATCCTGAATTAGATTTCACTAAATGAAAGACTAAGAGAAATTGATTTCCATTTCATCCAAAAATATTAATACACATATATATCATTAAAACATATAAACAATGAAATCAATTTTCTTTCCTTAAGTGTTTAAAATAAATAGACCTTACAGTTAACCAAATATATGGGATGTAGTGTGGAAAATGCAACTAAAATACATAAAAGATATGAGTTTATTAACTAAAATTATAGATTAGCAAAAATGTATAGTTAATTCCTGAGACTTTGACTCAAAGTGGCATATTTTCCTGAGAGAGTGAAATAATAATAATTTTTGCCACATTTAAAACAAGTATTTTTAAAGAGATGAAACCTAAAACCTGCTTAATGGATTTAAATGTAGGATGATAAAAAACAAAAAACATCCTAACTTTCAGAATCAGGAAATAGCAGCTGACATAAAGTTATAAATGGTTGATAATGCTTTCTACTGGGACTGGGAAATAAAAGGCCATTAGGAGTTTTCTCCTGCGAACCCAAAAGACCCCCCCACAAGTAGAGGGGGCGCTTCAAAGCTTAACTTTGAGGGACGGCAGCAGAATGCGCCATAAGATGTTCTGATTCTTAGGTCAGAGGTGACGAGGTCTTCAGAGAGATCTCCCTATTATCCCAGGTTGGCTTCCAGCAGAATAGTAACTGGTTCGCTGTTTATTGACTAGAGTTAAATTATCTGCAGATAAATAGACAGAAAAGCGGCCATTTTAACCCTAACCGGCAGGCTAAGGGTTCCAGGAATCTGCCTAAACCCCCCCAGTGAGAGAAAAGGGCCTGACACAGACATCTATAAAGGTTTGCATGCAATAATTAGACAGTTAAATAATTTATATTATGGCCATTTGTTTGTGTTGTGTTTGTCTTATCCGTTTGTCTTATCTGTTGTCTGTAGCTGTGGATCCACTCTAACTATTGTATGTTGTCCATTTGTGAAATGATAATTTAGTTATTTATTGGGGAAAATAGAAATGAGTGAATAATTGAGGTTAAACTGTAAAATAAGGACAGTTTCTAGTTTCTGTGGCTCATTCTTCCCCCTAACCTGTTTTCAAAACAAAGCAGGAGTTAAATGTGTTAAACTTAATGCACAGCTGTTTAAATTGGGAATAAAGGGGATTGATATAAGGTTCAAATATCATGACAAATACAGTTTAATGAAACAGATTAAGAAAATTAAATCAAATTAACAGATTTTGCTTGTTTAACAACAATTGGGCATTTCTTCAAATAAGCAAGAAACTGTCATTATTTAAATGCTAAAGTTTAATTTGTGATCCTTAATTCTTTAAGATTTAGATTAAACTTTAAGGTTAAATAAATCTTTATGTGTAACCTGAATAAAAATAAATTAGGATTGATTGAATTGATTGAATTTGCTTTTAAATTATTGACAATTCATTAAGAAGTAAATCTATCTTAAGCTGATCTGGAACAAATATGCAAATTTATTTAACATAAGTATTTGTTAATAATTATACAGTGTACCAATGACTCAATTGGAAATAATGATTATAATAATAATATTTAATAATATTAATAATAATAACATTAACAATAATGATGAAAGTGACAGAGGATATAAATAACAGGATTTAATTCCTACATTAAGATGAATGGTAGAGGCTTTAAATGATCTATTCTCAATGAATCCACAGCTCAGATATATCTGGAGGTTAAAATGACTGAAACTTTATGATTTTTCTTCAAAAGAACATTTATTATTTGTTCTAAGGAAGAAAAGGGTGGAACGAATTTAAAACAAGAGAAAAACAGCAAAACTAAACTCATAAGGATCCATATAGATGCTGTTTATGTTTCCATCTGGAACAGTCCATGTGGAATTAGGGTTGGTAATTAAGAGCAGAATAAATAAACAACCTAAATAAAATACTAAATTATGACTAAACCAGTAAAGTTAATAAATATGGGAATAAAATGGCCTTATAAAGGAAAATGATCTATTAAGGTAATTGTTAGCAGCAGAGGACAGAAACAACTGCTAGACTTCTGGATGAAGTTTAAACACCTCAGCCTGACTGTCTGATGAGCATTTGGGAAAACCAGCGTTGTTGATGTTTGTTGATGGTTCAGCTTCTTGTACCCCAGGTTCGCTGTTTCTTCACCTCATGAAACTCTTGTTTCTGGTTCTTTGATTTTGCTTTACCTTGGAAACATCGTTCTTGAAATCGGATGGAAAGCCTATATTCTTCTTCCTCACATCATGTCTGGTGGAAGCAGCAGAAGGCTGTGCTGCAGCGTCTCCCCTTGTTTACAGCGCTGCAGGTCCTCCCTCTCTCCTCTGCTGAGGAAAAGTTTGTTTGGACTTCTGCAGGTGCAGAAGTGATAGAGAGTGTCATGTTTGGTTTAAGGTTTCTAACCCACATGCAGAACACACGGACTCAAGGGAAAAAGTTCAAAGGTTTATTGAAACAACACAGAGAATAAAGAACTGATCCAAGGGGTTATTAGATCCAGGACTGGTCACGACTGGGTTCACTGCAGAGGGGGACAGAGTGGTTAGCTGAAGTCCAGGTAATTTCCAGAGTTAGAGAGTGCAGGTCTGTACCTTATCTGGAGTTGAGCAGAGCGGCAGAGAGGGGGAACCAGGAGGGGCCAGAGGCTGTCGGTAGGCTGAGGGCTTGGCGGAGGCAGAGCTTGGTTTGAGAGTTTGCAGGTAACAGGTTTGAGTTTCCCTTTCAGATTCTTCTGAGAGCGGGCAGGCAGGTCTTTGACAGGTTTGATTCTCCAGGGTTCTTCAGAGATCAGACTGACAGATTTCCAGCAGAGAAACTCTTCCAGGTTTCAGGTTTCAGACAGGTTCAACCTGGGAAGCAGAGAGGACAAAACAGATTAGGTTCAGGTTCAGGCTTTCAGACAGAGATTCAGACAGGCTGGTTGGCTCAGGCTTGCTAACCATAACTGGCAAAACACTCTGGCGTCGGAGTGATGTCCAAGCCGTTTTAACAAAAATCCGGCTGCTCCACCTTTACATTCAAGATATCTCAAATTGTTTTATGACTAGACGTTTTAGCGATTTAAGATATCTCTAAATATATTTTGACTAGTCAAAATTCCTATTCGGGATATCTCTAATTACATTCTGACTAGTCAAAATGACGTCAGATTTACCATTAACTTGTATGGAGACGTCAATTTAAGATATCTAGAATTAATTACTGACTATCTGAAATACACATTTCAGATATCTACAATTAAATTACGACTAGTCATAAAGTAAATTGAAGATATCTCGATTTTAGTTTTGACTAGTCATAATTCTAATTAAAGATATCTCAAATTCCACCATATTTCAAGATATCTTAAATGTATTTTAGGATAGGAGATATGCAGTTTTGACTAGTGAAAACTCAATTATAGATATCTTAAAAGCAAATAATGACTAGACAAAACTAATTTAAAGATATCTTGAATTGTAATTTCGACTTTTCGAAATTCCTTTTAAGATATCTCTAAATGAATTAAAGATTTCTTGAATTATTCAGCTTTTCCATTAAAGATATCTTAAATTGACATTCTGACTAGTCAAAATGACATCAGTGATATCTTGCCATACATCAAAAACGTCTGAGATTTGCGTAGCATTTTGGCGGACAGGTGTTAGTCATGCTAGCTAATTGATTCTGCTATTCAGTGGTCCGCAATGTCAGGTCAGTCCGCCTCAGATGCTCGTGTTTTTAACACTATATTCAGTGCTGCAACTCGTGCTCGACATGAATTAAGAAATACGGAGAATTTATTCTCTGCAACAAGGAGACTTTTTCGACGTCAAGTGCAGAGAAGTCAAGGTAAGTAGATGTTCAGATGTCGGTTCATATAACTGTAACTTTCCTGGCAAAGTTAGCTTAGTGCTAGTGGAATAATGAAAATATTAATTAGGAAACTTGAAGCAGCCTGGAGTTGGCATCCGCCCTATTAAAATAAAATATGGAATTGTCTATAAAATACGGAATACTCCAGTATTGAAGCAATGTGGGAGTATTTCATTTGTTCCTCATTTTGCACCAGCAACAGGCGATACGCAGGGTACGCCTTTGACATGTTGCAACTCCATCGCAGTCTTTGTTCATTATGAAAAATGTAATTATTGGCTTTCACATTTTAATTTCACAATTTTGATTATCTACATATTTTTTTTAATTTGATTTGTGAAACTTCTATAAGCACCTTATTCAAAATGGTGATGTCTTGTTGCTACTAGGGTTGCCAACTCCCTGGGGGGAAAAAAAAAAAAAGGGACACCTTATGGTATGCCAGCTGATCTGATTGCCTTCACCCCTCCTGGTGTGGGGATTTTGTTTTAGCCCCCTTTGTGCGTGAAAATATTTGTTTTTACTATTTGACTAAAACCTGCATCGAATTAAATGCTTATTTGTGAGTGACATGAACACATGGAAAAACAAATTATTATCCAACAATACACTTTAATACAAAATAACAAAATTTGCTGAATAAAATAAGTATCTTAAACATGCATGTCCTGCTTAACTTCAAACTGTAAAAATGAATATAAAACAATAAATAAATAGTGCGCATTTTTGGTGCAACAGTAAACTTCTTCAGACTTTTAAACACATTTGTGCCTTAAATTCAATGACCGTAGACTTCAGTTGTAAAACTGAAATAAAAAAATGAGCTCAATGGCACATATTGTGGTGATAGCGTACTTTATCCACTTGTATTTCCTCTGAGCACTTGCAGCAGTGAGTTGTCTTTCAGTGCTGCAGAGTAAAACTCTGAGCAGGACAGTTCATAATTGACAAAGAGCTCAGCTTTAATTAATTCAGTGGAACATTTGTTCTGCACATCAGTCCATTTGTTCTTCATTAAGGATAAAAATCCTCTCCATAAAGCCAGTGGAAGATGGGATGCAGAGGGGTATCGCTGTGCGAAGCTGCACCACCCCCAGAAGCAGCATTGGCATTTACAGGACTCCTTCAACCCCATACTGCTCTGTTGTCTCCCGCTATCTTCTCCGTGAGCAAAACTTGGCTCAACCAATGGAATGAGGGGATTCTGGATCGTTACATATATGCTGTCAGCTCATTGGTCACAATGCAGAACAGGGAGGGGAACAAGTTTAGCATAATTTTTGTATCCAACGTGCCCTTGTTCATTTTCCATTAGCTTTTTACTATTTTTTACTCCCACAGTAATACGGGATAAAGTGTTTCTTTTACACTAAATACAGGAGAGGTACTTTGATTTTTAAATACAGAATGATTCCTTTTTTTAAGGGACGATTGGCAACCCTACTTTTTGCGTTACTTAAAAGCACCTTATATACACCAGTTTCTCTCGGTAAATTCTTCATTGACATTTTTTTTTTTTATGTATGAGTAATTTTGTTGATCACGTCATTACCAAAAAAAACACATAACAAATAATGTGGTTTACTTTGGCAATTGCACAATTTTCAATATCTACCTGAGAAACCATGGTGGGCGTTCCTTAGTGAAAGTTATGGAAAGTGGCAACCCCAGTTGGCACACTTGATTATAGGATATCATTTAGCCTCTATGTTGGATCAATGGTGTGATTCTATTGTGTTCACTGCAGGTTAGGTTGGGAGGCTGCCAAGCCCTGTATGGAAGACAAACATTTTCTTGCTTTCTGGCCATAATATTGACGTTCTCCCTTCTCCCTCGGATGTACAAAGACTGAAGAACCATGGATTAAGTGGGCATATGTTTTCAAAAAATTACATTATTTCATACACCCTCATAATGTGACAGACGGAGTTACTTTTGCTTTTAACATCTCTATTTGGGTTGTAATTCATAATTTTAGTCTTTCACCAGAGTTATCTGGTGGGCTGATGAATTTAAACTAGGGCTATCAAACGATTAAAATTTTATATCAAAATCAATCGCATAATTTCAATAGTTAACTTGAGATTAATTACATATTTAATCCTTTTATTTCTGAAAGTGTAGTAGCCTGTTTGGACATTTTAATGTGCAATTTTTCAATAAATAATACTAATAAAAAACATGCTTATACAAAACATATTTGCATTTTTTATTTTTCAAGCACTTTTCCGGCAATTTTCATAACTGGTATAATGGAAAATGGATAATTGGTACCATAAAATGTTAAACTCTGGCCTATAATGGCTACATCATTAATCATGATGCCCTGATGTCGACACAATGTACAAATTAATGTGAATTTTAAAAACAACTTTAGAAAAAAGAAGCCCAAAGTTGCATGAAATACAGTGTTGGCAACAGTGAGCATAGGTAAGTTTTGCTCTAGTCTCTAGCGCTCTTGAAACTACGGAAAGCACAGAGGGTAAAAAACAGTCTGGAGAGATGGGTGGGGAAAAAAAGTTTACGTATTAACGCTTTAAAACTGACAGCCCTAATTTAAACTTAATTGGTGTGGTCTTTGGTATTGTGTTTAACATTGTTTTGTCACCCTTGACTATTCAGACAACCCTGTGGATGAGGGGACAGAAACCAGGAGCTCTAAAATTAACCTGAATTGGAGTTTGTCTGAATTTAACAACTTTGTGTGTCAAAGCTACCCACACATCGGCCTAAATCTGGTTGGCTTTGAACTGGCAAGAGCTGGAAAAGGATGAAAGGTAAAAAAAATTACAGGTGAATTCTGTGAGGGAGCTGAAGGAAAAGGTTGGCAAAAGCAGACTCTACATTCTACTACGAGCAGATGTGTCAAATGTATATTTTTTTGTACACAAAAATAATTTGATGTATCCACCATTTTGTATTCCATCATAATTTGAAATGTCTTTGCCATGTCTAGGAAACCTACTCAACATCAGCAATGTCCAGGACTTTGTTTCCAGAACCCTCAACTGCACCAGAAGTACAGAATATCTCTCCAGAGGTTGAGAGGACCACCTGAAATTTGGGGGAAGAGCAGGTCATTCATTTCAAGAACAATATATGCATTTTACATTCTTATCTCATTTCTGATGTTGACTTTAACAATCTCTGTGCTGTATTCACAATAGACACTTCTAGATTGGCGATCTCTGCGGTCCCAGCAAGACAAAGACTATGAAGAGTCTTTGTTAGCAGACCAAGAAAAAGTGAATTACCATTTTTGATATCATCATTTGTTGTTGCTGTTGTTGTTACTCACAGTTTTTTTTCTACCAGGAAAGGAGAAGACAGTGTTACAAGGCCTTGGAGGAAAGACACATAAAGGTTAGAACTGTTACATTGTTAGGATGATAGTTGTTTATGAATTCCCAAAAAGCTGTAGTGCTCATGTTTTAGGCAATTGAAGAACGCCGGCAAAGACTGGCGGTACATGAGGAACCCTCAACTGGACTGCTTTTGAAGTTCAAATATCCAAATGGATTTATCACAAAGAGAACATGCAATGTGTCTGATCCAATTCAGGTAATGTGTTAATTCAGAGATTGTATATGTTTTTTGTTTTTTTTAAGTAACTAAAATTGCATTAACCTTTTTTTAAAGTTCTTGTTTGACTTTGTCGGACAAGATCAAATGGCCAGTGAAATATTCAGTGTTCAACAAGCAACGTCATCCACACCAATTGAGAGTACCTCATCAGGCTCACTGATGGATCATGGCATAACAACATCTGTAACTTTGTACGTGCTTTTGATTTCAACTGTAAATATTCAGGTAAAGTAATTAAGTCCAAATCCCATAAAATGTCATCTCTGTATTTTTTCTTTTTTCTCCCAAAATGTTTAAAAATTCTGCAACTAGACTTTTGACTGGATCTCAGAAACGAGAGTATATAACTCAGTATCAGTTTCTCTGCATTGGTTACTAGATGGTTATCGGATTGATTTTAAGTCTTTTATTGGTTTTTAAAACTTTACATAGCCTTGCTTCTGTTTATCTTCAAGACCTTCTTTATGAACATCCCAGTACTAGAACACTTCAGTCAAATAATAAATTGCTCTTACAGATTCCTTGGACCAGACTGACAGTGAATAGGAGCAGCATTAGCTGTCACTACTCCTAATTTTTTGAACAACCTACCTTTAAAAATTAGATTAGGGCTGAATGATTTTAGAAAATTATCTAATCACAATTTTTAAAAATCTTAATATTGCTATTGCCATTTAATAGGATTATTTTTTCCCAGTGTAATCAAGATTGGGTTTTGATTTTAAGTTTTCTCTTCATTAACTACAAGCGACAAATATTGCCTCTCGATAAAGATGTTTGTAAACAACAAATTCACATTGACGTGATTAGGTTTTTGTTTTATTTTGCTTAGGAAAGGTATCCAGTTCAGGCGAATGTAGTGCAGGAACAGTCGCTGTCTCAGCAAGCACAGACATCTTTGTCAGCCCAGTCACCACTGGCCCCAACATCTCCTCAATGGCTGTCGACCATGCATAACTCCTTAGAAAAATAAACTTAATTCTCCTCCCAATCGCCTGTGTTCCACCCCTCCACTCAAGTACAACCAGATTTGCTGTCTTCAGAAGTTTCTTTGGTTGCAACCTCAAGGCTGCCCCTCTCCCCCCACTCTACCCTGACTCCACAGGTGATTACCATTGAGGACCAGGCACCAACTTCTGCATTAACTGAGCAACGTATAATTCTACTGGAAGACGAAGAGCCACCTGATTCTCAACATCCACCAGAGTCGCCTTTGGATGAGTGAGTCAAAACTGCATATTCTAGCAGTGTATTGTGTAATCAATTTTGACAGTTGCAAACCATTGTTTACTCTAACAATACATAATAAGATATATCTTCTTCTTACAGAACAGATCTTCAGACTATATTAGCAAAACTATACAGCAAGGTTGATATGACTTCCTGTCCTACAAGCAACCAAATAAATGTGTGCAGGGACAGGATTTTAGAATGTAGCCTGCATGCCTTCAGAAGACGCAGTTTTGATCCAGCAGCAAAACTGGATGTTGTTTTTGTGGATGAAGGGGAAACCGCTGAAGGGGCAGTTGATGAAGGTGGTCCCACACGAGAATATCTACGACTTTTAATGAGGGCCATTCATCAATCAAATGTCTTTGAGGGGCATGAGAATGACCGCCATCTAGCTTTGAACACAAGTGGTCAGTATTTTTTTTCCACCCAATTGTTAAGGATAGAAAATTGTCAAGTAACTTTTTTTTTTTTCCTCCTTCAGCGCTGGAGTTAAAAATGTACAGCTGTACAGCTGTATGATATCAGTCTGTTTGGTGCATGGAGGCATTGGACCACATTCCTTCTCTCACAGGCTGTATGACCACATTTGTGGCACATTGTCTAAACCTACCCTGGTTGAGGAAGTTGTTAACCATTCTTTCAGACAGCAGTTGATCAAAGTTAGTATCAATTTTAAGAGTTTTGGACATTGATAAATGGCTTAAATTCAGTTTCACAACCTTTTTGATTTCTTTTTAGATTAAGGATGCAAACAACGAAGCCATTATGCAGGCTGCAGATAGCTTGAGCATTATTGGAGCATTAAGGCGTGTAACTACTCTGGAAGAGAGGGACTCCCTCGTGCAATCTGCTGCAGACTTCTTTGTAAATGGTCGAGTGTGCGCTGCGTTGCAACAGTAAGCAAGATCCTAATAATTTTTTTTTTTTCTGTTAGAATTCTTGTATTATAAAAGTAAGACCTTATTCTCATTTCTTAAAGGTTTATGGAAGGTTTGAAGAGTCTGAATGTGCTGGACGAGATTCAGAAAAACCCTGCAGTCTTTCATGAATTGTTTGTCTGTGAGGAGAAACCACTCTTGGCGCGGGACCTGTACACACTTTTCCAAGTGTGTTTTTCTGTGCAAGGCAGTAATAAAAGGAGGATAGAAAATCAAACCATATGCTACTGGAGAGACTGGTTGGTGGATATTGAAGGTACATTTATTGTGATATTGTAAACAAAATCGGTATCAAACACATTTTGTGACTGATTCATCACCACTGTCCAAAAAGAAGTACCGTATTTTCACCACCATAAGGCGCACCGTACAAAAGGCGCAGTCTCAGTCATGTGTGCCATTACTGTATTTAACACACACATAAGGCGCACCGCACTATAGGGCGCGCCACACATTTTGAGGGGAAAAAAAGACGTTTATATGCGTCTTATAGTCGTGAAAATACGGTAATCATAGTATAGATGCAGACTTTTTAAATGGCTAGTGACAGGACCAAAAACGGTAAAATTACTAGAAAAATCTTTCCTGGAATTTTTTTGTTAAGCTGCCATAGAAATAGTCTTGTACCAGTGAATATCTATTGGGTAATTTGTTGCATAAATGCATACTTTTACTTACTATTTACTATGATCATACTTGGTCATGATTTGTCTTCAAAATGTTTGTTTTATATTTACGAACAATACATGCATTGTCATCAGCAATATAAGAAGTTGGAGGAGGAACGAACAAAGGATTTTAACACATTTTCTCCCATGTCGTTAGGAGTACACACTGGAAACCTTATAACAAAGGTCATAATTTGAACATTTTGTCTTTCAGAAGGAGAATGCAATCCCATGACTCTTGAAATGCTTCTGGAGTTTGCTTCTGGAGCATCCTAGGTACCTCCACTGGGCTTTCCCCATCGTCCACAAATTGAATTCCTCCATGAGGCTAACAAAGTCTTCCCAGAAGCAAATACTTGCCTTATAGTACTCCGGCTTCCTGTACACTCGGACTATGAGTCTTTCACAAAGTACATGATCAACGGGGTGCTGCAGCCACCTACCTTTGGTGTTGCATAATCAGCTAATAAGCAGTTATTTTAAGAAAAGAAAAAAAAAGTTGAAATGTTTTCAAAAGTTAATTGTTTTAAATCAAGTTACAGTATTATTGTACAGTTAATGTAAAGGCCAAACTTGGAAAACATTGAAATGTAAATTCAATAATTGCACTTATTATTTTCTTAATTTTGCAAATAGATTTCTTATTAACCACATTATGGTTTCACAATTTGAAGGTGGATGTTTGAGCCACACTGCAAAAAAAAGGTCTCAGGGTTTTTGAGTATATTTGAGTTTTATTTGTAGTTATTGCATCTTAATAACAATGCATCAAATGTTCTAGATGATTTTCACTCAAACATGGTGACATGTACTTAAATCAATAAAGCATTTGCAATTTCTGCACAACAAGCCTGGTATTTCTCCTTCAGATCTGAAATATGATTGACTGCAAGATTAACAGCTTGAAGTTGCTGCTGACTGAGTCTGGTTTGGGGAGTTTCTACAACTTCACTAGGAAGCTCTTCAGCATCGGTGGTTCTTAGCGGCCCAAGGCCATGCTGTTGCAGAAGTTCTTCAAGATTCTCTGGTGTGTTGGAATTTTCACCAAACACATTATTAGTTGCTTTGCTGTTGGCACCCATGTTTGCCAACATCCGTTCAGTCCAGATTTGTGTTGGTGTTTTATTGTTTTCTGTACGCAAGGAGTGGTGATTCCATGCGTTTCTAAATTGTTCTAGTCGGCTTTGAATCTCAGGAAGAAAAACTGTATGAAGGGAAAGTTTGTGCACATCGTTGCTAGGATCCAAGAGGGCTGAATCTTCAAGATTATAAAACGTACTATAAAATGGTTCCAGAACATGTAAAAAAACATCCCTCCAAAGACGCTCAATTCTCTGATAATGGATGGATTCCCCAATTATATGACTCCGACGTTCAATGCCCTGAAGGAGGTTCATCATCAGTGCAACTTGCACCTTCTCGCCACCATGATCTGACCTCACTCTAGAAGGTAAGCCATAGAGGCCTGTTGCCTTGAGAAAATGAAATAGCACTGTTGAGGCACAATTGTCTGTGCTGCAGTTCAAGTAAGTAATTAGGCGAGAACATCCATCGATGCCACCATGGACCACAAAGCCCCACCTAAATGGAAATACAAAAAATGTATAAGAAATAATGTATGCAAATGTGTAGTGAATTTAGTTCTAAGACATCGACTCTGAAATACTTCCATGATATTTTCAGATACCTTATGAGACGCATGTTGCCATCAATATGCCATAAACTGTTGGGATACGGCACGTGATAGACACGTCGAGACACTGCACTGCTCCACCTTCTGTAGCCATTGGGTTGATTCGAGCCATCGTGTCTCTGACCTTACGCCGTGGAACCAGTAGTCCTTGTGCATGAAACAAGCCTCGCATCATCTGGTTCAAGGAAGGATGTGGTCTTACAATTTTAAACCACCACACAATTTAACATTTTGAAAGTAATCTTTTAAAAATAGGTTTCAGATTTCACATGTGGTCATAAGATAAATGATTGTCTTATTATTTGTGACACTTGACATTAAATAATAATATAATTAGTATCCTGCAATACCACTGTTGAACATATTGTTCAGAAACCATATATTTAGATTCCATACCTCAGTCCCAGAATTTGGGTCCAGGGATTGAAGTTGTCTGATGTTAGTTTCAAGGTCTTCATCAGTCACTGCAGCTAACCTTCCCCTGATTGGTACACCGAGTGCCTTGGACTTCTTATAAAGAAAAGATGTTGAGCATCCAAAGATGTTTGCCATCGTCTTGACCGTGTGTCCTTGGGCCAAAAGAAAGTCGATCTGCTCTCTTGTAATATGAATAGCTGGTCTACCTCGACCAGCTAAAACAGAATCATATTCAAATGTATCAGAATAATGTTTACTTTTACATCTGTTTTTCTCTGTCTATATCTGTATATCCTCTAGAGGTGTTCCTGTTTCTTCTAAGGGTGACACTGCATTTCACACAATGTATACATTTATTTCTATATACAGATTTTTCTATTGCAATTGCATAAACACAAAGCTTTAAACCTTTACAGCAACAAAGTGTGAATCATACGTCTAATGGACACAGAAGGTGATATTCTAAAATACACAGAATTTAAAAGAAAATTTAATTTATTTTGCCCACAAAGACTATTTATATCTTTGATCAAGGCTATTCTGGTAACCATGATAAATTTGGTCAAAGGAATGATTCAATATTCTGATGTAGCACTGATCTTCCCCACTCTTCTGTTAGATAAATTTTACGGATCTCAAATTCAGTAACAAAATGATACGAGAACATATAAATAACAAGTTTCCCTCTCCCAGTTAAGAGGAATTTATCTTTAAACGTGTGTTCAGAGATCAAAGTTACAAATGACTATCCCTGTGCAGAGCTCTTAAGTTTATGATTTAAATTTGATGTTGGTATATGTAGCTTTTGTTACAAAGACTTAGAAACACAAGAACGTCTTTTTTACAGTTGTGTGGTTTGGATGAGTGAGTCAAAACTGTGAGGTTTTTTGGAAAAGATTCATGATTGGTTATCACCAAAAAATTTGATTCCTAAATAAAAAGACAGAAATTTGGAATTTTAATGTAATGTTGTATTCATTATTCACAAGTGCAGATTCTTTAAAATGTCTCCCAATTTTCAAGGAAAACGTTTTCATGACTCAATTGAGTTACTGGAAAATCAGAAATCCTTCAGGTTTTCAGATTTTATAGCAGTATACTTTAGCTAAACCCCTGTGTTACTTGTTTTATTTTGTTTTCCTATTTCTATTTTTTCCTTCTGATTCTTTTTAATTGTCTGTTTAAGTTTATATTGTTTTTTTATCTTTTAAAAGCCGTTATGGATTGCATCTGTTCAATTGTACTTTTCTGCTGTTTGAAATAATATTTTGAATTTGTTTAAATAAAAGTAAAATTTAAAAAAATGTAAGTGTGAATCAGACATGAAGCGGAGGTGCGCTTTTATTTTCAGAGGAGCTCAAGGAGGGTGCTGTAATGCCTTGTGCCGTCTAGCATGTTAAAATCAAGAGCTAGCTGGCTTTACTATAATTTCCGAAGAGGCAGATTTACTATGGCAAGCCGAATTTGTGTTAAAACGGCTTGCCATAGGGCAACCGACTTTATGTTAAAATGGCTTGCCATTGCTATACCAAAGTATTAAAAACTGGATCTGGTTATTACCTGAACCGGCCCGGGCTGCGGAATATTCATTGTTTCCAGATCGGACATGGGTCGATATTAGCACTTTCAGCTCCTCTAAGCCGTTTTTAAGTGCATTGTGTGTGTCGGCAGAAAGTTGATCAGAAATTCTTTCCAAATTTCTGAAAAATTCTTCAAGACCGCGTTTTTCTAGTTCCCCGCATAACCCATAATGAAAAGCTCTTTCGATATTGTGGCATTTTCTCACAATTTTGTCCAAAACTGCCAGCACCATTGAATCTTCAGGCAATTGTTTGAACAGCTTAGTACAGCCAATAAGAGGCTTACACGCAATCTCTTATTTCAGATATCTAAAATTGTAGTACTGACTAGTCATAATTACGTTTGAGATATCTTAAATTATAATTGCCGATGTGTGATGCTTTAAATGACGAATCTGGTGACGTAATTTGAGATATCTTGAAAGGAATTTTGACTAGTCAAAATGTGATTTAAAATATCTTGAATTATTATTCTTCCTAATCATATTGTAAAGTCAGCTCCAGCTCCAGGAGACCTAGAACGCCCTCTGGTGGAGAAAAATGGACAGACCTCCGGATCCCAACAGAGAGTACACTAAGGAAGTACATTTACTGGGTAAGTTTGAAATTATGGAATAATTCAATGATTTGTGACAAAGTCCAAATTTTAATCTAAAGTTCTTTTAGCTACATGAACTTGTTTTATCTCCTATTGTTTGTGAAAGGGTAAGATAACATCTGATCTGTTCTTCTCCCAGCTCCTTTAATTCAGACTGTTGATAACTTTGACTCCCAGTTTTACTCCACATGAGCTCATGACAGGTCGACCCTTTCCTGGACCACAGAACGGACCTGACCTCTGACCAGACTGGGACTGACAGCTGACACATTAAAATGACCCATAAGACCTTTTCCCCTTAGAGATGGCTTTAAGAGGGACCAAGGTGCCTGGAGACCCTGATGGAGGACCTTCTCAGCCATCCTTCCATCCTTCAGCAGGAGGAGGTGTGGCTCAAAGACATCAAAGAAAGTGATCAGAGCTCATCTGAGCTCATCTGGAAGGAACCAGGAAAAGCTTCAACAATCAGAATAAAGGGGCAGAATAATCCCCTCTGATTGGTTAATTAACACATCAGTAGTCCACCTGAGTTGTTGAAGACCAGCTGTTCCTCAGACAACTTTCAAAATGTCGCCTGTATAAGGGACCAACATCAACAGAAAGATGAAGACGCCCACCTGAAGATGTCTGACATCAGCTTTGGCTTTTTGATTATTTAATTATACAACATGAATGAGAAGGGAAATGTGTTGTAATGTGTTGTATTTTAATGAAAGATGAACATTTTTTGTATCTGAATGTTTGATATTAGTTTCTTAATCCAAAGAAAGTCCAAGTGTTAGATGAGCAGCTGATGGCTGATGGTCAGTATTGGCAGATATTTCTGGATTAGAGAATGAACTCTGATGATCGGGTCATCTCAGCTACCATTGGGGAAGAGGAGCGCTGAGATTAAATCCTCCAACTTTTCAATCTGTGCTTTGACTCACCCTGATTCTGAAGAGCTGAACTGAATCTGTGTGAAACATCTTTGTGTTATGATTTTAACATTTTGCATAGAGATTTATCTTTTTTTACTTTTAATGAAGCTCAGATTAATAATTTGACTTACCCTTTAGAGAGATGATGGAGTCTAATGTTTTGACTGATTTGAACTTTCCTCTTTCCAGGGAAACAAAAAGGGTAACTGATAATGATAAGAACTAAAAATTTAATCCTCAGCAAATGGATTTTTTTACCATAAAAGTATCATCATGGGGAAAAACAGTAAATATTTTTGCCAACTGGGATGTGATTCCAGGGCTCTATTTATTGGCAACGTATTTTAGCTATCATAATCTTTTCCATTATTTTTCCATTTATTATAATCATTTAACATTGTCCACTAACTTAATGCAGTTGTGCATTTTTATATATATATTTTTTTATTATTTTTAATTTAATTTTTTTAGTTTTTAGCTTTCTTTACATATATTCACAATTTTAGTTTCTTAGTTTTTAGTTTTTTTATTCATAAATTTTTCTTTTTTTAATATCTATTACACAAGGATAATATCCTTTTATAATCGACAGGTTCGTGTGTTGTCGAAATTTTTTTTATCTCTCTTCTATCGTGTATTAATTTATTCTATTTACTTTCTATAAAAGTTTTCACTCAGTCTGTTTCACCTTGAAGGCCACACCATTCTCTGCAGGATGGTGTTTGTAGACCAGACAGAGCTTCTTCCCATAACAAACCAGATTCTTTCCCAAGGTTTATTCATAACATGTTACTGTTTAACCAAAGTTTCTGTAATTAGTTTTGACTCTAATACTTTTCCATTGTTGTAAGTAAGGAGGAAAGAATGCTGCTCAGATCAGAACAGGGCAGAATGCTGCCATTAGGGCTGTATGATGATCTGTTCTCTCTTTGCAAAGATATGAATAAATGTGCCGACTGAGTGAAATACATCGATCTCCGTTTATTTCACTAGTTGAATACTTTTTTCCCACGACAGGTGTCATGGAGAGTGTGTGTCAGACTATCCAAATGGAAATGGCTGCTGCCTCTGCGGTCTTACAGAGGAAGGGTTCTGGTTGTTAATAACTTGGTTGCTTCGGCTCTCTGGCATAAACTGACTGTGTTAACACCACCAGCATCTCTTATTCAACGTCTTCAAAGGAATCTAGTGGATATTTTCTGGTCTGGACGTCACTGGGTGAGAGCTGCTGTCCTGTTCTTACCAGTGGAGGAGGGAGGACAAGGACTCATAGACATCACCTCAAGGATTGCAGCTTTTAGGCTTCAAACAGCACAGAAACTGTTATATGGTACTGGATTACCATGGTTGGACACGGCAGGTCTTCTTTTAAGGAAGGCAGGATCTTTTGGATATGATAAACATCTCTTTTTGTTCACCAAGGATCCTTGGACTTATCTGGTCTTACTCCATTCTACCAATCGGTGTTAAATGCCTGGCGGATTTTCAGTTTTGAGAGGACGGCTGATACATCACCAGGGATGTGGATCTTTGAAGAACCTCTGTTTGAAAACAATTTAATCTCATCACAGCTGTTGTCATCTGGTAGTTTAAGGTCTAAGATGAGAGAAGCAGAAGGTGTGTGAAGCTGGGTCATCTGATGGAGTTATCTGTGTCCAACCTAACTGTGCGTCTTGATGTGCGATCCAACAGGCTTGTGTTAAGGATGAAAGAAGAAGACTATGCTTCTCTACCAGACCATGTCAGAACATATGCTGCTGATAATACTCCCTTTAACCAATGGGATGATGAGTATGAATATGCGTTTCCCTCAATTAGTGTCTCTCCTGCAGTTGATCAATGGCGTAACGACCCAGAAAACTGTTATCCTTCCAAGTTTCACCACTAGGTCATTTTAAAGGCTTGGGGAAGAAGGCCTCGTACATTTTTTGTGTGAAGGTTCTGAACATACATTCTCTGGCAGAGGTGAGGGTGTCGAGGTGGACTGAGTTTTTTTGGCACCAGCTCTACCCAAAGAGGCTGTTGGCGGTCCCTGTACAAACCCGCGATTGAAAAATGGGTTGGTGACCTCCAGTGGAGGATTGTACATTGGGCAATAGCTACAAATAGGTATCTGGCACACCTTAATCCTGGCGCTGTCATGTCTGGCTGAACCTTACGGACCCACATGCAGAATCAGGCACAGACAGCAACTGAAGAGAAGTTTTATTGTAAACTCAGACAAACTGGATGGGGAAGAACTGAGAGTCCCTGGGAATACACTGCCACTGGAGGCGCACGCTGAAGGAGGAGGCGATCGTCAGAGAGCTGTCACACAGGTGGTGGAGAGCAGGCAGGCAGACAGAGCCTAAGCTGCAGATGGGAACAGCTCGCGGAGTTAGACGCTGAAAGAATCAGTCCAGGAGTGCTTCGATTGAACCTGGGAATCCAGAGAGAAGAGGTGAGCAATTAGGAACCTTTCACTGGGAATCAGACAGAACTTTCTCGTGGGGAATTTAACGGTGACTAGATTGGTACCAGAATATGGGACCATCAGGCGAGGAAGAGATGGCTGCAGCTCCTTAAATCCCTCACAGGTAGATGGGTTGATGGATCTCAGGTGCTCAGACAGCTGGCCACGCCCACCTGCAGCGCTCTTGAAGAAATAGAAAAACACTCCACACAAGGGTTCTGACAGGCGCTAGTGTTAACTGTCCTTTTTGTTTACAGGAGGAAATGTTGCATCATATTTTTGTTGAATGTTTAAGATTGAATCCTGTTTTTGTTCTTTTGGATCGTTTGTTTAGTGGTTTTGGTGTTCAGGCCTCCAGCTGTATTTTTATTTATGGTCCACAGTATTGTGCAAAGAAGAGATCTGTTCATGTGCTTTTAAATTAGAGTTCTGGAATGGCAAAACTAGCAATATGGATCAAGAAAGAACAAAATTAATGGTCATCAAACGGAAGATGCTTGTTTGTTATTTAAGAGACTGGTCATTGCTCGTGTTCCAGTAGAAATTGAGTTTTTTAAGTTGACAAAGAGTATAGATGTTTTTGTAAGTAAGTGGGGCGGTAATGGTTCCTTATATTCAGTAGATGAAGAATCTTTAGTTTTTGCTTTTTGATGTTTTTATTTCATCAAATTTGTTTTGTTTTATTTATTGCTGGATTGTGTAATAAAGGCAATTTTAAACTCAAACTCTTCCTTCCTTCCTTCCATCCATCCATCCATCCATCCATCCATCCATCCATCCATCCATAATGGCTAAAACAATGTAGAAGAGGAGTACCTAACAAGTTTTGATTCTAAATTTATTATGGTGTGATATGGAAAAAAGCCAAAGTGATCAGTTTATTTAAAACTAAAAACATCTTTGCTCATTAACAGGTGCTTCTTGGGCATCAGTCCTGAAGGAGACTCAAAGACCAGGAAGCAGACAACAATGAACCCCCATATAAGCAACCTTAGAGGAAACTCACTGACTTTGAATGGCCCAATGGCAGCCCACTGCTCCCCAATGGGTTAGGGTTAAATACAGAGAGGGAATTTCTCAATTATTACTATTTTAATTATTAACAGTTCCTGTATGTTAAAATACATTTATTTGTCAATAAATATGCAATTGACTAACTTTGACTTTTCTCAAGAGTTGTTTATCAGGGTGGGGTGGGAGTGGGTGGTTGGTGGGATAGAGTACAATGATTGTAAATTCAATGTAAATGTTTGCATTACTTTCACAGTAAATTGCTGGTCAAATGTTGCATAATACATTGAAAATTGGCCGTAAATTACTCTAAACTTGTGTATTCCTTTCACAATATACATCCTTAAAAGTACAGGGCCTTATTGTACTAATGTGCAGCAAAATGCTGTAATTTCACAGTAAGATACTGTAATATGAGGGTAATTGCTTTGTTATTGAAGCCATAAAGTTATAGTAAACAGTTTTGCTTTCATAGCAATTTATTGTAATATCACAGCTGTAAACTTACAGCACAGTAAGTTGTTGTGAGTATGATTTACAGTACATTGCTGTAATACTTACTGTGAAAGTAATGAAACCTTAATCCAGTAATTTACTATAAAATCACAGTGAACATTTTGCAGTAAAAGTGTGATTAAAGTACAGCTATGAGCTTCTTTTATCACAAAGCTCAAGCAGCTGATAAAGACCGGTTCTGTTCTAGGAACTCCTCTAGAACCCCTGGAGATGAAGATGATGGTGGACAACAGTGAGCATCATCTTCATCAGACTGTTAAGTCTTCAGTCTTAGATTAATACAAGTTTCTCGTCATTTTGTAAAGATTTTGTCATTTTGTCAGTCATGGAGATCCTTCATCCCTTCAGCATCAAAATCTACAACTGCTTAAATAAACCCTGTGATTTATTACATTACAACATTTCATTTCTTTTTGTGGTCATTATTTTGTAATCTAATGAAATTTAAAGTAAATAAGCTAATTTTGATAAACCACTGCAGGATAACATCATATTTGCTTCACATAACTGATGCTACAGAAAATTGTCTGAAATATCAGGTTCAGAAGCAAAGTAGTATCACCATTATTGCTCCACTTCAGACACACCCACATTTCTTCCACTCCTTCCAATTACACCACAGACTCTTCCTTCACTCAGGCACACTCACTCAGTTCTATTCGTGTTGACTGTCCAGAGTCCACGAATACGACTCAGCTTATCTTCACCCTCCCCACCACTTCTATTGACCACCTTAGGCAGTAAAGGTAAGAACATTTCCCCTTCCTCATTGTTTTCACCTTAACAATCAGCAGATTTTCTATTTATCCCGTTAAATCTGTACATCCTGTTACATCTTTAACTTTACGCTGGAATATCTGACAGGGGATCTTTTCTTATTTGCTTTTGAGGTTCTTATAAATTAGAAGTAACTTAGCAACAGACATTTGAAACATATTGTTTTCTTCCTAAATATATAGATTATGTGTATTTCTGGGATCTAACAGCCAATGTTCCTGCAATGCTGTTAGTGAATGAAAGATTTATCATACCTTTTTAACATATGATTATGATCTAAAACCCTAAAAATGAGCCTAACTTAAAGCCATGACTCACTTTACAGACTAGGAAATGCAGAAATAGCAACAGGCGAGAAACATGATCAAATGTTTGGTTGCTTTACGGATGGTAAATACAGAAAATAGAAAAGTTTGAAATATTTGGTAAAGATGTTTATCTCACTGAACCTGAAGTGGTTTAAAAAGATTTTCTCTTTGAATAAACATGTCTGGTTTTTTTTCTTGAAGCCTGTAGCAGCACATTTGCCAAACAGCCACATTCCAGCAGCCGAGCAGCTCCTGCTCAGACATGTCGCTCCATAGCTTTGGGCTGGAACCTCTCTCCTGCCACGCCTGGAATAAAGATAGGACCCGTACGTCTAACTGCAATCATACAATGAAATGTTTCTTTCACCAAACACTTTTATTTCATTACAAGATGCACTGTTTCTGTGTTTAATGTTGGCAGGAGAGCCACAGGGAATCTAATGATCGATACAGGAAATGCAGTGAAAGCTTTAATGCAGGCATATAGCTTCAGGATATTGAACCAAATGATTCTTCTGTTTCACCTGCTGTTAGTTGGACATAAAATCAAAACATAAAATCACCATGCACTACAGCCATGGCCAAAAGTATTGAAAATGACACAAATATAATATTTTGACATGATCTCTGGTTTTCATGTCAGATGTGGCATCACATACAGAAATACAATTGCAATCATATTCTGAGTAACCAAAGCTTTTAATGACAGAATGAGTTAATGCAGCAGGTCAATATCTGCAGTGTTGACCCCTCTTCTCCAGGACAATTCTCCCTGGCTGCTCTCCATCAGCTTCTGGCCCAAATCCTGACTGATAGCGTCCATTCTGCTCAATCAATGCTTGCATTTGGTCAGAAGGTTTTCGTTTGTCCGCCGTCTCTTGATGATTGACCACAAGTTTTCAATGGGATTAAGATCAGGAGAGTTTCCAGGCCATGGACACAACATCTCTCTGTTTTGTTCCCTGATCCAGTTAGATATCAGCTTTGCTTTATGGCGAGGTGCTCCATCATGCTGAAAAAGGCATTGTTCATCACCAAACTGCTCTGGGACGGTTGGGAGAAGTTGCTCTCGGAGGACATTCTGGTTCCATTCTTTATTCATGGCTGTGTTTTTAGGTCAGACTGTGAGAGAGCCGACTCCCTTGGCTGAGAAGCAACCCCACACATGAATGGTTTCAGGATGCTTTACAGTCGGCATGAGACCAGACTGGTGGTAGCGCTCACCTGGTCTTCTCCCAACCAGCTGTTTTCCAGATGTCCCAAACAATGGGAAAGGGGATTGATGAGAGAAAATGACTTTCCCCCAGTCCTCAGCAGTCCACTCCCTGTACCTTTAGCAGAATACCAGTCTGTCCCTGATGGTTTTCCTGGAGAGAAGTGGCTTCTTTGCTGCCCTCCTTCAGACCAGGCCTTGCTCCAGGAGTCTCCGCCTCACAGTGCAGATGCACTCAGACCTGCCTGCTGCCATTCCTGAGCAAGTTCTGCACCGCTGGTAGCCCCATCCCGCAGCTGAAACATTTTTCAGAAACGGTCCTGGCGCTTGCTGAAAATAAAATTTGCTAAAAAAGGGAAAAAGCTGCAATCACAGAAAGTAGAGCGTTGGATAATGGAACCGCAATGCAAAAGTTCACATCCGCGAACCAGAAATGGTGAAAGAATAGTTTTAGCAAATATTAATCAGAACAAATCTTCAAGGGTGGTTTATTTTGAATACATTTCACAGCCTGTGATGTGCCTTTGTTCTAAAATCACATACTTTCTTACAGAAATTGCTGTAAGTCCTAACAACAACCTGGTGAACATCTATGAGAAGAAAGGCAAAGACTGGGTCAAGATCCATGAGCTGACGGAGCACAGTGGACGGATCACAGGTACCGTAGCTCCAAATATACAACCTGGGTCTTTAAGGAACATTATAGGGGAAGGACTTGAAATAATTTATATTTCCAAATAATTACCCCATTAAAGACTAAAGAGTTTTGGCTAACAGGAGGATCTGCTGTCCACAGGTATTGATTGGGCACCAGTGTCAAATCGTATAGTGACCTGTGCCTCTGACCGCAATGCCTACGTCTGGACTCTTAAGGATGGAGTGTGGAAGCCTACCCTAGTCCTGGTGCGCATCAACCGGGCAGCCACCTGCGTAAAATGGTCCCCTTTGGAGAACAAGTTTGCGCTGGGCAGCGGAGCTCGGCTGATCTCTGTCTGCTACTTTGAAAAGGAAAATGACTGGTGAGAAGGATCAGTGTTAGAATGATGACTCTAGAATAACTAACTCTAGTGGGTTTACCGTTTAGCAGGGTTACATGGTTCTGATAGGGCAGTGGTTCCCAACCCTGTTCCTCAGCGATCCCTTCCCTCCATGTTTAAGATGCATCTCTGTTCCAGCTTGCCTGATTCAGACAGGGTTCCTCCTCTG
Organism: Cyprinodon diabolis; assembly: GCA_030533445.1. Classification (NCBI taxonomy): domain Eukaryota; kingdom Metazoa; phylum Chordata; class Actinopteri; order Cyprinodontiformes; family Cyprinodontidae; genus Cyprinodon; species Cyprinodon diabolis. Next base: position 42,923,618 of record CM060077.1, read on the forward strand.
CAATCAGTGCTGCAGAAGCCTGTTAATCGACCAATCTTTTATGGCATGATGTAACAAGGAGAGCCCTAAAATATGCCGAACACAGGTCCAAGAGGAACAGGGTTGACTAGATATACTTATTTGTGCGGCAAAGTCCCACATTTTTGACTTCTGAATGGGGTGTAGCAATATGCAGAGTTTTACTGGATCAATTAGAAAAAAATCTCATGGATTTTTCGTCTGTGTGTCCATGCCATGCTCGTCATGACCAACACATGATGCTCTGAAGAAAAGGTAAGGATGATAGGATAAAAATTGTCACTAAAGAAAATGACTACATAGAAAGTGTCCAGAATGCGGAGCAGTGCTGAGTGTTAGGAGGTGAGGCTGAGAGGAGCATGCTGCAGGACGGGCAGGTCACAACCATATTCCTTAATTCTCCACTCCTGATGAGGAAGAACAAGTTGCTCCATCCAACCACCATACCTCCTGACACCTTCTAGTGGAGTAGAAGAGTAAAGCAGAAGGAGGCAGGGTCTCCCAAACTCCAGCAGGAACAGTCTATAATAGAATTTAATCCTTTCAGTTTATTTCTATAACTCCAATTTACATCATGTCATCTCAGGTCACTTTATAGATCCAATTAAACCAGATCATCCAGTCAGATTGATTCAAAGTTTTCTATCTAAGGAAAACCAGTTGAAACCAGTTAAAATCAGAAGATGAAGAGAGCACATCCAGTTAGTCACAGTCAGAGAAACAGGACTACACTGGAAAACAGGCCAAGCTCCAACATCTAGAAACAAAGGTGTTGATGGCAGCAGCACAGCTGATATTTCTCTCCAGGATGGAGTCACAGCCAAACAGGAACAGACCAGAACGTTAGAGATTGAACTAACAGATTCTGCATCTTCATACATTCGGATTTTAATTAAACTGCCAATGTTGTCGAAAACTAAACAAAATAATAACAACAAAAAAAGCGATGGATGATTTTGACAATTTAACCATGATGCATAAAATCAGGGGCCATGCCACATTTAACTGTCTTTTAGTTTTCATGATCTAACTATGTAATCCTTTTGGTAACAAGGTGATATTTTTCTCACATTTTGTCCAATTCCTACCAAAATGCTTGTATTAACACCATTATAGTACAGTTCATATAATGAAATAAAATAAATGGTTGAATGGTAAATGGGTAGCAGTTTTGTACCATTAAAAACTTGGTACCATTGATAAAGAGACTTCTTTGTGTTCAGGAGCATTTACCTGACGCAAACTTGACATAATGGGAAGTAGTTGGAGAAGAATTAGTACTTTGCGTTCGAAACAGATTGATGGGAATTTTCAGCATATCAGACACAGAGTTTTATTCTTCTTAGGTGGTTGAGCAAGCACATTAAGAAAGCCATACGGTCCACAGTGCTTAGTCTGGACTGGCATCCAAACAACATCCTGTTGGCAGCTGGGTCTGCAGACCTTCACTGCAGGTAAGACCGGACCTTCATCTTTTTAAGATCGGCTAGCAGCTAAAGACTTTCATCAGCTTTTCCCAAAGATTTCAATTGTTTCCCCCTTTTTAAAAAAAGTAATGTTAATAGATCAGGACTGAAAATGTTCCTATATCATTGTAGCAGCTCTCCATTGTTTACAGGGTTTTCTCGGCTTACATCAAGGACATTGAGGACAAGCCTGGCCCCACAGCTTGGGGGGCCAAGATGCCTTTTGGCGAGTGTCTGCTGGAGCATAAGGATTGTGGTGGCTGGGTGCACAGTGTGTCTTTTTCCCCTAGTGGTGACCAGCTGGCCTGGGTGGCACACAACAGCAGCATCACTGTGGCTGATGCAGCCCAGGGAAAGGAGTGAGTACATCGGCTTTTACTTCACCTAAATTAAGTGAAGGTTAATTAATGCAATCTTTATGCCGTCTCATGGTTTTATCTAAGCGTCTTTATCCCTTTCTTCTGCTCAGGGTAACTCAGCTGACTACAGACCTTCTGCCATTTCTGGGCGTTCTTTTTGTCAGTGCAACTGAGATTGTTGCTGCGGTAAATAAACCTGCTCACTGTTTGCATTCAGTGTTTAAGTCAGACAGGTATTATGACATCATTTATGTGAACAGCTAATATATTCAAATAGAAAAAAGGCAGATAGTCTCACAATGTTTTTCAAGAGCCTTTAAAAGTTAAAACAAGATACTTGAAAGGAAAGAACAAATCTACACTCACCGTGTAAAATTCAGCTAGATTAAAAGCGGAACTCACAAATACTCTAGGGGTTTTTTCACAGGAAATCAGGCAAAGTATTACAATTTTTAGCAAACAAAATTTTATTTTAAAAATAATAATAATAATAAAAAAACTATTACCAAGAAATCCAAAGTTTAATTCAATAATATTTCAGTATAAATGATAAATAACCCAAAAAACCTTCACAACTAATTTATAAGTAAACTCAAAGTCTCAATTTATATCCGCAAAAAACAAACAAAAACATCCCTAATAACTGAAAGTCCAAAACTGTCCGTTCTTTTTATTCCTAATAATAAAGTCCAAACAGGAGATCCATACGCTCCGAACCCAAAGTAAAATCCTGGAACCGTTTAAGTCCAAAGTCCTTTCCAAAACGAAAAATCCAAACGGCAAACCCCCCCAAAAAAAGATTAGAAAAAGAGTGGTACCACCAAAAATCCCCAAAAAGAAAAATAAGGTCCAGATCTCACCGGAGCGTCTTTCTTTCCCCTGGGCGGCGTCTCCTTGAACCGGGCGGCGTCCTCTGGGTGCAAACTCCGTCAATCAGTTTCCTACATGGCTGATCTGCAGCGCTGGGACAAATCTGTCTGTGTTTCTTCTTTCTTCCTTTATTTTTCAACTTGTTTTTATCGGACAACCAGACAAAAACTCCCGCTGCACAGACCTGTCAGTGCGCGTCTTCCTCACCTGTCGAGCCGCACGCGCCGATGCACACGCCCCTTTTTATTTAACAAATTTCTCCACGCCAAAATAACCCAGCATATTAATTCCCATCATAATTTTCTAACCAGTGGAGATTTGAAATAATATTATCAATGGCATAACTGTTCTACAAGACAGTTTGTCATTGGTACACTTTAATGTGCTTTATACAAGAAGTGAAAAATAACATAGTGGTTATGTTTCAACCGGCCACTTTATTAGGTACCCCATGCTAGTAACGGGTTGGACCCCCTTTTGCCTTCTGAACTGCCTCAATTCTTCGTGGCATAGATTCAACAAGGTGCTGGAAGCATTCCTCAGGGAGTTTGGTCCAAATTGACATGATGGCATCACACAGTTTCCGCAGATTTGTCAGCTGCACATCTATGATGCGAATCTCCCGTTCCACCACATCCCAAAGATGCTCTATTGGATTGAGATCTGGTGACTGTGGAGGCCATTTGAGTACAGTGAACTCATTGTCATGTTCAAGAAACCAGTCTGAGATGATTCCAGCTTTATGACATGGCACATTATCCTGCTGAAAGTAGCCATCAGAAGTTGGGTACATTGTGGTCATAAAGGGATGGACATGGTCAGCAACAATACTCAGGTAGGCTGTGGCGTTGCAACGATGCTCAATTGGTACCAAGGGGCCCAAAGAGTGCCAAGACAATATTCCCCACACCATGACACCACCACCACCAGCCTGAACCGTTGATACAAGGCAGGATGGATCCATACTTTCATGTTGTAGACGCCAAATTCTGACCCTACCATCCGAATGTCGCTGCAGAAATCGAGACTCATCAGACCACTCAACGTTTTTCCAATCTTCTATTGTCCAATTTCGATGAGCTTGTGCAAATTGTAGCCTCAGTTTCCTATTCTTAGCTGAAAGGAGTGGCACCTGGTGTGGTCTTCTGCTGCTGTAGCCCATCTGCCTCAAAGTTCGACGTACTGTGCATTCAGAGATGCTCTTCTGCCCACCTTGGTTGTAACGGGTGGTTATTTGAGTCACTGTTGCCCTTCTATCAGCTTGAACCAGTCTGGCCATTCTCCTCTTACCTCTGGCATCAACAAGGCATTTCCGCCCACAGAACTGCCGCTCACTGGATGTTTTTTCTTTTTTGGACCATTCTCTGTAAACCCTAGAGATGGTTGTGCGTGAAAATCCCAGTAGATCAGCAGTTTCTGAAATACTCAGACCAGCCCTTCTGGCACCAACAATCATGCCACGTTCAAAGTCACTCAAATCACCTTTCTTCCCCATACTGATGCTCGGTTTAAACTGCAGGAGATTGTCTTGACCATGTCTACATGCCTAAATGCACTGAGTTGCCGCCATGTGATTGGCTGCTTAGAAATTAAGTGTTAACGAGCAGTTGGACAGGTGTACCTGATAAAGTGGCCGGTGAGTGTAGGTCATCATGGTTTGAATATGGTCTTACAACTAATAATATGGGATGCTAACATATGAGTCAGCTTAGAATCTCTGAGATTAAATTCATGCATCGAAGCTACTAACCTTTAATATAGACAGGTTTCAGACATAACAACCTAACAATGGAACCAAACGAGCCACTCATTGGTTTATATTTGCATGTTTCCAAGCAATACAAGGGCTTTTCTATATAAAGACTCAAACTCACTGCGGATCCAGACATTTGAATTGAGAAAGCTTCCTGGAGAGGTGGAAAAACATCTTCAAATCTTGGAAACCAAGTCCAGTGGATTGTTTTTTAAACTTCTAAGGAAAAACTATAGAGATAGCTCATGATATCCTAAGCCTAGCCTTAAAAGTAGACAGGGTGTCTGCCTCACAGACTAAACTGGTAGTTGGTTCCACAGGAGAGGAGCCTGATAACTAAAAGATCTGCCTCCCATTCTACTTTTAGAAATTCTAGGAACCACTAGTAAACCTGCAGATTGAGAGTGAAGTGCTCTGTTAGGAACATAAGGAACAATCAGATCTCTGATATCAGATGGAGCTTGGCCATTTAAGGCTTTATATGTGAGAAGGAGGATTTTAAATTCTATTCTGGATTTAACAGGAAGCCAATGAAGAGAAGCCAGGATAGGAGAGATATGATCTCTCTTTTTCATTTTCATCAGAACTCTGGCTGCAGCATTTTGGATCAGCTGAAGGCTTTTAAATACAGTTTGTGGACTTCCTGATAGTAAAGAATTACAATAGTCCAGCCTTGAAGTAACAAATGCATGGACTAGTTTCTCAGCATCACCCCTGGACAGGAGATTGCTCATTTTTGCAATATTGTCCTATGTCCTCTAGCAGTCTAAGTCTATGGGAGTAGCAAAGAGAATTGGTCCTAGCACTGATCCCTGTGGTACTCCACAGGTAACCTTTGAGCATGAGGAAGATTTTTCATTAAAGTAGTTTTTTGGCAACTACTTTCTCAAGAATTTTAGATAACAACGGAAGATTGGATATAGGTCTCTCATTGACCAAGTCATCTGGGTCAAGGGACGTTAAATCACATCTAAAATGGAGGAGGAGATCAAAGGGAATACCTCCTTAAATAACCTGGTTGGAACTGGATCTAACATCCAAGTTGAAGGCTTAGATGAAGACAATAGTTTGCTAACTCTGAAAGTTCAAGTCTATCTATCTATCTATCTATCATCTATCTATCTATCTATCTATCTATCTATCTATCTATCTATCTATCTATCTATCTATCTATCTATCTATCTATCTATCTATCTATCATCTATCTATCTATCTATCTCTTTTAAATTCTATATTTATATCTACCTCTCTGAGGACAGCGACTTGCTACGGCTCCAGACAAATACACAAAATACTCTGATTAGAATGCTATAAATTAGGCATCAAACCTCCACCTATGACTGCTAGCTGCTGCTGGTGTCACAAGGCTCAAAATGTTGGACCCAGAATTCAGATGAAACAGGTAGCAATAATTTTATTATTGATATAATATATCTATATTAATATTGATATAATATATTGAAAATGGCATGCACTGGAGGCGGGCTCACTGGAAACGCAGCAGGGAGCGAGACTCAGGTCAGTGACTTGCAGCTTGAAACTCAGTCTGCACAAGAGATCCAGAAGAAAAGAGGAGCAGCGACCAGCAGCAGCCAGAGCAGGCAAAGGAACCGAGAAATCCAGACGGATAATCCAAGTTGTGGTCAGAAGACAGGTCCAAAACTCAGAAGTCCGAGGCCAGACACAGGTCAGGATCACGCAGAAAAAACACATAAAGAAACGCTAGAATTGGTCTCACTGGAAGCGCAAATAATCTGGGACCAATGGCATTGAATTGAATAAATAGCAGTGGGAACAGGTGGAACTAATAAGAAATAATGAGCACAGGGTGAAGCAAAGCAGATGAGAGGAAAAGGAATAAAACACAGCCTCTGGTGCCAAAAGCAGGAGAGCTGGAGCTTCGGTCAAAAAATTACATTTTCTGGACTCTTAAATACAGCAACTCTTAAAAAGCTGCAGAGTGCTTTGGATGAATGTAAACAACAAAATGAGCATGCCGCACTGTGCGAGAGAAAGGCTGCAGAGGTGAAGCTAGCACAAATCCCCTTAGGCCACCATTACCATCAATCCTGCTCTCCAACGTCCGCTCAATGGATAACAAAATGGATAACCTACGACTCAAACTCCCTCTTCAAAAAAGGAGTGGCCATCATCCTGACCGGGTGATGGCGTAATTCATTGATTCCAGACAATGCTATTAGCCTGGGGAGGCTTACCCTACACCACACTGATCGAAACAGAGAACTCAGTGGTGAGACTAAAGGAAGGGGGCTGTTTGTGCATGTAAACAGCAGCTGGTGTAAAAATGCTACATCCGTCTCCAGCTTCTGCTCTTCAGACATGGAGTTTCTGACTGTTAACTGTAGGCCGTTCTATCTGCCCAGAGAGCTCAGTGTGGTTAGCATCACTGCTGTTTATGGAGAAACTCCAGGACTGTTTTGAATGCTCTGACTGGAACATCTTCAAGGCTGCAGCAACATATGACAACAAAATAAACATAGATTAGTATGCCATCACTGTATCAGCCAACATCAACAAAAGCACTGAAGACATCAGCATAAAAAAGAACATCACCACCCGGGCCAACAATGGAGAGGTTCAGAAATCGCTAAAAGCACCAAACTCAGCTTTCAGGTCTGGTGATAAAGAGGCTCTGAGAACAGCGCGTGGCGACTTAAACCATCAGATCAGCGAAGCAGAACCACAGCCAGAAGATCCAGGATCGTTTCCATGACGACAGCAACACCAGGAGGATGAGGAAAGGCATTCAGATGATCACAGACTACAACACACCCTCCCCCCCGGTAGATGCAGCAAACACTGACTTCCCAAATGAAGTGAACAACTTCTTTGGAAGGTTTGAGGCACTAAACAGCCTCCAGCAGTGAAAGCTGTTCCACATCAGGGGGAGGAGCCACTAAACCTGGACGTAGCTGAAGGGAGGAAAACTCTGAGGAGAGTCAACCCAAGGAAGGCCCCAGGGCCTGATAACATACCTGGGCAGTATAAGGAGTGTATAAGGAGTGTGCAGATCAGCTGGCTGGTGTCCTCACAGACATCTTTAACACCTGGCTGGACCAATCCATAGTGCCAGCATGCTTCCAGTCTGCCTCCATTATTCCAGTCCCAAAGAAGCCTCAGGTCGCCTCCCTCAATGATTAGCGGCCTGTCGCTCTGACTCCCATCATGATGAAGAGCTTCCAAAGGCTGGTTAAAGAACACATCGTCTCCAGTCTGCCGCCAACATTCCACCCGTTCCAGTTCGCCTACCGACGGAACCGCTCCACTGAGGACGCCATCTCTGCTGCTCTCCACCTGAGCCTGGGACACCTGGAGGAGAAGAACACCCACGATGGATGCTGTTCCTGGACTTCAGTTCATCTTATACACTCTGCATATAGAAAATGACAATAAAAGTTGTCTAAATCACTATATCATCTATCTATCTATCTATCTATCTATCTATCTATCTATCTATCTATCTATCTATCTATCTATCTATCTATCTATCTATCTATCTATCTATCTATCTATCCATCTATCTTTTGATATATAAGACACTCTAACTTAGTTATTCATACAAATATTGTTTGAGTTGTTACTTTGCTTTGATCCTGTCTAATCTCCTCTGTTGTCAGGGCCACAACTGTTGTCCTTACCAGTTCTCCTATAAAGCTCCTAACACCCTGGAGTTTGTGAAGAAGCTGGATATCCCAAAGCAGACGTCAAAAGGAAGTCTGTCAGCCATGCAACACTTTCGCAACCTGGACAAGAAAGCTACTGAAGAAGACGACAATGAGTTACAAACTCTTCACCAGAACAGCATCATGTAGGAAACATTGTCTCTGTTTTATTATTGTTATAGGATTTTGTTTATAACCCAGATATATGAACAAGTTTCATTAGATTGTATTTTTTAGATTAGATGAGCTTTATTGATCTCACAGCGGAGAAATTCACTGGTCACATATTGGCACAGTAATTAAAGAAGGTGCAAACAAGGAGGAAAAGGTGCATTAAGTATAAACAAGCAAGCAGTGTATATACAGCATATCAAGATAAGAATAATCAAATAACAGCAATTATCAACAGACTGTTTGAAATCACTGTTCAATAAATTAATTAGTCCAATCATTGAGAGAAATCTAGAATTACAGTTAAATACATTCAATTCATCCATCCATCCATCCATCATCCATCCATCATCCATCCATCCATCCATCATCCATCATTCAATTCAATTCAGTTTATTTATATAGCGCCAAATTCACAACACATGTCATCTCAAGGCACTTTACAGTTCAACCAGATCATAGAGTCAAATTGATACAAAGTTTTCTATCTAAGCAAAACCAGTTGATTGCATTGACACATTGACTCAAATACAATCCCTCACGCTAAGCATGCTTGTAGCAACAGTGGAGAGGAAAAACTCCCTTTTAACAGGAAGAAACCTCCAGCAGAACCAGGCTCAGTGTGAGCGGCCATCTGCTGAGGCCGACTGGGGTTCAAGGAGACAGAAGCAGACAGAAAAAGAAGCATAGATACAAAAGGCAACTGTCAACCAGCTCCACAGGAGGCCCCGTCCAGGAAACACACAGCCAGGCAGACGAGCTCCGAGCCAGCTCCCATGTCAGAGGATGAAGAGAGCACATCCAGTTAGTCACAGTCAGAGAAACAGGACTACACTGGAAAACAGGCCAAGCTCCAACATCTATAAACAAGGGTGTTGATGGAAGCAGCACAGCTGATATTTCTTTCCAGGATGACGTCACAGCCAAACAGGAACAGACGAGGCAAAGCTACTCTGAGGAAAAGCAGAGAGAGCAGAACGTTAGAGATTGAACTAACAGATTCTGCAGAGTGGGAGAATAGAGATAGAATGAAGGAGAATGATGAAAAAGGGGTCCCTATGTCCTCCAGCAGTCTAAGCCTATAGCAGCAGAACTATAGAGATAGCTCAGGATAACCTGAGCCACTCTAACTAGAAGCTTTATCAAAAAGGAAAGTTTTAAGCCTAGCCTTAAAAGTAGACAGGGTGTCTGCCTCGCGGACTAAAACTGGTAGTTGGTTCCACAGGAGAGGAGCCTGATAACTAAAAGATCTGCCTCCCATTCTACTTTTAGAAATTCTAGGAACCACTAGTAAACCTGCAGATTGAGAGCGAAGTGCTCTGTTAGGAACATAAGGAACAATCAGATCTCTGATATCAGATGGAGCTTGGCCATTTAAGGCTTTATATGTGAGGAGGATTTTAAATTCTATTCTGGATTTAACAGGAAGCCAATGAAGAGAAGCCAGGATAGGAGAGATGTGATCTCTCTTTTTAATTTTTATCAGAACTCTGGCTGCAGCATTTTGGATCAGCTGAAGGCTTTTAACTACAGTTTGTGGACTTCCTGATAGTAAAGAATTACAATAGTCCAGCCTTGAAGTAACAAATGCATGGACTAGTTTCTCAGCATCACCCCTGGACAGGAGATTTCTAATTTTTGCAATATTCCTCAGATGAAAGAAGGAAATTCTAGAAACCTCTTTGATCTGGGATTTAAATGACAGGTCCTGATCAAAAATAATACCAAGATTTTTTACTTTATTATCTGAAATCAGTTTAATCCCATCCAAATGAAGTGACTGGCTAATCAGCTTATTTTTCAGAGACTCTTGTCCAAAGACTATAACTTCTGTTTTGTCTGCATTCAGAAGGAGAAAGTTAAGAGTCATCCAGGTTTCTATGTCTTCAGACATGCCTGTAATCTATGTAATGGGTTAGCTTCATCTGGATTATAGACAGATATAGCTGGGTATCATCAGCATAACAGTGGAAATTAATCCCATGCTGTCTAATAACTCTACCGATTGGGAGCATGTATAAAGTAAAGAGAATTGGTCCTAGCACTGATCCCTGTGGTACTCCACAGGTAACCTTTGTGCGTGTTGAAGATCTATCATTAACATGAACAAACTGAATTCGATCAGATAGATCAGATTTAAACCAGTCTAGTGCTGTTCCTTTAATTCCAACAAAATATTCAAGTCTTTCTAAAAGAATATTATGGTCAACTGTATCAAATGCTACACTGAGATCCAACAGGACGAGCACAGATACAAGTCCATTATCTGAGGCCATGAGAATATCATTAGTGACTTTCACCAGAGCTGTTTCAGTGCTATGATGAGCTCTAAAGCCAGACTGAAACTCTTCAAAAAGTTCATTATGGTGGAAGTGATCGCACACTTGTTTGGAAACTACTTTCTCAAGAATTTTGGATAAGAAAGGAAGATTGGATATAGGTCTATAATTGACCAAGTCATCTGGGTCAAGAGACGGTTTCTTAAGCAGAGGTTTAATTAAAGCAACCTTAAAAGCTTTAGGTACATATCCCTGTAACAGAGATAGATTAATCACATCTAAAATGGAGGAGGACATCAAAGGGAATACCTCCTTAAATAACCTGGTTGGAACTGGATCTAACATACGAGTTGAAGGCTTAGATGAAGACAATAATTTTGCTAATTCAGAAAGTTCAACTGGATCAAAGCAGTCTAAACCCGGTTCAGATTCCATGACTACCTCAGGTACAATCGCGGATAGAGGAGTGCTTATGATCTTATTTTTAATAAGATCAATCTTATTTATAAAGAATCCCATAAAATCATTGCTGCTAAGAGCAGGTGGAATGGACGGTTCAACAGAGCTATGGCTCTGGGTGAGTTTGGCAACTGTATTAAAAAGAAATCTAGGATTATTCTTATTCTCCTCTATTAATGAGGAGAAGTATGCTGCTCTTGCTTTACAAAGGGTCCTCTTATACAGCAGTAAACTATTTTTCCAGACTAGGAAGGACTCCCGCAGGCCTGTGGAGCGATATTTTCTCTCCAGTTTCCTTGCATTTTGCTTCAAAGTACGCAGCTCTGCATTAAACCAAGGAGCAAGCTTTCTATTTTTAACAGTTTTCATTTTCAAAGGAGCTGCGTTGTCTAAGGCAGTACGCAAAGAACTAGCAACCCCATCAACAAAATCATCAACCTGTGAAGGGGAATAAGCTATCCATCATACATCCATCCATCCATCATCCATCCATCCATCCATCATCCATCCATCCATCCATCATCCATCCATCCTCCATCCATCCATCCATCCATCATCCATCCATCCATCCATGATGTGTTTTTGCATCCACCTCAAAAATATGTAGTTGCGCCCCTGCATCCATCCATCTATCATCCATCCATCCATCCATCCATCCATGATGTGTTTTTGCATCCACCTCAAAAATATGTAGTTGTGCCCCTGCATCCACCCATCCATCATCCATCCATCATCCATCCATCCTCCATCCATCCATCCATCCATCCATCATCCATCCATCCATCCATGATGTGTTTTTGCATCCACCTCAAAAATATGTAGTTGCGCCCCTGCATCCATCCATCCATCCTTCATCCTTCCATCCATCATCCATCTATCCATCATCCATCCATCCATTATCCATCCATCCATCATCCATCCATCCATCATCCACCCATCCATCATCCATCCATCATCCATCCATCCATGATGTGTTTTTGCATCCACCTCAAAAATATGTAGTTGTGCCCCTGCATCCATCCATCCATCATCCATCCATCAATTCATCATCCATCCATCCTTCCATCCATCAATAATCCATCCATCCATCCATCATCCATCCATCCGTCCTCCATCCATCCATCCATCCAGCATCCATCCATCATCCATCCATCCATCATCCACCCATCCATCCATCCATCCATCCATCATCCATCCATCCATCATCCATCCATGCATCATCCATCCATCATCCATCCATCCATCATCCATCCATCCATCCATCATCCACCCATCCATCATCCATCCATCCATCCAGCATCCATCCATCATCCATCCATCCATCATCCACCCATCCATCCATCATCCATCCATCCATCATCCATCCATCCATCATCCATCCATGCATCCATGCATCATCCATCCATCATCCATCCATCCATCATCCATCTATCCATCCATCAATCATCCATCCATCCATCCATCATCCACCCATCCATCATCCATCCATCCATCCATCCATCATCCATCCATCCATGATGTGATTTTGCATCCACCTCAAAAATATGTAGTTGTGCCCCTGCATCCATCCATCCATCATCCATCATCCATCCATCCGTCATCCATCGATCATCCACCCATCCATCCATCCATCATCCATCCATCATCCATCCTTCCATCCATCATCCATCCATCAATCATCCATCCATCCATCCATTATCCATCCATCCATCCGTCCTCCATCCATCCAGCATCCATTCATCATTCACCCATCCATCCATCATCCATCCATTCAATTAAATTCCATTTATTTCTATAGCACCAATTCAAATCAAGTGCCTTGAGATGAAACGTGTCATGAATTACAATTACAATTCAACCAGATCATCCAGTCTGATTGATTCAAAGTTTTCTATCTAAAGCCGGGCTTACACTGTGTGATTCTTGCCCTTTTCAGGACGACTTTCCATTTGTGCAAGAATTTTCCAATCAGGCCGACTTTCAGGGGGTAATGAGGAGGGGATCAGCCTCTGACGACCACTTCCTGATCACAAATCACGAGGTTGAGGTTAAACATGTTTGATTTTCTCCCGACCACCGTGGGCAAATCGCTGAGTGCACAAACAATGATTCTTCTTTTACTTCTCCCTCTCAAATGTAAACACAGAAGCATGGCGGGGTGCAAGGAGTGAAATGGACTTCTTTCTGTAAAATTGAGAGACTATAGCAGCAATGTTTGCTCAGCCATGTCTTTGTCCAAATACGTCGTCACCTTTTTAATTTAAGGCTTTCAGCACAAAATTGCCAAGGCAGCCCGTTTCACTCTAGTAAGATTCATATTCCTCTTCTACTCGTTTGGGTTCCAGATAGACGAGTCCGAGTAGTGCCGTCTCTCTGTAGAGCTGAGTACCACCTGGTTTTTAGACGTACAGTGTCAGCAGGTAGATCGCATCAGAGCGTCATGATTGAAAAAAATTGCAGTGTATGCCCGGCTTAAGGAAATCCAGTTGATTGCATCGACTCATTGACTCTTCAGCAATCCCTCACACTAAGCATGCTTGTAGTGGCAGTGGAGAGGAAAAACTCCCTTTGAACAGGAAGAAACCTCCAGCAGAACCAGGCTCAGTGTGAGCGGCCATCTGCTGAGGCCCACTGGGGTTCAAGGAAACAGAAGCAGACATAGAAAAAGAAGCATAGATACAAAAGGCAACTGTCAACCAGCTCCACAGGCGGCCCCGTCCAGAAAACACACAGCAGAATGATGCAGAATGATGAAAAAGGGGTCCCTATGTCCTCCAGCAGTCTAAGCCTATAGCAGCAGAACTATAGAGATAGCTCAGGATAACCTGAGCCACTCTAACTAGAAGCTTTATCAAAAAGGAAAGTTTTAAGCCTAGCCTTCAAAGTAGACAGGGTGTCTGCCTCACAGACTAAAACTGGTAGTTGGTTCCACAGGAGAGGAGACTGATAACTAAAAGATCTGCCTCCCATTCTACTTTTAGAAATTCTAGGAACCACTAGTAAACCTGCAGATTGAGAGCGAAGTGCTCTGTTAGGAACATAAGGAACAATCAGATCTCTGATATCAGATGGAGCTTGGCCATTTAAGGCTTTATATGTGAGGAGGATTTTAAATTCTATTCTGGATTTAACAGGAAGCCAATGAAGAGAACCCAGGATAGGAGAGATATGATCTCTCTTTTTCATTTTCATCAGAACTCTGGCTGCAGCATTTTGGATCAGCTGAAGGCTTTTAACTACAGCCTGTGGACTTCCTGATAGTAAAGACTTACAATAGTCCAGCCTTGAAGTAACAGATGCATGGACTAGTTTCTCAGCATCTTTTTCCTAGTTTCCAACTCAACATGCTCTCATTGTTTGAAAAGTAAAACTGCCTTTATACTTGAATTGAATAACATTTTTAAAGCCTAATATGCTTTATCCTGCAGGCAGCTGTGTGTAGTTTCAGGAGAAAAAGCCAAGGTGGAAAAGTACAGCAGCGTAGGTCTGGATGGAGCTATGGTCATCTGGGATTTTAAGGTAAACATGTTCAACACTGTCTACAAATTTTGTTTTGTTTGGGTAAACTTGCACCAATTAATAATTTATTATAACATAAAATAACAACACTGACATTAAACTGGAGTAGACAAACATTATTAGTATTTGTAGAACAATTATTCACAAAGTTATAACAAAACTGAATATTTTTTATTCTTACTGTTTTTTTGTAGGATTTATTGTACTTTTTGTTGCTATTAATATTATTCTTATTAAGGATGCCACTAATAATAATCATTATTATTAATTTGTGGTCTGAGAGGAGTCTTATCAAAGAAATCTTTTGACATACTTTCTTCTCTGTCTTGCAGCACTGAATCGAAACACCTCTGAGTATTTCTGAATCAGATATATCCCTGCTAAAAGCCCTCTGCATGTTCTTTGCTTTTGCTTTGAGGAAATGGAAAAACTATTTTTTAAAGACAGCTGCTTTTTGTGTACTAAAAGACCAATAAATAAAGATTTCTTATTTTGTATTGTATGTTCATCATATACACAGATTATTTTCTTCAGAGCTGCATACTGTGTGTTTAACTTGATATTATTTTATTGAATTCATGTTATTTATATAGCACTCATTGATATACAGAATGAATTGTGTCATATATCTTTTTGCAAAACGTAATAAACAGGTCACATACAGGAAAAACCGAAAGAAATCAAATTAGAGTTGTTAGGATACCAACATTTTGGTATTGGTGTTGTAAAAATAACAATATGCAGTAATTTGTATAATTGTCTGTTTAATTCATTTGTTACGTTACAACAAGTGCAACATGAGTAAAACTGCAAAAGTAAGAAGCTGTGAAGACGGGAAATTACCAATGACACAAATGGAGGTCACATTTAAACCAGAGAAAATTGTGAAAAGTTTTCTGAAAATATTTTCTACTATATTCATCTCTAAAATCACCTAAAAACATCTCACAATAACATGAACAGATGCAGAATGGATTGTTTGAAGAAAAAAAAAAAAGTAGGAAAAGGGGGAAACTGTAAGGTGTGGGTCAGAAGTTGGAGAGCAAACTGGGAAATGTGTGCAAGGACCCGGAGCCTTATCATTTTGTATCTTTCCCTTTAAGTAAAAAAAAAAAAGTCATGAATTACAGGATATTTTTTAAAAGTTATGATAATAGTGCATAACTTTTAAATTTTATCTTGTATAAATTATTTTACCACCAAATAGCTATGCCTTTTTTTTTGGGGGGGGGGGGTGGTAAATAAAACATAATAATAATTTATACTGTGCATTAATTATTATTATTAAATCATTATTTTCTATTTAGCTTAGTTTATGTCTAAAATACCAGAATTTCTTATATATAGTTTGATCTTTCTGATTAAAAACCTTCCAACATATTTAATCAAGTGTTGTGATAAGTTCAGTACATATAGAACTACAGTTTTTATTAAAGTACAAAGTCTGGGTACTTGGACCTCTGTCATTGTACCGAAGCGTCAGAGAGCAGAGTCTAGCTTTACTCTACCGAAAATGGAACCGGCGAAGCATGCAAGCCGAATGGGTTTCTGGGTAATGAAGTTTTCCTCCTTATAAGTAGTGTTGCGCCGATGCCATTTTTTGGCCCCGATACCGATACCCGATACCTGGCTGTGCAGTATCGGCCGATACCTATACCATAATAATGTAAAATAATTGCCATCATGGCTTTGTCAAGCTGCTGCCTACCTTTGTGAAGCAGGAAAATATCTAATACAAAGTGAATCCAGTAGAACTTTTTGATAAAAAGTTCTACTGTATAATAAAAATAAAAAGTTTTTATTGCCTACCAGGAGTGGGTGACAATAGTTGAATAAACTTATGGCTCTCAAAATGGTATCGGTGCCCTATTTGTTGGTACTCGCCGATACCGATACCACCATTTTAGGGCAGTATCGGCACCCCGTCCGATACTGGTATCGGTATCGGTGCAACACTACTTATAAGGCTCCATTCCTGAATTCTGTAAAGAACTTCATGTCCCATGTTCCTTTTCAGACATTTGTTTAAGGCTTAAACACTACAGGACAGTTGCTTGTTTTAATTGTTGGAAGTGAATTCCTTTTAAAGCTCAGCTGATATGTTTCAGGCGTAAGCATTAAGGTCATTTTGAAACAGCCGATGTTTAGTGTCCGTAGTTAGTAACTAGTCTTGGTTTCTATATACGCCGTCTTCATAACTCGGACACAAACTGCAGGTGCCATGAACCGGAGCAAGGGTAAGATTTAAAGAATATGCTTTCATTCTGCGGTAAAAGGAAATAGATACGGATGGATACCAATCATAACTGTACATTTTGTTTTCACAGACTAATCTTGCCTCATAATGAGGCGGTGACCTATTTGCCATATCAGCAAGTCCAGATTTGCACGATGTTGATAAAGACGACATTGTGTGTGAGTGACTTGTTTTACTGTTTTCTCCTTCCTTCTTACTGTGACTTGCGTTTGATTTTTATTCATACCACTCTCATTTAATTGTTTTCCAGCTGCCTGTAAGACGTATTTTGAGACGCAACGCAGGAGCTTCAGATATACGCAGCCAGACAACGCGTTGCGGGCGGAAGCTGCCAAGCAATCTGCTCGGAGTCGAGCTAGAAGAAAGAGAGTAACACTTTATTTGGTGACTATTTTTCAGGTGCATTGATAGATGTGTTGTGTCCATACGCAGTGCATCCCATCGCATAGTGCTGATTCATTTTTTATATACAGCTGCTGGAATCGAGGCAGAGTGTGCTAGTCGATGAGGAAGTGGAACTCTGGAAGTCCGCCACCGTCGACCTCATGTGTGACGAAGAAGATGGCGTCGTTGGTGGGGTCTCTAGATGGATTGTACGGCCGCCGCCATTTCGTAGGCCGGATCTCTCTGAACTCTGTGTTAAGCTGCAGTCCCGGTTAGAAGCGATGCCGAAGTACAGGGCCACGCACAGTAGGCGTCTGCACATCGGACCTGCCTCGGAGGGAATGCTGCCAGTTACCTCCAACCCCGAGGAGGCAAACGGACCGTTCACAGAGTTGTAATTTTTAGATACGCATGTGTGGGCAGATCCTCGCGTTGTATATAGTTGTGTTTCTTTTAATAAAGCTCTTTCTTTGCATAAACATCTTCCTGGCAATGAACAGGAAATGTTCATTTCCCGTATAAATTCATTCATGTCCTTGATGGTGGCCTAATAATAGTGTAGTAGTGTAGGATAACATGAATATACAGCATAATATGAATAAATAAATATATATACATATATATATATATATAAATATATATATATATATATATATATATATATATATATATATATATATATATATATATATATATATATATAAATATATAGCTGATCGCTCTCCATATTCGTCAGAGTCCGGTTATGAAAATGAGGGAGATCT